>LR753883.1:76151-120814 GCA_902729485.2 Mus minutoides
CCTTGGTTATGCAGACTTTATATGCCCCAATACAGGGGAACGCAGGGGCCAGGGGGTGGGAGCGGATGGGTGGGGGAGCAGGGCCGGGAGGGGGGAGGGTATAGGGAACTTTCTGGATAACACTTGAAATGTAAATGAAGAAAATATCTAATAAAAGTTGAAAAAAAAAAAAAAAGCCAAGAGCTGTTCTCAGGCAAGCCAAGCTGCAAAAAAGACTCCAAGGCCAGATCAGCTTCTTGGAAGAAAACATATTCCAGCTGACTCGTATGGTAGAGGTTTAAACCAACTGTATCACGTGGGAGGAACAGTGTCCTGCTGTGAAGTTGTAGGCCTGAGTCTGTTCCACCACAGGGCACAGCTGCTTCGGGACACAGAACGCTGCGAGTTGGACTTCACTTACCCCATGTTGCCACTGTGGTGGGTGCTGGGCTGCAGGGAAGCACAGAGACACCTCTCCAGGGGTGGGAAAGCCAGAGTTGGTTCAGAGGTTCCCGGGCCTGCGAACAGACCAGTGCCATGGGGTTCTCAGACTCTTAGACATCCGGTCACAGAAGAGCAGAGAGCAGAGTTGGAGTCGGGGCCAGCAGGCTACGTCTAGCCTGGGGGTGCTGAGGAACTCAGGTTAGTTCCAGCAGAGAAGATTGTCCTTGACTTGGTGGTGGTAGGTTTGATGGCAGTTGTGGCTGGAAGCGCAGAGAGGCCTTCTATAGGAGATTAGACTGAAGCTCTATAGGCAAAGGCCTTCTTCATGGCTCCCTATGGTGGATTTTGATGGAACATGGCAGTCTGTGGTTCTGAACAGTTTACTGTCATGGTGGAAACCAATGGGTATGTAAAACCATATTCCACTTCTCAGAGTGGGCCTGAGATTAAATACCTTTTGCAGGGAAGAATGTCTGGGAAGGGAAACTTATTGGCTAAGTCCTTCAGGCCTCTAGGTAACTCATTAACATGGAGAACTCTGTTTTGGACCTATATGACTGTGGTCACATCTCTTTTCCTATTGTCTTGGTGTGAGATTTTTAGGGATGCCTCATCTACATGTGGAAGGGCTTGGCACATTGACCTTATGTGACTGATGGCCACAAATATCTTTATGAGGGGCCTGCAGCTTTGTGACAGTGGTCTGGTGCCAGGAGCAGGCAAAGCTCATACAAACCCTTCAGGGTCTCCAGGGCTTCTAGCCTTTGGCTCAACCTTACTCTCATGGTCCACCGCCCCACCTCCTGCCTGTTAATCTGCCTGCAGGCTGAGCAGTGTTCTCCAGCTTTCTACCTTTTGAGCACCTCACTCATAGTAACTCTGGAAAAACTCATCTTCCCCAAGTTGAACTTTGGTGACATCAGTGCGGGGCTTTGTCATTGGATCCCTCTCTGGGGTTAGTAGACAAGTGTGTTCTGTTACTCCAGGAAGTTTTGACTCACAATGTGGTGATTATTCTTAGTTAGAGGCTATTTGCACCCACATTGCATTCACTGTTGCTGTCAGAGCAGCTCAATCCCTTTTTCACTGTGAGCTTATTTGAAGGTAGGAGTCATACCATTTTCAAATTTGGATCATAACTGTCATAGAACTTGTGAGTTTATCCAATACAATGTCTTTCTCAGTAATAACAAAAGCCATCTCTTAGTAGTAAGGCAATCTCCTAATGCATGGGAGAGATGTGGGGGTGGAAGGCTGCCTCTATGATTTTAGTCAGCTGTATGTGAAGGTAAACATTGGACAACTTGTTACTTTTTTTGTTCCACATTCTCAGGGTCCTATTGTTTTCTGTGTTCTTTAAGCATCTGAAATCGACTGCTTCAGAAGGAGCGTGCATGTTTTGGTTTATCATAGATGTCACCACTTCCCGTTACTTCTCTCCACACTTGACTTATTTATATAATGTACCTGGTCTCTGTAGTCCCTTGAGTGGGAACACTGTCTAGACAGCTCAAGACTGGGCACTCCGAGACTTTTTTTTTTTTAATCTGAAACAAAAGTGATGTCTGTTGGCCTAAGGGGAGATCTTGACGAATCTATTTATTGTCTTAAAAATAAAAGTAGAAAACCAAATAATGAGTAAAGGAGTAGACATTTCTGAGTCCGCTTTTATTTGTTGTCTAAGCAGTAGATCTGAGACTGTTTTAAAGGCTGGAGACAGTCATTAGGGATAAGACAGAGAGTGGGCTCTGGAGTTCATGACATAGTGTGCAGGTGAAAAGCTGAGCACTGTGTGGAATGAGGAGTAGCTCCCTTGGGGCAGTGAGTGTTGGACAGAAGTAAATTATCCTAGTCTGAAAACCAATCCATTTAAGTAAAGGCTGTGCTGCTACGGCAAAGGAGTATATTATGCTATGCCTTTCTCAGCATCTGTATTGACATCCTCAATGAAAAGGGCTCCTTCTCATCACAGGTAAACTCTAGAGCTTCCTTGACAAACCTCTTTAGACCTTCATTGTCCATAAGATGAGACATTTTCAAGCTGTCTGAGTAGCTTCTTACATTTGTGTATGTAATGCTTTCAAAGAGGTGATATCTTTTCATTTGGGATGTGTTTACCTCCCTCAAACACACATGAGTGCCACCAGCTTCTGTTCCTCGTGGATTTAGCAAATTCCTATTAGTCATTGCATTACAGATTTTGATCATATTTGTCTTTTGTTCTACATCTGGGCTGCAGAATACTTCATTCTGTAGTAAGAATTTACCCAGCTCTATGTAAGGAAGCACTTTCCATCACAGATTTCAGAACCAGAACTCTTTATTCATGAATCAATTTAGTCAGCTTTCATACATACATAATGGAGCTTCATCGTGTGTGGGATTCCTGATATCCTCACTAATAAGATCCTGCCAATTTTTAATCTGGGATATTTATTAGTGCAAACCAAGTTAAAATCTGGGATAGTCTGCCTTTTAGTTATTTTTTCATCTTAACTGTGAAAAAATTAATTATTCTAATTTTAACCACAATCTTAGGCATTATGACATGTATACATGTTCTTCTATAAAATATGAATTATATCCATGAATTGTATCCTAAGAAATACAATTAAACAATTTATGATTATGAGGGAAACATTAGATTATAAACAAGTTTAATTTTTTAATTTATTGATGCATGTATTAAAGCTTAAATTAACATGTACTATTATTTAAAAATAGTTTTGTATTACTTTTAGGATGTTTCCTTTGTTAGTTTCTGTCTACCTATGTGTAGTTTAAAATTGACACATCATATTTACACCAGTGATTTTAGGGCCAGGCAACTGCTGAGAGTCTGCCACAGAATGGGAATGTGATTCTTGGTCAATTAAGTGATTAAAATTTTTGAGCCTCAGGTTCTACATTTGTGAATAATATAACCTTGCCAATTCTGAGAGCAAGAGTCATATAAGTGAGCCTTATAACAGTTTTGAAGGACACAGGGAATTTCTGAGATTGCTTACCTTGGTATGCATAACATACAAAGTACAATGCATGGCACAAGCAGACACTAATAACCATTATTTTGTTCTCCACTTTTCTTGACTTATTCTATTTATTCATTGCACAAATATATATTTAAACAGTCCCACTTTTAGCTAAAGTTTAAATCATTTTCTGTCACCACAGTCAATGTGTTGGTATTAAGACTAGCATCTTCAGGATTTAGTGGTAATAATGCAAATACAGGAGTCTGGAGACCTTGTATCTTGCCCCAGAGTCAGACCTTGCCAGCTATGTTGTCCATAGTATTCATTTGTAAAATTGGGTTGGTGATACATATCCTCTGTATAAAAAAAAAAAAAAAAAAAAAAAGGGTATACTGCTGTGAGGATTAGATAAATGAACTCATGTCAAAATGTTCATTGTGATCTATAGCTTTAAATAGATTACCAAAATTAATGGCACTACTGTTTATAGTAGGCGAGAGAATGTAAGCAATGGAAGTAGATGGGTACTTGGGAAGAAAGCTGACAGATGCTCAGGCCTGGAGAAGCAGCCATTCACTAATCCAGTGAAATGATCCAGGAGTATATAACTGAGGGATAAAGTCTCTGGTGTGAGGCTTTGTGACTAAGGAGCTAGCAGTGTCTATAGAGCTATTAGAAAATTAGGAGGATTGATCAAAGTAAAATCAGGTGATGTTTCCTCTGGACCTGGATATAGCACCTGAAATCAGATATGCCCAGCTGATCCTTTCATTTTTGAAACTATTAGAGCTGAGTTGGGCTGGGTATAGTTATGACATAAATTATGTTAATATTCAGAAGGAAGATATTTTTCCTCTGCCTTTTTTCTTGCTTTCCATCATGCCTCTAAGATATTAAGTCTTCTTCCTCCTCCCTTTCCTCCCTCCTTCCTGATTCCCAGAGGAATTTTCTCTTTAAATCAAAACCCTGGAGCTTTATAATTAATACACTAGTGAGAAATTGAATTTTAGTTTTCCAAAAGCACGAAAATATTTCTTATGTTATTTCTGGTAGTCTTCATTGTTGTAGACAAGTAACATAGCATGTGACATACAAAATGTCTCAGGAATCATTGCAACAGTGTTTTGGGTAGGAAGGAAACCCTTTAAATAAAAATTGTGGGTTTTTTTTTTCCTTTTTTTATCTTTTGACTACATAACATAAAGTAGAGAGGATGGGAGGATGGTATAGTAAGGATATCCTACTGTGAGTTTTGTAGGTTTTACATGTAGACATGCCAGCTTTTAATTCACAACAAAACTCCTGGAGAAATAAAATCTTTGCATGGGTATAATTTAATGCTTTAAGCATGGCGTTGCTCTGGGTCTGTTCATAGTCATAAAAGAAAAATATTTCAGACTTCAGCAGATTGGTTCTGTCTAGACTGGTTTTAGGACGAATATTGCATTATGTGATAATGGGAGCTGTATTTAAGCTTTTGGAGCTGCAGCATCAGAGTTTAGATCTGTTTGGACTCTGCTTTTAAGGCCAAAGGTATCACTACCAAAACTTTCTTTCCCTGTGTGTAACAAAATTGCTGCATCCATAAGTATCCGTTCATTGTATTCCTGGGTGCTAGTTTGCTTTGTGTCTCTGAGATGGGAATGCGGGCTTTTACAGGAGGGGTCAATGGCTCATAACATCCAGCCACCTTTGCATTTACTGCTCTTAAGGCACACTGACTGAACAACTTAGACAAGTGAGCAGCAGACGTTTCCCTTTGTAAATCTGATCAAGGAAAATATCTTAAAATTGTTGATGTTTGAAATCATGTTGCGGATGTTAGTACTCTCTCCCTTTAGCAGATGAAGTCGGACTTTATGACCTCAAAAACTGAGTGGGTAGTAGGGTCTGTTGTTGGGTGACAGGGTCATCCATGGCTGGATTGTCATGTCGGTTCCCGTACTTACTTTTGTATTTGTTTCTGATGATGATTTTTCTGTAGTCACTATCTGTCCAATGTCATGTTCTCATTTTAAACTTTTATCTAGTTCTTCATCCCCTTGGCTCTTACCCAGGGCTCACAACAGGATCACTTGGAGTCAGGCAATAAATGTGAAAAGAGGTTGGTTTTACAATGATCTGCCATAAATGTCTTTAGCAGGGCCGTTTTACCTCCCAGATCCACTTTCTTTCTCAGTAATGTCAGAATAAAGGTGTTCCAACTATTTCATCTGTAGAGAAATTTATTAATACTTTAGTGTTATGTGTACTAATTCATATGATTAGATTCTAAGAAGTACAGACTATATTTGGGGGATTAAGAGGGATATATTTATTCTCCAATCTTGGTATTCAGTATTTGTAGCAAAAGAAATTAATTCAATTTATATGTCTATCAAGTATACTTAAAGAATTTTAGGATTTGTTTGTTTTGTTGGTGGTTTTTTGATAACATGGAAGAAGTAAAGAAGTCTTTTTAGAAGTATGGTTTCACTCTTAAGACCAGGATTTAACTGTGAGGTCTGTTTGGTTAGAACTCACTGATCTCATGCCTCTGCTTCCCGAGTGCATGGGTTAACCACTTTGCCTGCTACGTTGCCTTTTAATAAATCTGTGTCATTTAGGCAGTTTCTGATATAGATTACGTATTTGATACTGTTCATTTAAAATTTCTTTTAGAAAATAATAGCTTTTTATTATCTGAGGCTGATTTTTTCCTGGGAAAATTTACTTCAAAGAAGATTCATTTTCTAAATTTGAAAACTGTTAATATTTAATGACTTTAAGTGTATCATGCAGCTTTTTAAAAGGGAACAGATAATTAGCCACAAAATTGAAGTAATATGCATATTTTAATAATATTTTAGAATCAACTTGTGTCTATCAAAGAGATATAAATTCTGTCTGCTTGTTTCACCCACTAGAATTCTTTGTTGCAGTGGGTGCAAAACTTGTGGGTGTTTATCTGTAAAATAACAACTTTTACATAGACCAAGAGGGTGTGGCTTCAAATATAATGCTTTTTTTAAATGAAGTATATTCATAGATTAAAAATATATCAAACACTAAAATACTTTATAATAAACTTTATTTCTATGTACAACTTCAAGTTATTGCTTACATTAATCTTATATCTACATGTGTGAATATATAATATCAGAAGTCAGCACACATTAGTTTATTATAAGGTAAAAAGATACTCTTTACTTTTTGAATTGTTATAATGATTCCTCCAAGTGTGCTGTTATGATGACCAAAAATTGATTGTATTTTTTTTAAGCATTGTCCATTGGTACTATTTTCATGTTGCCGATTCAGCTTGAATTGGTTGTGTGTCTGGAAGTTTGTCTCAGATCCAACCTGTCAGTGCTTCATGAGTAAAACATCTCACCTATAAGATCCTATTCTTTGATGAGAGATTAAATGCAGGAGGAATATTCTGTAGGATGGCTCTATTTTCATAGAGTAGAAATTATTAATCATGAAGAAGGGTCTTGAGGACTTGACTCCTAGATGAAGCTTAAGGTGTAGAAACAGGTGTATGAAAAAGAGTAAGATTGAGCTTTGAATCGTCTGCCTGAAGTATTTCTTTTCATTACTTCCTTCTGAAAGCCAGAAGGCCATGGAAGCAAACTCTGGCGAGAATAACATGAGATAAGTGGGCAATTCTTTATTTCTTGAAGTTAGCTGACCTTCACTGTACCTCTCTCTTCCCTAGTTCCTCTCTACAAGGTGGTGTTGTTACACAGAACTGTGACCTTGACTTGAGCCAATAAATTATTTTCCTTTGTCTGTATTATGTAAGAACAACAGGTATTGTTAAGGTGTAGAAAGTCTTCTTCATGTCGCCAGCCTTGATACTGTGCTCACCAGTGTGTATCTTCTATCCTACACATTTGCTTCCTGTACAGGTCAAGAACTTGTCTCCTCGCGTCTGGATTGCATAGTTCTCGCATTTGCATTGCATCCAAACCAAATTTTATTTAGTCATTCCAACTTGTAAGTGCCATGACCATAGCTTTTCTATATGGAAACATAACATATTAAAAAAATAATAACAATAACCTTATCACTTATGTCTCGTTGAGATGTTAGAGAGTTCTTTGTCTTGAAGATCCAGAGCAGTGACCTCTGTTCTTCCCAATGACCTCTTAATACAGTTCTTCATGATGAGGTCAGGCTCTGCCAACCGTAAAATTATTTTTGTTGCTTTTTCATAAGTGTAACTTTGCTTCTGTTATGAATTGTAATATAAGTATGTTTTCTGATGGTCTTAGGCTACCCCTGTGAAATGGTTGTTCAACCCAATAAGGTTGAGAACCACTCATTCAGAGAAAAGGCTTCATGGCTAGTGTATTAGTTATTATCTTGATGCTGGGACTAAGTGGCTAACAGTGGTATCTTAAGGAAAGGAGGCTTGTAAAGGCTCAGTGTTTGAGTATACTGTGCATCATGTCTTGGGAAGCTTTAAGAGTGGCTGATTAGGCAACTAGTCATACTGCACCTGTAGTTTGGAAACAGAGAGAGTCGAATGTGGACATTCCACTTGATTTCTCCTTTTCCTTCTGCCTGGGAACTCAGCCCAGGGAAGTTTGTTACCATATTAATGGTGAATCTTAACTGCTCAGATAAGCCACCCTGGAAACACCCCAGATAAACATGCCAGAAAGAGAAAGCTCCTGGGAAATTGAAAGATTATAAGTCTTATGAAATTTAAATGAATATTAACCATCTTTGCTCCTCTGTAAAGGATACCAGTATGTGAATATAGACTTATTCTTAAAGGACTGGTAGCTGATATAACATTTTCAATTAAAACATCTTCAAACAAATACACTTGAAGACTGTGATTAACGGCTACTTTCACAAGACCAAATTTAGATCCTTATAATGAAACTTTTTTGGTACACTTTAAATCAACATTTGGATATTTACTTATTGTTATTGATTGTAACCATTTACATTACATATATATACATATATACATGCACATATACACACACATATATATGTATGTATACATATATACATATATATACACACACATATATACACATGTATACATAGATATACATATACACATATATATGTTTGTATGCATATGTGTATATATACATATATATGTGTATATGTATACATATGTACACATGCATATATACATTACATATATATACATATATGTATGTACACACACACACACACACACACACACACACACATATATATATATATATATATATATATATATATATATATATAATGTCTATCATCATCTGTCAGTCTATCATCTATCTATTTATCTACCATCTCTGCCATGTTTATTATTATCATCTAGCTATCTCCTACCATATCTCTCTGGTGTGTGTGTGCATGTGTGTGTGTGTGTGTGTGTGTGTGTGTGTGTGTGTGTTATATGTGTTGTATAATGGGAAGTGACTTGAGAAATATAAAAACTTGATTGATGCTGTAACCTTAACATCTTTGAAGATTGTAAATATTTTATATATTTGAGTCACTTTTATTTATGTTCTTGGATGATTTGTGATTTCATGAAGATACTCTAGTAGATTTTATGTTTAACCTAGTAAATTTATTTTTCAGTTCCAATATTTATACATTCTCTTATTTTAGGATGTCTATGCCTAGATCTGTTTACTAAAGGCACTACATTAAAATGTTACAAATTGAAATCCCAGATAGAAGTTAAAATAGAAATTCTACAATAATTGAGATTCACCATTGATCACAGAACCCATAGTCTATATTAAATGGTGGAGACCAATTCCTGGTGTGTGATGGTTGGCAGGTCATTGATTCTTTGTTGCTTGACAGATACATTGTCTTGTTGTTCAATGAAAAACTAAAAATGTAAATGAGACCTTCAAATAAGCAACTTCAAATCAAATTACAGATGAAATCTTTTGTTTTAGTCATGTCACAGTTCTTTAATTTTATTGTTTCTCCATGGTGTTTCTTTTGAAATATGTTCTCATGGAGCGTGGAATATTAAGGGACCAAACACCTGTCCATTAACACTATAGCAGACCACTCTTTGTGGTTATGACCCTAAAGCTATGGTTATTTATGTCACTCATGGTTTGTTACAGCTTGGAAAGATTAAAATATTACTATGCTCTCCTCACATTTCTTTGCAAATAAACCAACACATGTTTTCATGGTTTGCTTGAATACAGCAGAATCCATCCATTACCTCTTCGTATCAAGGAATCAATGGTTAGAGATGGTTTTCCATTAAAACAAACGTTTAAGCATTGGATGTTTTGTTTGTTTTGGTTTTACTGTTTGGTTTTTGGAAGAGACTTCTCACAGCAGACATGCTATCTTACTGGCTCTTACAGTCTTTCTATTCTTTCTTTCAAGATACTCCCTGAGCCTTAAGTATAGGGATTCTGCTTTCAATGTTTTTATTGGCTCAGGCCTCCCTTACCCTATAGTCAGTTGCTGTCCATATTCTGCCTAGTTGTGGCTTTTTTCAGTGGTATCTGTCTGCAAAACAAAAACAAAAACAAAAACAAAAACAAAAAAGAACGTTCTTTGCTAAAGGATTAGACCTATATTTGTCCATGGGTATAAGATGCAAGTAGAAATTTTACTAGTTTAGGAAACTGAAAGTAACAAGTCCTCCTCAAGGGGCCATAGCCTCATCAGCCATGAGTAGTTTCTTAAGTGTACACTACCAGGAACAAATTCACTAGTCCTTGCAAAGGTGTCAAATCCAATTAGGTAGCAGTTGGTTAACCCCATTCTAAACATGTTACTATTGCACCTTTCAGAATATCTTTTCGTTCTGGTCATTATTGGGGTTCATAGGCCTCTTTGGTTGCTTTCCTCCCTTGGCAACTTGCATGAGTTCTTTTGATACTACAAGGGACTCTCCTCAAGGAGCAGCTTTTTTAGACCCACACCAATTCCTCCAAGTCCTGTGTCTAAAGAGCATAGTTTCTTCAACAATGGGGTCTTACTCTCCTTCTCTGGAAGGCAACCAAGGCCAACAGCAAAGTCCGTATTATTTTGGAGGTCTTCTGGAATGCCACTACTGACAACTGAAAAGAAAGCTTCCCATGTCTGACACTGAGGTTTGTAGTAGATAGTCTGTGGTTTGGGGGGTGGGGGGAGGTGCGGCATTATCTAACTAAGTAGTATAACATCAAGTAAAATACGTGTAGTCCTATAAGTAACTTTACCTAAATAAAAAGTAATTTGATTCTTCATCTTTTCTTTTATTTCTTTTCAAACATCCTAAGGTAGGAGGTGTAGTGGGTCTAGGAGTAGCTCAAGAAGAAGAAGGAAAATGATCAAAATCCACTGCATGGAGTTCTAAAAAACTTAATGAAACATGTTATTAATAAAAGAGCTGAGCATTTCCCAGGGATTTATCTCAATATGTTTCAAGAATAGATGGTCAGGTTCTTCATTTCTGATATTCTTCTCTTTTTTTCTTTGCTGCCTGGCTCCTTTACACTGTCTAAAGAGTTGCTCCCCTGTTGTGAACCTTTGTGAGATCTGCCCTCTCAGACCTGGTGATCACAATAACTTAGCCTCTTTACTCCTCAGAAAAGAGGGACATTGGTCTTCATATTAGCAACTAATTTTCAAAAATGTCAGAACATAGATTTTTAATTCTGCAAAATACAGTAGAGATCATCCCTGGGTGTTTTGACCTTGATTGAATGTTCAAGGATAAAAGAAAACCATAGAATTTTACAATTTATGAATTTCTACGGGGTGAAAAAAGTTTCAGATGCCAAAGCCTTAAGTATATTCTCATGGTTCATCCAATTTCATACTGGTATTCTAAGGTCTGGAATAGTTTACCCGCTATCAAGTGGACTACTATAATTATATCATTGCCTCTTTGGTTTGGGTCCAAAATTGGGATGACTATAATATGCCCTTAATCTCTCTTTACCTTGACTGATCCATAGTCAGGGGTACACATTCCAGGGCATTTTTATTTAATCTTGTAGCTATGTAACCTTATCCACTTGTATATGCAATCACAAGGTTGTCTCCTTGTCCTGGGACCTCCGAATACAATTGACCCAGTGTATTCTGAATTTTTATCCTTGAAGAAATAACCTGTCCAGACCAATTTCTTTTCATACCCTCATAACTAATGTGAAGGGAT
Source organism: Mus minutoides (assembly GCA_902729485.2). NCBI lineage: Eukaryota > Metazoa > Chordata > Mammalia > Rodentia > Muridae > Mus > Mus minutoides. Next base: position 87,681 of record LR753883.1, read on the forward strand.
ACTGATGGGCTTAACTTCAAGACTCCTACAATCAGCTGCTCAAATTTGTAGGACTTTTCTGTCCTAAGACATTTCCAGAAATTAGCATCACATTGCAACGCACTATCATAGAGAAACATACAGCCAACTTCTTTGACCACCAAGACCACTAAGTTCCCTTCTGAAATATTAGCATAAGGTTTTTCTGCCAAATTAGGGCAACTTCTACAAGAACTAAAAGCCAGTTGCTTGTTTTATTTTTATCTAACATCACTAATAAAATCTGTACTCCTAGATACATAATAATGCCAAACCATAAGAGATAAACTTTAAGAAAATCTTCGTATCCACTCATTACCAGGATGTCTAACCACAGATCATTACAAACTTTTGTGAATGCATAGTGCTTACAGAAATATATCTTTCTTATTTTTTTGTCTAAAAGCATGAGTAGTTTTATAATCTGTTTTTAATCACTCAAGAAATTTTAATACAATAACTTATGAATATATTTTGTTTTAAATTCTTGGCAGAAATTCTAGAAACTTTGTTGAGTGTTGCTGTGTTCTATTTATCTTGCTCTGAGTGCATTAATTGAAAAAAAAAAAAAGGAAGGTAAGGAGAAGCTGTGCTATTATGAGCTGTTAAATACACTGCTTATATTTCTGACTTCCTTGTTTCCATTTCAGTTCTCTGTCTTTCTTCATCTCCTTCAATTTCTATTGCACTTAGGCCTTCCCTACTTTCCAAGTATCATACTAACAGCTTTGATTAATCTTTTCATCCTAACTTACCTAATCATCTTAATATTTGAAAATGGCTTTATGATGTGCCTGGTCATAGCTTTTGAGTGTGGTTTAGGGAAATGAAAGAAAGATGAGTTAACTCACTGCAAAAGAATTGACCTTGGGCTGACTTAGTCTAAGACTTTACTATAAAATTACCTGCTGGGATTTTACCAATTAAAACATCATAAGTCTAAATGGTAATGACAACAGAAGTTGTGACATTTGAAAAACTTTAAAAAATTTATAGATTTAGCTTATGAAGTAAATTTGTAACATATTTATTTACAAATGTTATAGCTTATTGCATAGAGCTTTAGATCTCATCTGGGACACTGCCTTTAGCTTCAAGATTCACATGCACACACACACATGTATGTATATGTGTGTGTGTGTGTGTGTGTGTGTGTACACATGTGCATATGTATAATGTATTTATTCCTAGATGTTCGAATGAGACATGAGAAGAGATATGCATACATAGTAAGATTTGTGGGTAAGCAGATACACTTCATGATTTTTCCTTATATTAAACATGAGGAAATATCTTTTTTGATGCGTCTATCTCAAATGTTTCTTGTTTGTTTGTTTTTATTTCCAAGACTCTACACTTAGGTTAAGGAACAAGTGACAGGACCCTTTATCACACGTTTAAACCTTCACTGAGCACAGATGAAGCACACAAGACTCTTTTACAAATCCCACTGTCCATGATTCGCACAACTCTTTGTCTCCCCTGCTAAACTTTATGCCCTGGGGTATTAGATGATGACAGTTATTTATTGTCTTCAGTATAGAAAAACAGCTTTTTAAAAAGATACCTGAGTTATTAAAAATAACTCATTTATTTTTATTTATTACATTGGTGTTTTGACTGCATGTATGTCCATTTGAGGGTGTTAGATCCCCTGAAACAGGAGTTACAGACAGTTGTGAGCTGCCATGTGGGTGCTGGGAACCAGCCGTATTCTCAACCAGTAGCCATCTCTTCAGCCCCTGACAAATGACATTTTAATTCTATACGTTTCATCTTGGTCTTAGGGCTAAATGGTCAGGGTTTGTTTGTTTGTTTGTTTGTTTGTTTGTTTTTAATAGGGGTTATGCTATAGATACTCAATTTTGTCCAAGAGATTGTCTTTGTGGCATGCCTATTGTATTTCTGTGAATGTGACTATCTTTAGCATGATACTAAATAAAATAGAGAGAAAACTAGGCCTTCTAAAAAAAGAAGCTGTAAAAAGTCTCTTGTCATTACTTGTGACCTGGGATTTAGGTGTTCACTTTTTTCTCCACATCCTCCCTTCCCCTCTCTCCCTTTTTACCCCTCCCTCCTCTGTCCTCCTCCTTCTTCTTCTTCCTATCTCTCTCCCTCCCTCACCCTTCTCTCTCTCTTTCGCTTTCTTGCTTCCTTTTTCTTCTGTAACTCACTCATAAGAGAATAAGAGAATAATATTTGGTTTGCTCACAGTCTCTTAAATCACACTTAAATATGGTAAAATATTTAGATTTCTTGGGCCACAGAGTTAATCTTTTTGGTAAATTGTTTATGTTACCTTGACATTGGAATGTAGTCTAAAATATGAGAATTGAAGTCTTGATTTGTCTTTTTGGCTCTGTGTTAGGAACAATAGAATATTGTACCTGGTTTACCTTGGCAATTTATGCCAATCTTAGGAAACTATCTACTTTTATAGTATTAAAATTGAATTTAAAGCTACTTGTTTAATAGCTTTTTTAATAATTAAGATTTTTTTTAATTTTTATTTTTCATTTACATTTCACATGTTATCCAGAAATTTTCCCTTACCCTCCCGCGTCCCTGCCCTGCTCCCCTACCCACCCCCTCCCACATAATGGCCCTGGCCTTCCCCTGTTCTGGGGCATATAGAGTCTGTATGACCAAGGGGCCTCTCCTCCCACTGGTGGCCAACTAGGCCATCTTCTTCCATATATGCAGCTAGAGACATGAGTGCAGGGGGAACTAGTTAGTTCATGTTATTCTTCCACCTAGAGGGTTGAAGACCCCATCCGCTCCTTGGGTACTTTCTCTAGCTCCTACCCTGGGAGTCCTGTGTTCCAGCATATGCTATAGTGTTTAAATAATTAAGATTTTTTTACCTTGCCATGAAAACTAGTTTGCCTTAGCTGAGGTATTTTCAAAGAATTCCTATTTCTTACAGACATAGTTGTCTGGTAATAAAATTTAAATTTTGTTGTACAGAAATTATTTAAGTATTCTAAGATAGTGATTGATGTTATTAAATGAAAAGAAATTTTCTGTTTGACCTTGAATTGTATCCATGTATCTGAGGCAAATTAACAAATTACATATAATCATCCTGTAATTGGGAAACTCTACTAACATAGTGATTCAGTTTTATACGATTTCTTCTCTCTTCATAAAAGCCTTGTGGGTTTCATGAATTCAGTAGCTTAATTGATTTATAAATATGTTGTTTCTTAACATTCTCTGTGACTGTCATAAAAGGGAAAAGGACAAGAATGAAAATTCAATATTCCCTCATGCCCATAATTCCCTTATTCAGAATTTGGGAACAGCATTTCAAAACCAGGAAATCTGATGCTTTTTTAAAAAAGTTCTATACTTTTATTCACATTTGCTTTTTAATCTTTTTATTTTCTTCATCTATGTCTTAAGCCCACCTCCTCCTTCCAATTTTAAGGGTTTATTTATTTGTTTTTGATAAATAAGGACCTCTGTTTGCCTTGGCACTCATAAAGATTGCAGACCTGTCTCATTTTATAAGAAACAAAACACCACGTGGCTACATTAAACATGGTAGATTTGTTTAGGATGCAAGAGGCCATGCTCTTTGAACTTGTGTAAGCTACTGCTTTCCACTAACATAGAAATTATTCTAAACTGCCTTCAAATGTAGCTGCTTGGAGAAAGGTGCTCCTTGCTCTATACAGTTTAGGTTTAAAAGTTTCATAGAAAACACCTTGGTCTGTGACGTTTGCCTGAAGTATTGCTCCTGTCTCAAGGACATCTCTCATTCTATCACTAAGATAATTTTATTTCGCACAAACAAAAAATTAGTTTTAGTTGAATCTTGTTGGGTATGTTAGACTGTGCTTCAGAATACCAAGTTAGCAAAGACATTAATTAAAAGGATACATTTTTCTTAATGAGATGTCAAAAATAATTTGGGTTTTTTAAAGCTCAGTTAAGTCCTATTTTCTTTTTATGTCTTTAGTGGACTATTCTATTCTAGTATGTAATAACATTGCTTTCAGATATCATGGTACAAGGTCCTCATTGGATATCATTCACTGGCAAGAGTATGGTAGAGTATATGTTTATTTTTTTAAGTTACTCAGTAAAGGCCCTTTGTCCATCATTGGTTAAAGCTAGCTAACACAGAGGCTATGGAGCCCTCACAAAAATGGACCTATCATGACTGTCCTCTGAAAGACCCAACAAGCAGCTGAAAGAGTCAGATGCAGATATATGCACCCAACAAATGGACAGAAGCAGATGACCCCTGTTGTTGAATTAGGGAAGGCTGAAAGAAGCTAAGGAGAAGGGCTATAGGGGAACCAGCAGTATTAATTAATCAGAACCCCCAAGATCTCTCAAACACTGGGACACCAAACAGACAGCATACACTAGCTGATATGAGGCCCACACACACATACAGTAGACTGCTGGACCTATGTTAATTCAGAGATAATGCACCTAACCCTCAAGAAATTGGAGGCCCCAGGGACTTTAAAGGTCAGGTGGGCTGGTGGGGTGGGGAAATCCACATGGAGACAGGGGGGTGGGAGGAGGTATGGGATGTAGAACAGTCGGAGGTTGGATTGGGGGGAAATAAAATATGGAGTGTAAAATTAAAAATAAATATAAAAAAAATAAAAAATAAAAAAGATGCTATTCTAAAGTAGAATGGAAAAAAAATAGGCTAGGTCATATAGCAATGCTTTACCCTGATACTGGAAAGTAAATATATTCGACTTCTTCATTGTTGAACATAAAAGCTGTGCAATGTATAATGTGACACTGTGTATATGGCTAAATAATATTTTCCACACTGCTTGAAGCAGGCAATAAACAGCCCCCATTATTTTGAGTCAATACATGGAAGAAGGATGGCTCATTTTGAAAATTTTTCTCTGAAATCTACTTCCTCAAGTTTAGTTCTAGAGGGTTTTTTTTTTTCTAATTTTATAAGTGAGTGCCTACTTTAGAGAGATTTTCGTTTTTTATATATGAGAACTGGCTACTCAAAATTTACCATTTAAGGATGCTTCTTTATCCAAGGCATTGGTGAGAATATATATATATATATATATATATATATATATATATATATATACACATATGGACTATAATTTTATAGAGATACATAGGGTTCAGTATGTACTATAGAAGAGGAATAATACCAGTTTAAAACAGCTGTATCTCCCATCCCATTGCTGAGAGTTAGAGCTGTACTTCTATGGGCTCAGATGTATGTTACTGATAATTTTCAGTGAAAATGATAAAGCCAGCATAGACTTTGTAAAGTACATATAAATCCTCCCATAAGAAATATTAACATCTCAGAAATGTTAGCTTATTATTTTTTCATGCCACTTTCTCTTTTATTCCAATTTATGTTTAATAAGATACTTAAAATAGTACCAGACTTTTATGATGACATAAATAATTTTGTTTGATTGGTCATTTGCAAAATTTAGACAATTATATTCTATACAGTATATTATACAGACATATATTGCAGCAATAATTATCTTTACAGCACAGTTGTAATTTATACTATAATTTTGAAGTTATTTAGCTTTATATGAGTTTTTTTTTCTTGTATGCTATCAGAAAGAGAAGCTGTGAATGAAATTAAAGAAAAAAATTAGAAAAATTTTTGAATGTAGAAGTGATTCTTGACTTGACAATTGTCTTATCTTGAGGTTGATCAAATACTAAAATAGACAAATTAGTGATTTTTTTCTTCCTTTCCTTTCCTTTCCTTTCCTTTCCTTTCCTTTCCTTTCCTTTCCTTTCCTTTCCTTTCCTTTCCTTTCCTTTCCTTTCCTTTCCTTTCCTTTCCTTTCCTTTCCTTTCCCTTCCCTTTCTCTCTCTCTCTCTCTCTCTCTCTCTCTCTCTCTCTCTCTCTCTTTCTTTCTTTCTTTCTTTCTTTCTTTCTTTCTTTCTTTCTTTCTTTCTTTCTTTCTTCTTCTTTTTTTCTATGCTGTATGAGACCATATCTGGGCTCTAATTAAGAATTGTGTGACTGTGTGTCACATTTTTTCTTCAACATTTTTTGGATAACTTTCTATAAAACAACTGAGGAACGTTGCGTGAAATTATACAGACTCTGAAAGTATGGAAGTCTCAGAGATTAGCAATTGTTATGGCTTGATATCTAAGTCTTGTGGGAGAAATAATTAAAAAAATAGATTTTTGCTGTTTTTTTTTTTTTTTTTCCCTTTCCCCTTTCGGTTCAGATTGGACTTCAACATAGATTCTCTGGTTTAAGCCTCTTAAGTTCTGACATTACAAATGTCCACCTCCATGTGTAATAATGGGTAGTGAATACCTTCAACTGTGAAAGAAGCATAGTGATTTTCATGTGCCCTTTAAGTATTCTACCATACGTCTAAGCAGTTTTCAGCACTCATATTTTATCAGTATAACCTGTTTAGTAGTTTAGCAAAAATTAATGTGAATATTGTGAAATTCAGCTAGTTTGTTTTTTGTTTATTTTTGTCAAATTCAGCATTCCTAATTTTTAACATTGACAATAGTCTAAATTTAAGTATGTGGACCTGTGTTTTGTCTTCTGCCATGACATCTCTATTTAACATGTGAGTGATAATATAATCTTTAGAACTAAGATATTTTAGTTCTTATATACATTATTTATAATGAATAATTTGACCAAAATGATAGCCAGTTGACTATGACTTTCCTTAGTCAATATATAGCACAAAATATTTTAATTAAAATTTAAATTTCTTGGTATAATAATTAAATACATAAAAACTAATATAATTTTACGTGAATGGGTTTTGTGGTTTTATTTATTTAATACTTTAATTAAAATATAGTTATCTCACTTCCAATTTCTTTTCTTCCCTCTATCTCCACACATTTCCCTTCCCTTCAACCCCTGTCATGTCCTCCCTTACTCTCAAATTGATAACCAATTCCTTTATTATTATTAGACACATGCATGAACATGTGCACACACATACCTATTTGCACAAGTATGTAAAGACCACCTGCCCAGTCCTACTGGGTTGTTTGCTTGTGTATGGTTTTGTGATTGAGTGTATCGTATTAAATAAACAACAGAGGGATTCATCCCTGAGAGAGGCTACTTTTCTCTCTTTGTTCTTTGTCTGAAGTGGGATACAGTGAGATTCCTGCTACCCCTTCATTAGGATGTATATTGTTACTGTCATTGTGCCAATTTTGTATGAGCAGTCATTTCGAAGAGAGGCAATCTCATGGTAGACTTCCTGGTATCCTGGCTTTAGCATATTTCTGCTCCCTCTTCTGAGATGTTCCTTGAGCCAGAATGTGGGATCTGTGCTGCAGATGTACTCATTGGGGTGGGCCTACACGCAATCCATTAACTGTGTTTGTTGTGGCTTTCTGTAATGCTCTCCAGTTGCTTTGATGATGGATAAGAGCTGTGCTTTTCCTTTAAACGTGGCTGGTGAATCTGAATGAGCTCAAAGTGTGCCTTTCTCTTTCTTTCATACTCTTTTGTGTGTTGCTTTAGCTTGTATCTCATTTTCCATTTTTAAATGTCTTTTATTGAAATAGAATTAAACCCCTTTCTCTTCTCTCTTTTCTCAGTCCAGACCCTCACAGCTATCCTCCTTTGGCTTTGTGGTACCTTACTCTTAGATGGATAGCCTCTCTTCATTTGATTCTTATTGCGTGTGTCTGTGTGTGTGTGTGTGTGTGTGTGTGTGTGTAGTGTGCACATGTGGCATGGACTACCTCTCATGGCATGGGTCCAGTTGGCACATTCTTACAAGTTCTGTGCCACCACTGCCTAGCCCATCTTACAGACAGGACAAATAGTAGGTCAAAGGTTTTGTACTGCTTTTGGTTTTGTCCCAGTTACTGCTTTTCTTTTAAGTTGCATTATTTTTAGCACTATAGGAAAACTGCTTTCCAGGTTTTGTTAGCCTAAAGTTTATATGGCATAAAAATATATTGCTTTAAATCCCGAAGTTTACATGAAACTCCACAGACAAAACAGGTTTAACTTATGGAGAACCTAGAATTATTTCACAATTAAAACCACTTGCATCTATACTGAAACATACTAATTTTTTTTAAAATCACGTCTGGAGTATACGGTGCCCCAGGAAAGCAAGGAAATTAAATCAGGTTTGTTTACTTTGTTGAATATAAAAGGAAATATAATAACATTAAACAAACTGGAAATTTTGAAGCTATACTTGTAAGACTACTAACATTAATTATACCTTACATAGGAGATACTGACAGTGTCTGGAAATCAGAATATTGTTCAAATGGACAGCTAGCTTGCACATGTATGTAATTATCTTATTTATAGAGAAACATGTTGATGTGTGCATGTATGCATAATCTCTTTCTTTTCTTACTTGCTCATTTAAAGGCTTTCTACAATACAGTTCATTCATGACATCTTATGTTTTTATGGGAGCAAATAGTATATAAATGGCAAAGAGGATGCTTGGGGCTCTTTCTTTTGTCAATACTAACATTGCAGACCTGGAGACAAAGAGAGAAATTCTCCAAAGGCATGAGGTAGCCAGAAGGCAGGAGCTAATCTTGTTTAAGGAAATGGAGATCTTAGGTGCTTTTTTATGTTTTTCTTTGATGCCTGATCTCATAAAGTGCTTGTCTCTTCATATCACACCACTGAGAATCAAAACAGAACCTCCTTGACCAACTAATCAAGAGTCATTTTAACAAAATGTATACTTGAGTGACTTGACTTTACCTTCTGACTTGTAATTTCCTCTTAAGATCACAGGTCCAATTTGAAGCCATAAAAGGATAAAGGAAAGAGAGATTTTAGAGCCTATTTTGTTAATTGTCTTCTTGATTTTCTCTGTCCCAGTCCCATCTACTGCTAGTGATCAAACACAGAATACTTGCTGAGATAAACCAATCTGAGTAGGAACAGAGCGACTGAGTGAGAATCTTAGACACATTACATTCCTACTAGAGTTCCCAGGAAATGAAAAGCAAACTCAAATACTGGCTACGATGAAGAAAGAGTTGTAAGCTAACTTGCAGACGGAAGGTTGCAGATACCAGAGTGGGTAGGATGGTTGCATTTCTCTTCCTGTTTTTATATTAACTAAACTTACCTGTCATGTTTATGGGGACTTGCATGAGACTGGACTACAGAGTAGTTATTTTTTAATTAAATATGATTGTCAGGCACAGCTTTTAAAAATTTCACCTAAAAGCTCCATAATTTCAGAGAACTCACATAAATAATGTTAAAGTTTATTTATTTATCTCCCAAATGCTATTAAAAATATTTCTTTTCCTGTAAATGGAAATATTTAAACATTTGCGGCACACCCAGTGCAGATTTATGACTCCTATTAGTTATTATTATGTCTATAATTATTCTGGATATAGAATCAGTAAGTGCTTTACCAGTGTGTTCCACATCAGAACTAGATTTGTTGGTGAGAAATTAATAATTTCAGATGCAAATATTCTGATTTATGGTGTATTGGTTGAAAATACAGATGAAAGTGAATAGATATATTTTCACATGTTTCTAAGCTCACTTTTTAATAACGTGACCTAATACTATATCTACTGATATAAAACCATATCTAGCAAGCAGTAGGCTTTGAAGGTGCAATCAACATGGTATTCACTTATTTGAAGTGTGTGTGTGTGTGTGTGTGTGTGTGTGCTCGCGCGCGTAAGTGATGTTCCCACCTGTGTGCAGGCATAGGTGACCTGTATGTGAAGGCCTAAGGTTGATTTCTGAATTCTCCCTTACTCACTCTCCATACTTTATATTGAGATGGTATCTGAGCCCAGAGCTTATGGTTTAGAAATATGGTTAACCATGTCGGTCCAGGGACAAGTGTCTCCACCTTAAGCTCCTTTCCCCTCCCCATCCCACACTGGGATTATAGATAGCTCTTATGCCTATCCATCTTTTATGTCAAGGGTTTTATCAACTGAGTCATCACTCCAGCTCCACTATTAATTTAAAATCCCAGCCTTGACCTTGCTTGTTGTGTTATGTAAAGCAAACATCTGCATCCCTTTGCCAGTTTTCCCACTTTAGACCTGGGAAAATGCCTACCATATTTGAGGAATAAAGTAAGGAATTAATTTAAAAGCTTGTACATAGTGCTCAGAACATATAAATTACCTATTACTATACTCACATTTTAGCATACCTGCAATTAGATACAGTATGATAATCTGTACCATGTAAGTTTAGCTCACATTACTTTCCTTAACACTAAGTAAAATAAACGTTCCAGAGGTGTCATGCGTGTAATGAAATGTGCTTCACAGATAGCATGTGGAGTCCCTTCTATTACAGGTATCACAATGTCTGCTGAGTCAGGAAATGGAGATGATAGATTATCTCACTTCTTTGCGTACAAACCTATATATTTTTTTTTCAATTTTTTCAACCATTGCTCCATGTTAACATCTGTCTGAATATCAGTCTAAGAGGCTTTGTCATTTTCAAACCCAATTTTATTTATAATTAATAAAATTATATACTGGGTATAAAACAAATATAAAAGAGCTGAACTTTATAATTAAATAGATTAGTAATTTTTTAAAAAGTCATAGACATTTTATGTTTCACTAAAATTCTTATGAAACTACTCTTTTTGGTTTGTATCCTACCTATTGGATCTTGAGATAAATAAGGATAACGGGAAAGACTTGACAGCACTGCCTTTTGGCCTATATGTATCCCTAAATCTTTAGGTAGATCTCCTGATTCTAAGCGTAAGTGTCTGTGATTTGGCCCATAGGCAAAAGGTAGCTGAACAACACTGTTGTTGTTTTGGTTTTTGTCTCCTGTTGCTGTGGTCAGCTGGGTGTTGAGTGAGATTCCATGCTGGAGAGCTGCACTGAAGGCTCAGAAGCAGAGCATGACAGTTTAAGAGTCACAGGAAATGAAAAGGAAAGCTGATTGACTTCTCAGAACAAATCTCTAGGATAGCTGAAAGATTGCAGTTGGCAACAATGACAGATTCGCTGTGTTTTCAGGGTAACGTCTGTAAATCCGGGCTTGGGGGAGCTGGGATACTCTCCTGCACCTTCCAGTAGGTTCGGAAATTCAGAAGATATATTAAGGGTAGATCAGCCTTTGGGAGTGGATGCTTCTTACATTTTGATATATAAATTGCTTCAGGATTTAAAATATATCCACTGTAAGGATGAGATATACTGGATTAGAATTAAGGGATTTATTTGGTCTACTTTTCCCACAAAACCAACATTACTTCACATCAAATCACAGTGTGTTCCCAAAGCATAAATAGCAATGAGCTTGACTTGAAACTTAATGTGGAAATGAAGACTCTTATATTTCTAAAATATATTAGCATTCTAAGAAACTTCATGTATATTTTTGTTTTTCAGAAGTCAGAGGCTTAATATTGTATAAATCATGTCCAGTCATGTTTAAAACTTACTTTTTGAAAGAATCAGCAATCATAATTTATATTTCTAATTCAGATTCATCACTTTAAATTTACATCTGTGTAATTAAAATTTATACTGTGGTAAGTACTACATATATATTATAATCATGTGATTTGAAAACCATTGCTATTAGTATACTCCTCTGATCCTTAAGACAATGTAAATAAGATAAAACTTGTAGTAGATCAGCATACAGCAGATTAATTTATGAAACCATCTTCTTAATAAACAATGAGCATTATGTTTATAATGGCAACGGTAAAATTTGGCCCCAGTTTTAAGTTTTAACCTGAATGTAAAGAGTTCTGATTCCTAATACCACTCCCCAACATTTATCTTTAGTATTTTTTTGTGGGAGTCATTGTCCCTTCAGTAAAGTGACAGAATAAAGATTAGTTAAAAATCAGTTCAGAAGAGGGCTTTGGAACAGACAGATTCTTACTTTCTCATCAGGTTTTATCTTGAATCATAATTGTTACCCTGCTCCTTGGAATCTGAGGTGAGATGTTTTTAAGGTATCCTCTGGACTGGGAATGCTCATGCTGTTAGAGTTCCTTCCCACCTCTTGCTGTAGACGGCCTATTGCTGTTCTTGTGCTTTTATCTAGTGTGCAATCTCACTCTATTTCGCTGTGCAGGCATAAAAACAGCCCATTTAGCTGTAAGGAAACTGAGATATCAGAAGAATTGGCCCCTTAGCACTGTGCACCTTGTCTACATTCCAGTCAGAGTGTAATACTTTTTATTTCTTCAATTATTTGGGGGCAATTTTGCTGCAAACTCGTTTAAGTAACATTTTAATAATTAAATGTTTCAAAATAACAAATTTACCCGTATAGGCAAAACTTATTTAAAATTTTCTTACTTTCAAAAATGAAGATATTAGTGCCAGTGTGACATAATAGTATTGGAAGGAGTTAAGATCAGATTAATTGCACTTATTCCATGTTAACCAGTCTGCATTTGGGATCCTCCCACTTGGGCTCACAAGTGCCCTGCTTCCCTATGCTTGTAGAGATAACCCTTAATTCTTCTGTATCCTGGTTTTTGAATCGTTTCATTCAACAAAAGCTTTTGAGTCTTCTTTTGTTGCTGAGAACAAATGGTTAGGTTTTTGGAACTGTAGCTACTTTTGTGATTCACAAATTCCAGAGCCTTTCAAAATTTATCATTCCCATTCACAGCTCTGCACACAATCAGTCATTATGTCAGCAGCTGCCCAGGGAGTCCCTCTGCAATCCATTCTGCCAAATAATAACCATTGGGGCAACCATTTTCTACATTAAAAATAATAAGAAAATCAAGTCTTTAAATTTCAGAGTCTTTTATTTCTATAGCTAAAATTAATTACTCATATTTATTTAAAAAAAAGCCCCATTATGTGCTTTGGCAGGTAGCAAAAGCAATATCTGAGTTGAAAATTAAGTTTATTCAATTGATATGTTTAAATAATAAGTAAGGCTATAAAAGGTCCCACTTTAGAGTAAGTGACTACAAATGATTTATGAGAGCCCACCATAACTTAATCACATGTCACATTTTTGTAGTTTTGTGACTGAGCAATCACAGTTGCCACACTTTAAATAACTATAAATATTGGAAGATTAGTAATGTGTAGAAGTAATCAATACTATGCTTTTATATATTCTAGATAAGAAGAGGCCATATTAATTGTGTAGTTTTTAAATTATGAGATATACAAGTGAGGACAAGAGAACCTATTTGTCTTAGTCTGTAGCTTGCCTTGCCTGCCTTTCCAGCAGGAGACTGGTGCCTGTCTTGCCCTTCTCTCATTTGAGATGTTTTAGTTTTGTCATTCTAGATTATGCTATCATATATGGTGATCAAACATAAACAGAACTAGTTGTCACTTACACATTTCACTGTGAGACTGTGTCATGGCTACTCTTCCATGGATATCCATTGTGTGATGCTAGGTTCTTGCTACTCTGTTGCTCTGAGCCTCCTATGCACTGTCAGTGTCTTAGGTGAGGGTCGGTGCTTCTGTCAGCATAATTAATTAAGTTCTTATTCTAAAAATAAAATTAATGGAACATAGTGCTGACCCCAGTGATTAGTGCTTAATCACTGATCAGTAATAGTTGGCTTCTTTGTCATCAATGGAATGAGTGGTGTAGATCTATGAACAGAGTTGCCACCTTCTGCTTAGCAGTAGGTTTTTTATTTTATTGTTTTTACAGGTTCTCCTTTCCAGAATTGGCATCAACTTGAACAAATGAAAAAAATTACATAAATTTAATTTACTTTGGGTTATATGAAAAATACATATTTTTGTTTGGTGACGTGACAACTTGTTTAACATTAATAAATGCATATCACTGTCCATATATCTATGCATAATTAATTATCTATCTATCTATCTATCTATCTATCTATCTATCTATCATCTGTCTGTCTGTCTGTCTGTATATCTATTCATCTGTCTGTCAGTTCATCTGTCTGTCATCGATCTATCTATCATCTATCCATCTAACTTTGTAAGTAAATATCTATCTAGTCATCTTAACAATCTAGGTAATATGTGAAAAGTAATGCTTTATATTTTCTTTATTATTGACAAACTCAATAATTAAAACTTCAAGGTTCATCAGTAATTTTTCTTAAAAGATTACTGTGAAAATGTAATTTTTATGTGATGGCATAATTTTAGACTACCCTTATTCTTATCTGTCAGTTATTCATGTATTATATTTTTTAATCATCAGATATTAGGATCTCCTTTTGTTGACAGATAAGCAATCATAGCATGTGGGACATTGGGTATTTTATTGATTTGTAGATATTATCAGATACCAATTATTACTAGTAAATAATTCTTACAATTTTGTCTATATTTATTTTCCTGAAATAATTTGAAATGGGACTATTATAAATTTATGTTCACTGTATTGCTCACATATATAATATTTTATGTATGTATATGTATGTGTGTACATGCAGATATACATACATACATACATGCATACATACATATATACATAATGGTATTGTTTATTCTTCCTGTAACCCCATGTTAATGGCTTTCATCCAGTGATTTAGCACAAATATTTGTAAAGAGTCACTCAGATTTTTCAAATATTTTAAAATCTGCCAAACAATTACCTATACTAGAAATGCATTAATCTTCCAAGTATGATTCAGGATTAATATAAAACTGGAGCAGGTTTCTCTAATGAATGCCAAGTTTAATGTCCAATCTATTTTTTGAATAATCCACACGGGAAAATTGCAGAGTGTGTAAATTGCATAGCCGTCATAAATCAATACCCTTTAGATTGCTCTGTCTCAGATAAGGGGTGGTATTACCAAGGCCACAACTTACTTGCAAGTGAATGAGGAAAAGCATTTAAAGTCAGAGGGGACCTCCTATTAATGAAAGGAAATGCTTGGAAAATTATTATAAAAGTTGAGTATACAAATGACATGTCCCTGGGTAGTGGTTGTCTTACAATCTTACACAGAGGTCAAGAGTGAATGAATGGCTTTGTGCTGCTTTATACCATATGACTCTTTTAGGATGAAGTGAAGAGGCTTGAACTATGCCTGGAAATGTCACTAATGCTTACAAATGAGCTCTCAAAAATCCCAACATAGTTAAATTGATTTCTTAATGAAGACTTCAAATTTATCACATAGTGTGGGATCATGGTCTCTGTCCTCATATCAGCTTTCTTTTAAAAATGTACCCCACCCCATGAATTTGTCATTTCTTTAAAAGGAAAGTTACTCTATGAAGAGTACTTTCATTCAAAATACTAATACTACCTCACAATCCAGTCCCCATTTGTACAATCTAATAAAGAGACTTTATTCAGCAATCAAGAGATTTGTGTAAATCATAGATTTAAAAAATATTTTTTATACTGGCAATATAAGTTTTATGAAGAGATGGGAACCCATTAAAAGATCTTTTTTTCCCCCACATAATCTTATTAACTGCCAGGAAGTTTTGCCAAACAGATTTTCAGGGGGGGAATCAGGCTACCCTAACTGTCCAAATGTTTTCTCACGTTCCCAGCAAGCAGCTGCCGGGAGTCCCTGCCAGTAGTAAACCTTTCAGGCAGAATGTGAGCAGCTGCCAATCTCGTGTCAATATTTTAAATACACTTACAGCCACCCTCACTGGTGTCAACATTTCCTACTTCCCACAAAAGGGCTAACAGTTATCTTTCTTTGGTGTTTGCCTCCATCGACTGTCCTGGTGGGGGAAAAAAAAAAGCAAGTCAGCCGTTTTGACAAGAATTGCCTTGAGTACCATAGAAACAAATATCAGTTCTGAGGAAGATAATTATGAAAAAAATCATAAGATGACTATTAATATTTAGAGTATAGAATTAGTGCAGCATGTACTTAATGGCAGATATTTTAGAAACTTAACATTAGGCTTTAGAATACACCTCACCAAAGAACAAAAGTCAAGACCTTATTACCAATCAATATCATAGCTTCCCAACCAAACTTGGCCAAGCCAAGAAGTAAATGCATAGAAAGTAGTTTGAAGGTAGCTACAACACATACATTAAATTTACCCGGAGAATAATTTTCCATGTGATTTCCAAATTTCAATGTGAAAGTTATAATATCTCCTCTGGTCTTAAGATATGTCCTAGGAGGAGAAGAGAATGATGTGTATATGGTACTGATGGAAACCTGAACTGAAATGGGGGAAATCGGTGTCAATTATGCTAAAGAACTGGTTCTGTAAAACCTTTGTATCCATGAGCATCTTGTATTTTATTGACAGAGTAAAGATAAGAAATGGTAGGGTGAGAATATGAAGCAGGCTGGGCCTGGTGGCGCATGCCTTTAATCCCAGCACTCGGGAGGTAGAGGCAGGCGGATTTCTGAGTTTGAGGCCAGCCTGGTCTACAAAGTGAGTTCCAGGACAGCCAGGGCTATACAGAGAAACCCTGTCTCAAAGAGAGAGAGAGAGAGAGAGAGAGAGAGAGAGAGAGAGAGAGAGAGAGAGAGAGAGAGAGAGAGAATGAATATGAAGCAAAGAAATGCAAGGGTGAGTGAAGGTCTGGTATCTGAAGTCACTGAGTTGAGAAGAGAATTTGCATAGAGGCTAAGATGGTGAAGTACAGCCTACTAATGGAGACTTTGGAGAAAAGTTAGTCTAGTATTTTAAGAAAAAAAACCAGGGATTGGCATTTTTCTCATTTAGGAAAAATAGTTTCTTGATTATTTATTTAAATATTAACTGTGTGATTGTGTGCATGCATGCATGTGTGTGTGTGTGTTCACAAAAGTGTGCATGTACACATGTACACATGCTCACTTGCATGTCCACACGTACACACATTATGTGCCATAGCACATGAATGAAAGTGAGAGACCAACTTGTGAGAGGGTGTTCTGTCCCTCAACCGTGGGGGCCCAAGTAATTATCCCAGGACCTCGGAGTTGGTAGCGATTCCCTTTAAAGAATCATCAGGAACTTTTTAAACAAAAGTTGGAAAGTTGGTGAAAGTGGGCATTCACTTCTTGCACAGAATTTCATGTATTATATGATCCTGTTGGAGATTTTGGTTATTCACATTCAGACAATTCCAGCAAGATGTGTCATTATACAGATCATTGGTGATTTAAAAAAAAATTCACATAGAAAACAAAATTTGGACTGATGACTTGGATCCTGGGTCATAACTACAAAGTAATTTGACTAAAAACAAAACCCTACAAGAATCTGAGCAGCTAATGAGGTCGTGTTTAGCACAGCCATCAGAGAAAGCTGTATACTGACTCGGTGGGTGAAGGCATTGCTGAAATGATGTCATGCTTCATTGCGATCACAAGAAGAAAGTATTCCTGTCACTTCATTTGTCAAGATATCTCAAAAGTGTATTTTGGTTTTTTTTCCAATGACTGAAATTATGTGGATGATTAAACATAATATTTGCCTCATTGCCACTGTGTAAGATTAGTGAATCC
The DNA here is from genome assembly GCA_902729485.2 of Mus minutoides. Classification (NCBI taxonomy): domain Eukaryota; kingdom Metazoa; phylum Chordata; class Mammalia; order Rodentia; family Muridae; genus Mus; species Mus minutoides. Next base: position 105,083 of record LR753883.1, read on the forward strand.
ATGAATACAAATACCAACAAGTAATGACTAGCTCAGCTGAGTACTGTAGTTATGGAATTAGTATATCAACTTTGCTTCTTGCTTGACAGAGTAGTTTGATACCAAACGCTTCTGCAGGAGTTCTGTCTTCAGAGGTCAGGGATGGAATGCCTACCTAGAGAACTTGGTGTCACCACTTCCTAGCTCTGTAACCATCCTGTGCAATCTCTGTGTCCTGGTAAGAGTCCCCAGATCCTCATATGTTGAAATAACATTACTGATGGAGTGGATGCTTCCTGTTTAGCATGTATCACTCAACCAGGATAATCCTATGTAAGTGTTGACATTTTAGGATGTCACTGATAAGATTTCATTCAAATTCCCCCTTTTCTAGCAAATGTAGTATTTTACAGTTTCCCTTTCCCCTGGGGGCTTTTTAAAACTCAGTAGATGTGACATAAACACATATTCAATGTGTCATTTCTTTGATTGTTTGGAGTCACATGACTTTATTAAAAATACTAGTAACTTATTTATATATTTAATAGTCCAAGTGACATTTAAAGTGTATGAAAGGTGAGATTTCACTTTCTTTTAGGTTCGCTAAGGTTACTTCTGAGTTTGATTTTTTTAAAAAATAACTGTTCTTAAATAATGTGAATTTTATAAATAGTTTTAGCTCTGTATTTCATGAGCACTTGTGGCTCCATAAACATATATTTGATAGGGAAATAAACACCAAACCTGGCCCAACTACAACTTAAAGGTGTACACTTATCTATGACTTCAGATCCTTGCCATATTCCTAAGGCATTGTGAGGAGATGAATAAGAAGGCTTGTTTTTTCAAGTGTGAACATGTCCATTGTCTGACTTGGGTCGCAGCTGCGACCGCTGTGCACAGATGTGACAGACACTCCAGGTAAACGAGCGATACAATGTTGTTTGTATAGCAGCTGGTGATAATTGTAGAATATCTGTGCAGTAACCCTTCTAGCCAGCTCTTCTGAAGCATTCACAGAGACAAGGGATTCCTTGTAGACACTGGTTTTCCCTTCAGGTAATTGAGTCGATCTTTGTTTCTCATTTTGTAGTGAAATAGTGTTTGATTTTAATCCAATAGTTGTGCTGTTCTTGAGGGAATACCCACAGAACATGTTTAAATGAATGTCCCTATGTACTTCAAGCAATGAGGCCTGTTGGTTTACATTATTAAATGCACTTATTAAATAACCCGTCTTACCCACTTAGGTTATACTGCTCAATGACAGACTCCTGAGGAGAAGCATTGAGGGGATCCATATCCACCTTTATTTAAAAAAAAAAAAAAAATCTTGTTCTAAGCTTTTGCTTGTATTTTGTACATTGTCACATTTTAATAATAATACATGGATCTTTTGAGTCCTTTTTTGTGCATACTTTTTTATTGTCATGTTTCATATTGCTCTGTGTTATAACCTTATGCTGGTTTGGTGTTCAGTTTCCTCTCATTTAATAAGCCCTTTATGGTCTTAATTGGTAAAATCTCGGTTGTATGTCCTCTCACTGATTTATAGCCATGAAACGACAGTGACTAATATTGAGGATGCTTACTGACACCACAGACCATTGATAGGAAGTTTTTTTCCCATCTAAAACATCATGTGAAGGGCATCTGAAATGAGCCAGTTGAAAAGTGTGGTCCTGATGCTGTTTTCCATGCTTTGCCTTTGGATGCTATGACTCAAGATGTGACTGAGGATGGCTGCATCTGACATAAAACTTAAATGCCAGACAATACTGTTCTATTCAAAATCAACAACTAGCATTTTGATGTCTACCATTTATTTCTGTGCCTTATGTGTTTGCTGGAATAATTCAGAGCACTTAATTCTACTGGAAAAACAATTTTACAGAATGTTTTCGATGATTTTATACTAACTTTCTCAAATGCAGCTTACACTATTGCTACACTTTATTCATGAACATTTTCCTTGAAAAATAGTTTTAGATTACATTTAATTTGCAAGATCACTTCTTCTACCTTTCCAAAGAGTGTTCAAGTTTAAAGTGTGAAATGCCTCTTCTGCTGGCCAGTGAATGACAGGGCTATTGAGGTTTGTTCTACAAACTGTCATGATCTATGCCTTTAAAAAGATCAAATATAAGGGCTTATATTCGGCCTCAGGAATACATTGTTGTCCTAAGAAAATGTGGGTGTACTCTTAGTAGATGTTCTGAATTTTAAAGTGAACTATGGTAGCTACATTTTGTGCAAGTTTCCCAGTTTAAAAATATAGTAATGAGAGAAAGAAAGGTTGTGGATTTGGATGAAATGGAAGCTAGGGGAAGGATTTTGGATGGGTTTGGGGAGAGAAAACCATGATCAGAACATATTACTTGGGAAAGTACCTATTTTTAATTATAATTGAGGGAGAAATTAAAGATAAATTTCAATAAAAGTATTACTGATTGTATTAGTTATTTTTCTGTTGCTACATTTAAAAACCCATAACCAAAACAATGTATAGAATAAAGATACATTGAGCTTATGGTTGCAGAGGGCTGAGACTCTGCCATAGTGGGGTAACTGGGAGGCTGCTGGCATAGTGTGTTGAAAGGTCACATCTTGATCCACAAGCAGGGGAAAGAAAATGAACTGGCAATGGGGTATATCTTTGAAAGATCAAGGACCAGCCCAGTGACATACTTCCTCTACCAAGGCCACACCTGTTAGCTTCACCTAGCCATGTCACCTGGGGACCAAGCATTCAAACACTGGAGTATATGTGGACCATTCTCAAAACATCCACAACCAAAACCAAAATTGATATTTTTTTCTGTAATCACTTAATAATACTTGGTTCATATTAAAGTTAATTATGTGACTTTCCAAAAAGCCTTTGCATTTGCTACCTGTAGGATTTGCCCTCCCTTTTTAAAATTGAGATAATGTTACTATAAAATAACAGGCACCATTATGAAATGCTCTTGACAGTAATAATCAAACCAGGAAACATCCATCTACATTAAGATTTAGAACTTCCCTATTATCTAAGAAAGTTCTTAGCTTCCCTGCTTTCCCAGTAGTTACATATTCTCTCTAATATATCAATTATTTATAACTAACTTCTATGAATAAAAAATAGCTCCTTACACTATATGGAGACCAAGGACTGCTGGTACCATTAGCATTTACCTGCTATATGTCCAAATAAAATCTATTCTGTCAATTAGTTAAAGAAGCAAAGGAATAATATTCTTTTTGTTTGTTTGTTTCTTTTTTCTTTTGTTTTTCTTTTATTAGATATTTTCTTATTTTACATTTCAAATGCTATCCCAAAATTTTCCTATATCCTCCCCCCCCCGCCATTCTCACCTACCCATCCACTCCCACATCTTGGCCCTGGTGTTCCCCTGTATTGGGGCATATAAAGTTTGCAATACCAAGAGGCCTCTTTTCCAGATGATGTCCAACTAGGTCATCTTCTGCTACATATGCAGCTAGAGACACGAGCTCTGGGGGTTCTGGTTAGTTCATGTTGTTGTAAGGAATAATATTCTTATTGAATGCATATGACATGTATCATGCTTCAGAACCATTATTGAATGTTTCTATAAACGTTATGTTTTGATGTATCCTATAAATACGAAATCTCAGACTTGTAGTGCCATGCTCAGTGTCAGCTAAGTAGCTATTATGGGGACATTTGCAACCTTACTCTAGGGTTCTAGGTTATTTTTTCTACTACTGTGAGCCTGGAAACCTAGTTCTGAAGATTAACCATGAAGAAAATGTATTACTACAAGGTTTGAAGAATTTATCAAAGATTTTTGTCACTTTTTAGTTGCCTAGCATCATGTGAGATGGTATTTACAACCTCAAATTCAAATTTTGAAATTGTATTTTTACTGACGATTTACATGTTGGAGAAGTAAGAGATACTAATCCTCAATGCTTGCCTAAGTCTACCTATTAAGTGACTTACGTGAATGGAATTTAAATCTGGGATCGTTAACATTAATGAGAGATTTTTCAGGTCTTATTTTGTTATTTTATTTTCCTGCTGCAGAGTTAGTCATTTATTTTCAAAGAAAACTATTCTTTATCTGTTACAGTTTTGGTGACAAATATACTCATGAATTGTAACTGTCAATTAATGAACAAAACCATGCATTTAAAATACAAAAAAAAAGTGTGATTTAAGGAGTTTGTGTGTATAAAATGTAATTTAAGTTTAAGAAGGAAACCAATTTAAAGTGCAGTTAAGGAACCTAGTACATATCTAGAGAGAATTCTGTAGTCTAAACATTGGATAATAGACAGTAATTCTTTTTCAGTTGGTTGGTTGAAGGATGAATAGTAAAAAGATTTTTTTTTAAAATTCTGCTTTTGTCTTTCTGAAACATTAGGGAAATTACAAACAAACTGGCTTTCTTGGTGTTGGGTTTTTGTTTTGTTGTTATTGTTGATGTTATTGTTGTTGTGGTGGTGGTTGTTTTTAGATAGTTAAGATTGTTTTAGAAAGTGTAGGTTACCCAAAAAAGTGGTTTCCAACTTACACACTCCTAAAATAGTCTTGCATACTCATCTGGGAAGAAAACAACCGGGGAATTCAGATCTCTTGGAAATCAGCAGCAAGACTTGTTCTAGATAGTGATGTGATACGTGGACAGCGAAGGTGAGGCAGAGCGCAGAGGGCCAAAGGATAGCAAAGTGCTGCTAGTTGTGGTCCCTTGCACACATTAACTCTTTACAAAGCAAGTATGGCTGGATGTCATCCATGAACCATTTCTCCCTCTTCTTTATGCAGAACAATACGGTTGGGCAAAGCATCCCATCACATCCCAGCTAGCACTCTGAGAGGGGAGGAGACAAGGAGGGACACCAGAACTTGCAAACTCCATTTGGAACAGAGGAGAGGGCTTCAGAACCACATGTCATATTAACTTTTGCTCATTCTCTGCTATCCTTAAAAGATCTGTTTGAGTTAGGGGCAACATGCTTTGTCTTCCTAAGGCAGAGTTCTGAGGGCTTCTTTGAGGTAGGATTATTATTCTTAACCTGCTGGCTATTGCCAGCTTATTCTTAATATGTTAATTGACCTTGGCAGCTTAATGGCATCTGAAATTCGGAAGAAAATCAAACCATTAGTGAGGCAACAGCTACAAAAATACATCCCACAAAGCTTGTATATTAATTAATAATGGGAACTGTTTGGAATGAGAGCTTAATGGCAACATAAAATAGAAATTATTAAAAGGCACATGTAAAACCTAATGCAATAAGAAATTTGAAGATCCACCAGCCTTATAAAAGACAGCAAGCAGTGAGAGGGCTGAAGAGCGTACAGCCAGCTGACCTAGCTCCTTCATTTATTGTGCTGCTTGCACAGCTAGTTCTATGAAACTGCACAGTGCTATGCTACATTCTCTTCTATCTTATTGTTCTTTTACTTAAACTACCCTTCCAAACTACACGTCCAAAGTCCTTTGATTACATTTGGCCTTACATATTGGTCCAAGACTCGTCACTCCACGTCAATGGCTCTCAAGAAAATATAGTTACCAATATTATTTTTCATAAGAAAAAGTATAAGGTTTTAGATATTTCTCATTGTTTACTGATATTTCAAGATGGGTGAGAATATTGGGAAGAAAGATGATTTCATCTGCATGTTGTGTTATTTAAATGGATTAGAACATAGTTTATTAAAAGACGGCTTTGTCTCCTGGAATGGTATCTGACCCATAATCCCAAGAAAGACTTCCTTGACATCTTTTTAATCCCTTATCTGTTTTTCTCCACCTGACTTTGGAGCCGCCATAGATTAAAAGGCAGTAGTTACCACTGCCATGCACCTAGCATATCATCAGATCATCTACTCATTGCTTCTGTGCAATCACTAGCCAGATGGGTGCTTCTAACAAAACGGTTCCCCATTGCTCTTTACCATTAATCAAGAATCACACTCAGATTTACTTAAGTAAAGTCCTTTCTTGATAAATCATGTATAGTGTCATAGTGACTTCACATAAGACTAGGAGCCTTATTTGTGCATTAAAAAGGTCATCAGCACTGGAAGAGAAGATGCTGGCAATCCATTGGTTCAGAATTTTGGACATTACATAATCTCACTAGTGATCCAACAATAGATTTCATGGGCATTCTGCATAATAATATTTTTAAATGAAAGAGAGCTTTGGTTGTCCCATAAATCATCTTTCCAAGAAAACGAACTGTTCTTGCAGTTAGAATGGCAGATGGAACAGCTCTGTACCAGTGGGGGGCTGTTCTTTCCTGCCAAGGATATTGAGGAAAGAAGGAATTATGCTAATCTGTCTATTTTTCTCTGTTGCAAGTAGCTATATATGTACATCCATATAGAGATACACACACACACACACACACACACACACACACACACACACACACACACTGTGCACTCATGGGGTGTGTGATTTTATTATTTTTTGGCACTTAGCACATAGTTCAATTTGCACAGAATGCATATGCACTATTTAAAATTTAAATACTATATATCTAATATAGTATTGTAAGGTCTCCTGCTTATTGAAACTCATAAAAATCATGAGTTAAGGTATAGAAACTACTTCAGGTATGCTTTCTGGCTGCCCATTTTCTGACATAATGTACAGATTATGAGAGCACTCACAAAAGCAGAGATATTTTAAGTCTTTGTAAAGCCATTAGTGAAAAAATAAAATGAACCAAGTCAATATTATTCACCATGTAAATAACATACTCAAGGTATGGCTATCTCCAGTAGGCTTCTGACTGTTCTGTTCTATTTCCTGAGACACACATACATGCACATGCACATGCACAAACACACACACACACACACACACACACACACACACACACACACACTATCCTGTCATGATAAAACACTAATTAAAAGCAGTCTGTAGAGGAAAAGAGTTTATTTCAACTTAAACTTCAAGGTCACAGTCCATCAATGAGGGAAGTCAGAGCAGGAACTGAAAGCAAAACGGAGACTAGAAGCAGGGGCTATAGTTAGGTAATGCTGGTTCCTGGATTCTCGCTGCCTCATACTCAGTGGGTTTCTTATAGATCCCAAGACAGCCCTGGCTTTCCTACCGGGCCTTCCCTAAGCTGGAACATACAATGGTTCACTGGTTTACACAGTGGGCTGGGTCCTCTTACATCAATTAGCAATGAAGACAGTGCCTCACAGTTTTGCCCACTGGCTAGTTTGACCTTGACAGTTTCTCAACTGAGGTGCCCACTAGTGTGTCTAGTTGACACCTGAAGGTAATGAAGAAAAATGCTTAAAGGCCAATCTGAGATGGGCATTATAGCTACCATGTGTAATCTCAGCACCTGAGAGGCAGAAGCTGGATAAGCATCTCAAGTTGAATGCCAGCCTGGTCTATAGGAACTTCTGAGCTAGCCAGAACTACATAGTGAGTCTCTCTAAAGACAACCAGCCCACCAAGTAAAAATTCCAGACACACACAAACACAGAGCCCATTTTACTTCTTTTATGAACAATAAACAATATTGATCTTCCATGTTTACCAAAGACCTGGCTTATTCCTGGGTATGTCAAGTGGTCTCGGGACACACAACTGTATCCTACTCTTAAAATAGTAGATTTTATGTAAATTATTTAGCTTAGGTAATCACAAGAGTATTGAAAGTGCAAATTCAGATCAAATGTTAACTTCTTTGAGTTTTTATTTCTAAAGGAAGTGTGAAACTATGAGCCAACTTCTTAAAGTGACAACTTTCTAGGAAACCCTTTATCACACAGTCTTCTATCTCAGGATATATATATATGCATGAAATTTTCATTTGCTTCTATATCTTGCCCCATTTCATAGGACTATAACTGAATATAATTTTATTCCAAGTGTATCTGGATCCTATACATAAAGTGTCCCTAAAAATACTAGGCATATTACAAAAATAAACTTGGAAAGAAAGAATGTGTAGAATTCTTGACCAGAACATGATTGCGGATGGATATGTAGTATCTGAGATGAGATCTTTTACTATGGTAGAGAAGAAATAGTAGAATATACAGATCTTAAGCAAGGATAGTCTAATCATGTCAAATTTCTCTACTTTGTGATCTCTTCTTCTTGACTGATGAACAATACTGTTAAGACGCAAAACCAAATATTTACATTTGTAGTTATTCAAGATATCTCAGGCCATGGTGTGCTGACAAATACAGGCTTTTCCCAACCAAATGGTTTGTTCCCTCTTAAATTTGTACTGGGTCTTTTGCTTGGCTACCTCTTCCCTAAACAAGGATTCGTAGAAAAAGATTCACTCTTCAAGGAGGCTTCAACACTGACCAAGAACTGGAAGACCAAGGTCTGCATGGAGGGCCAGCCTTCTCAGATTTTATGTTTTAGTTGGTTATGTGGCTCACAACTATACTCCCAATTCTCCAGTAGCAGATAGTGGATGACTGCTCCAAATTCAAGCCACCCTCGACAAGAAGACCAGGGCAAGTATTTTGTCGGTATGTGGGGTCACCTAGTGTGGTGACCAGCGACACTGTATTAGCTGCAGTTACTCTTCCTAAAAAAAGCAAACAAACAAAAATCTCACATGTCACAGAAAATGGAGATACACGAAATACCAGCATTTGGGAGGCTGAGGCAGGAGGATGTAAAAAGTCTAGGTCATTTTAGGAGAAAGAAAGAAAGAAAGAAAGAAAGAAAGAAGGAAGGAAGGAAGGAAGGAAGGAAGGAAGGAAGGAAGGAAGGAAGGAAAGAAGGCTTGGCATTTGGTGCTTTTGTATTCAACAGCACTTTCAACACAAAACCTATCAGTGGCCATGGTAAAAAGCAAAAATGCACGACCTGTGATTTTCAGTGGAGAAGAGGTTCTACAGAGGAAGGAACCAAGCTGTTCCTGCTTTTAAGTCCTGGAAACTTAGATTTAATCATACCTTTCATTTTTACTATAAAGCCCTGGAACCAAGGAAAGTTAGACATCCTCAAACATGACAATTAGCCACACATGGATCAGGGTTTTAAAAGTTGTTTTCTCAACCCTCCAATAAAATCATTTTCAGTCTTTGTTAACAGATAGTCTTCAAAGACACTTTCTCAACAGTGCACTGAGTGACAGATGGATTTAGCTTGTTTCTAACCTTCCACTTTCTGGTTATGTGTTCTGAAAGTTATAGTTGAAAAATGCCACATACTGCCTTTCCACCAAACTGTACATTGACATGCCATGCAATGCCCTTACATCTGTTGATATTTAATGGAGATATTGTATTGTGTGCCAACATTGGGGCAATGATGACACCACAGTAAAGAACTGTGGTCAGGAAGTGTGCTTTTATATAGGAAGACAGATTACAAAGTGTTACAAATAATTTACTAAAAATAATTCCAGAGTGTGATCACCACAATGAGAATAATGCAGATTATGTTTGTGCAAATGTACTTGAGATTTGAAGATTGGTAGGAGTACATTCTTCATATACTGTTAGTTTCAGATGGAATTATGAGGACAGAAAGCTATTTCCTGAAGTCAAAAGGTATTGGTGTGTTTACTTTCTTCTTGAATATATTATAGTAGATCTATCTTTGTATATCATTTTAGTACAGTTTTGAATGGCACATATTGAACTGTGAGGTGCAATTGCAAATTAGTTGAGAGATAAATAGACTATCTATCAGTTAATCATAGTTATGGATTGGAAAATGAAAGAGAAAAGTTGAAAACCGTCTTTCCTGAGAAGAGTAAGGAGGGTCTATAACAATTTCATTAATAGTATATCTTCTTAAATCTTGCGTTCCTCTACAGTATGATTTAAGTATTAAAGATAAATTTGATGATGTCATACACTATGAAAGTATTTGGCATGCATCTGAACTTGTGTGTGTGTGTGTGTGTGTGTGTGTGTGTGTGTGTGCTTTATTTCTTCAGTGTATCTAAATAATAGCTCACATGAAATTAAGATATGAATTTTCTTTCTGGTTTTGCTAACTAGCTAAAATTTTAGCTTCTCAACACACCTGACCAGGAATATACGATGTCACATCTACCCAGCCATAATCTCCAGATTGTGAATAAGATACATGAGATAACTTGGAAAGTTTGGATTTGATGAACCAATGCAGTAGTAGTGCTTTCAGCGTTTGAGTCAGTATCCTTCCCAGAAGCAGTAAAGCAGTAAACACACACACACACACACACACACACACACACACACACACACACACAGAGTGCTGAGGGCCTGGCACTCTGGACCATGCAGACCAGCACTGGGGATGAGACAGATTGCACTCAGTCTCTGGGTACAGTCATCAGAGTACTTCGTCAGCATGAAGGCTCTACATTATCCAGTTCGCCCCAACCATAACTACAGCACACAAGGCAGTTTTGCCAGAACTGAGGACCTGCTTATGTGAAGAGTCTCTAACATATATTTCTATGTTTCACTGAGAAATTCAATATTCAAAGTTTATTTTTAAAAATTCAAGTAGCATAATTTCATGGTGATGGTGACAATAACAAGTCCACTGCGTATTTATTCTGGCTTTTCTTTGTAGCACTCCCTTGTTAATTCTACAAATTTTATTGAAGAAAATTGAAACTGAGGTTCTAACATACTTACCCCAAATGAAAACTGGTGAATGATGTCTTTAGGAATCAGGAAATGTAACTTCTTTGGCATCCCTTTGGTGAAAATCACAACAAAATAATTGTTAGATATGGAGTAGTTTACATTCATTACAGAAACTGTCAAAACTATGGGATAAATGTATGCGGGGAAATTCATGACTTTCTCTCCTGTTGTGGGAAAAGAAAAATCCCAATTTTCCCTACAATCACTGGGAATAAATTAATAAATGAGGTCATGTCTTCAGTTTATATTAAAGTGTGCTATTACTATGGAATATGTAATGGTATATTTGAAACATCTCTAACAAATATCTTTCAGAATCGAGCACTTCATAAAATGAACATTAAATATATTCGCCCTACTCTCCCAACCCCTCAAATAATCACCATGTCCACATCCCCATCCTTTCCCCAGACATTGAGAGTTCTCCTTAGCCTCTTCATGACTTATTCCATCAAGTCTAGCTTGTGCTGTCTGACTACCCTTGGCAGCAGTCCTGCTCTGGTATGTAACAGACTTCCCAGTGATTACATCATTGACGAAAACTGATGCCCCCCCCCCCCATTCTCCCAGGAGTTATCATATGGCAATAACTCCACAAGTAGTGATGGTGTTTTCTAGCTACCTTTCCCTGTATACTGGGATTTTGTCAGTCTTTAGCTTGCACACATCGTGTGCATGTGTCACAATCCTTGTCAGTTCATTAGGGACACTGTTCTGCAATGTCTGGCAAATGTAGTTTGTTTCATGCTATAAACCATGTCTGGCTCTTACAATCTACCTACCTTCTCTTTGTCTATTACTACCTCTGAGCCCTGAAGGAAGGGTGTGTAAATGTTCCATTTACAGCTCAGCACCTCATATTCTCTATTCTTTCCATATTGACAGACAAACAGGGGTACCCTGGGTTAATTGGCTACCTGTTAAATAGATATTATTCCAGAGTTTTGAAGCAGAAAATACTTACACTCATAATTATTCACTTAATTTGTTTTCTAAAACATTATAGCATATAGAAATTAAAATATTTGGTAGTTATGTAAATAGTAATTAAAACTCCCAATATAATATGGATTAACCCATCATAATTTGTTAGGTACATTTTATTTATCATAATTTACTTTTTCAATCATCCAATTATCCAAATTAAATGAAAAAATAACATTTAGAATTCTCAAAAAATTACCTGTTGTGTCAGTAAATAAAAATCTTTTGCAAAACTCATTTCATATTTCACAGACCTTTAAAAATGCAAACATAATTTTATAGTTATATAAGGCAAAAACTTTCTAAAATATATTTCAAGAATGCTTGCACAAAATTCAAAATCAGTTAGTACACTTAACAAAACTAAAGGTCATCTAGTTATCAAAAAAGCAATGTAAAGTTGTTTAATAGGACATTAGGTAAATATGTTGATAACTATAGGGCTATTAAGCAATTTTCCAGAAGAAAATTTCAATTAAATTATTTGCTAGACTAGGTCTGTCAGATTAACTCTAATGCAGAAGACAGCAATCATTTGTTATAATTAAAACTTACAGCAAAATTATTCAATTTGCTTTTAAGATAAACAAATTATATGGAATAAAAATAACACACTAGATCATGAATTCCATGTTGGCTTGATTTTAATATTTACATATTAAAAACAGCTTTCTCTTGGGTGTTTTAGGATTCTCTGTTTGGGGGAGTGCTTTCTCGGGTGCTTTTGGGTAAATGTGAAACACAGTGTGTATGAAGAACGAACCAAGAAGCTCATATTGACATTAATGGGAATCTCTCAGTTAAATCTCTTCATGCTGTGCTAAAAATGTACCTCCTGATGTTTCAGTAGTTTTCCAACTATCATTGATGATAAAAGAGAGCTATTATGGTCTACAGTATAAATATATATTTAGATCATTTTAATACACACATTATATATGTATATATAGTTTAAAATGTTTATTTGATATATATATGGTTCTGTGGATTGTTGCATGGAGCTCAGACCTCATACTTCACCTTCTAATAATGAAAATCTTGATGTTCAATGGACAAAACTATATATTTTACTTCAAACGAGACAGAGATGCTTTGTTTCACTTTGAGTTCATTTTTCTCTTGGCTTTGATTCTGAAAGGAAGCCACTAAGGTACAGAGAAGAAGGACCCAGAGTATTGGTTATTGCAAAGCTCTAAGTTATAGGTGTGCTGGGAGCTTTTCCTCCTTTCCATATCGTTCATATTTTTAATCGACACACTAGCCCAGGCTTCAGAAGCATTCTGTCTGGTGTAAGACACACAGTGAGTTTTACTAAGTGCTTTTGCCTTAATTTTATGTGTGTGTGTGTGTGTGTGTGTGTGTGTGTGTGTGTTTTGAAAAGTATGTTTTCACAGCGTTCCTTCTTTTCATTCACTGATCCTGGAAATTCTTTTCCATACTCTGCAAATTTTCAATATAATGAATCAAAACCTTCTGAAAATCTACATAGTTAGATATATGCCCTAACAGATGTTGGTTTGGAGTGCTATCATTCATTTATATAACCCTCTGACTTTCTACTTAGCAAACCTTGGTCAAATTTATCACTGAAGAATGGTAATAGAACATTTCCTATCTACTACTTTCTGGCTAGAGAGCTGCAAGCAAAAATCCTTATAATTTTTGTTTGGCTTGTTAGCATTTTAATTTGTTATATACAACTTTGGTGTAGAAAACTTACGAAGAGAGTTACAGAAAGGATGGATAAGGTACTGTGAACATCTAATTATACCAGTTGGAAGTGAAAACTTTTAAAGTTCGATAGCATGTCTAAATTATGGGGAAAAGAATGGATGTTATTGAACGCATTTTCTGATTTGGGTAGAATGGTAGAATAATTTCATGACAGACGATCTCATAAAGTTTAGACTTACTGCCGTTGCTGCTGTTTGGATGTGACTGTAAAGGACAAAACTACCATCCCATCGATAGTACCTAAAATAGGAAGACAGCAAAGGTGGAGTTGAAGAGATGGCTAAATCTTTGCTTTGCGGGCATAAGGACTCAAGTGTGGATCACCTGCGCCTACAAAAAAATCCAGGAGTGGGAGGTCTCTGAGACAGGAGAGCCCTGGGGATTGGCAGCAGCCAGCACAGCTAAATTATTGCATTTCAGGTTGAATGAGAGATCCTGTCTCAGAAACCAGGGAGCAGGAACAGAAGAAACCAGATGTATCTTCTATGAGAGAGAGAGAGAGAGAGAGAGAGAGAGAGAGAGAGAGAGAGAAACAGACAGACAAAGACAGAGAGACAGAAGGACGGAGACAGAGAGAGACAGAGAGACAGAGACAGAGAGAGACAGAAAGAAGGGGAAAATGGTTAAAGTGCTTGGAGAAAGTTCAAATATTTAAGAATGACTAAATATCTTGGAGCAGGAGGTCTGAAGATGTATTAAAGCCCTTGACTCCATTGGGTGAAGTACAGTACTGTAGATTTATTGAGAATGCTTTCTCAGGTTAACCTTACCCCGAGTATCTCCTGGGATATGGACAGTGAACTAAGCAACTTGGTGAATATGTAGCATAGTCAATTTCACTATTAAAGAATTGAAATAAAGTGTTCTTACACACCTTAAGAAAAGAATGGTTGAAGATCATTAACCTCACCTGACCACTGAGGTGGTGCGTGATGCTCTAGAGCCAGGAGATGACTAAAGAGAGTCAGGTGGAGCAGCAACAGGCAGAGTAAAGGAAAACCAATAAAGGGGGGAGGCATAACAAAGGACTTGAGAGTTTAGGAAGAGATTGGTGACAAGATATAAAACAAAGGACTGGTTTTAAGAAAGATGAATTAATCAAAACCATACTTTTTTTCTTCTAAGTTGTAGGAAGGTAGAGTGAGAAAAGGCATTCGAATTGTTAATTTGTGATTCAGGTCTGTATTTTTAGAGATGGATTTGGACTCCAAAATATTGAAATGTGAATGAGAAATGAAGCCGTAGAAGTTGCTGTTGTGACTGTCAAAATATATTCTAAGGAACTGGCATGGAGAGGAATCACATACAATGGAAATGAAAGATGGACTAGTTGGGGACATGTTTTGTTGTTGATTTGTTTCATTGGATTGTTAAAAATTTGCATAGATAAATCATTAGGAAATTTGTTTAGTAGTTAGCTCATACTGAATCACCCCTGACAGTTAAATGGGCTATTAGTATTCACTGGGGGATAACAAGCACAATTGTGCCTGTTAAATAAGTGCCCATTAAATGTGGAGGAACTCATGATTAGTAAATTTAAGTTGTAACCCTTTGGGAAAGCAACCTAAGGCAGATAGCATCATATGATTCACTTTATAATATTTATTTGTCAAGTAATTGGGTCCATAATATTTTTATAAGGATTTCGTCACATACATAGGTAAAAATTTATAGATCATCTTATATATAATGAAGAGTTTCATTGTATGAAAAAGGACGTTTTACAGCAATTAGAAAGAAAGATAACATGAGGCCTATATATTTTTCCAGTGGACTATATCTAGCAAAATTGCGGTTGGTCATTAAATGTCACAATCTGCAGGATTTTCAACATTATTCAGTTGTTCAGGTTAATCTTTTTTTTTTTTTATCACTTCAGATATAGAAAAAAAAAAAAAAAGACTTCATGAGTCTATGGTGAAACCTCATTTGTAGATTTCAAAATATTGTGTTTTTGTATCTGTTATTTTTCCAGAATAGTGTGATAGTGATGTTAGTCAGTAGGATTTGTCTTTCATACTAATTATCTCAGTTGTTTTGGGTCATTAAGCTATTGAATTTCCCCACTACTTCTCTTGTCGCATGTCCTATTCTGCATGGTCCCAAGCTGAGCATTGGCTCCAGCCAGTAGTGTGAAGTGAACAGGTCTGCTCTGGGTGCAGTTGTACTCTGCAGGAACTCCATCTTGGACACTCAATTTTCATCTGTATTAGGATTTGACCTGCTTCCAATGACCTGGAATTTGGATGAGTTGAATGTTTGCCATAAGGAATTTTTTGATCACCAAAGGAAATAACTTGCAATAAATGTATTGATTTTTTATTATCTTTTCACTCTTTCTTCTGAACAATGAGAGAAAATGATGTATATTTAAACTCTGTCCTTAGAACTGGAGTAAAATAGTC
>LR750054.1:0-157500 GCA_902729485.2 Mus minutoides
TCGTTGACATCCACAACCGTTACCCTGATTTCAGGGCACATGTGGGCAATGACACTGCACGTGGGCCCGCCAACGTAGCCCGCACCGATGCAACAGATCTTCTTAATCTCAACCATGACTCAACTAAAGGGGAAAGAGTTAGCAATGTCTTAGCGCTGCAAACAGAAAATCTGGAGAAATCACTGGCATGTTCATCACAGAAGCGTCAGATATCTGCAGACATTTCCTATGTCTACTCAGGAATTATGAAACTTGCCAGTGAAAAATAACATTCCAATCAGATGACTTGGCCTCTTCTCCACTGTGCTAGGGCGAAAAAGAGAGAGTTTATAACATCTGATAGTACTGCACACACCATGAAATTATAATGTCCTGATAGACAGTAAAGAAGTAGAATAAAGCCAGGCTGTGATAGTAGATTCCTTTAATTCCAGCACTCAGGAAGCAGAGGCAGGTGGAAGTGGGTTAAAGGATACCCTGGTCTACAGAGCAAGTTCCAGGACACCACAGCCAGGACTACACAGAGAAACCCTGTCTTGAAAAATCCAACAATGAAGAAAAAGAAGATGACAAGGAGAAAGAAGAGGAGGAAGGAGAGGAGGAGGAAGAAGAGGGGAAGGAGGAAGAGAAGGAAGAAGAGGAGGGAGAAGAGGAGGAGGAAGAAGAGGAAAAAGAGAAGGAGGAAGAAGAGGGAAAGGAGGAAGAGGAGGAAGAGGAGAAGGGAGAAGAAGAGGAAGAGGAAGAGGAGGAGGAAGAGGAGGGAGAGAAGGAGAAAGAGGAGGGAGAGAAGGAGAAAGAGGAGGGAGAGAAGGAGGAGGAAGAAGAGGAGGAAGAGAAGGGAGAGAAGGAGGAGGAGGAAGAAGAGGAGGGAGAGAAGGAGGAGGAGAAAGAGGAGGGAGAGAAGGAGGAGGAGAAAGAGGGAGAGAAGGAGGAGGAGGAAGAGTTAGAGGAGGAGGAAGAGGAGGAGGAAGAGGAGGGGGAAGAGGAGGAGGAGGAGGAGGAGAAATCCCTAGAGTAAATGAGTAAATTTATCCATCAGTGCAATTAGCGCTTACAAAGGTGAGTTTTCCAACAGGTTTAGATGGTCACAGATCTGGCCTCTAAGATTAAGCACCTGCTTGGCTAAAACTTATTCCTCAAGAATCACGTGGGTAACTTAAGTGCTTGGAGGTGGGGCATAAAAGGAGGAGCATAAAAGGAGAAACTGCAGGCTCTACCCTAAGCCCTGAGCGGATTAATGCCTGTTACAACAGGGTCTAAGGCTACAGGTTTGAGCTCGGGCTCTTTTGTTCTTCCGCCAGGGAATGACACAGCAAAACTGTACAGTGCCCGATGTCGGCCCCTCCATCTTGGTTCTGCCAACCTCCACTACCGGGCCAAGACATTCCTGCTTGTGATAAGTCATCCATCCCTGGTGTTCTAGCAGCGGAAAATAGAGCAGCATACTAATCAGAAAACGGGAAAAGGCTAAAGGAAAGACATTTTCAAGTGTGTTTGTCTGCTGGTGTGCACACTGCGTGGGCATGCAAAGACCTATAGCTGCTGAGCCTGGAGTTTGCTGTTGTCTAGCCAGCAATCCCTAGCCATACTGTCTCTGGCCCTCAGTACAGGTGTGTATGGCTACAGTAGCTTTTACCGGGTGCTGGGGTTCAAACCAGGTCTTTGGGCTCACATAGCAAGCACTTTACTGCTCTGCTATCTCCATAGCCTAGCAAAGTAATTTCTGCAGTTATCAAAACTGTTGCACTGATCTTAATAATTTTTTTAACAGTCACTAGGTTTTACTACACCTAATTGATTGATACTAAAAATTTACAAGGGACTGACTCATGTATAGGAATATCTGGCCACTCACTATAATTACTGTCAAAATGGTCAGTCATTTCAATTTCTGCCAAGGTCTCAGATATCACCGAATCAAACCTGTTCATGCAACCCAAAGAGAAGAAAAATAGTAACTGAAGAGCTTAACAGCTTGTTGAGGATTCCTGCGTGGATCAGAGGAGGTACTCTGGATCAGCCTAATCACAGTGCTCCCCAAGAGTGAGTGTATCTAGGTGAGTCAGCACGCATGACATAAGGCAGAGGTAGAGTCTTAGTATTGACACACACACACAGTTTTAGTCCCCCAAAGAGGGGAAAAGGGAAGGGAAGCCTTGGAACTTTAGAACTCTACTAAGAAAGTATTCTTTTTTTTTTTTTTTTTTTTTTTTTGGTTTTTCGAGACAGGGTTTCTCTGTATAGCCCTGGCTGTCCTGGAACTCACTTTGTAGACCAGGCTGGCCTCGAACTTAGAAATTCGCCTGCCTCTGCCTCCCGAGTGCTGGGATTAAAGGCGTGCGCCACCACGCCCGGCTAAGAAAGTATTCTTAATGATATACATAAAAGTAAATTTCGAGGAGGAGCCCGTTCTTCCTTCCACCACGTGGGTCCCAGAGAGTGAACTTGGATCCTTGGTGGCAGAGTCTTTACCAGCTGAGTCATCCTTCCAGTACCAAAGCAGCAGAATGTTACAAGGAAGTATCTCTCAAGACTCCACAGTTCTGCCCCATCCCTACTAACCCTGCTTCCGGCAGCACCTTTGTTTCTTGTGTATACTCCCAGTGTACTTTGCCTAAGTACATGTTCATATATATATATATATATATATATATATATATATATATATATATGTGTGTGTGTGTGTGTGTGTGTGTGTGTGTGTGTGTGTATGATATACAATGCATATACATACACACACATTACATATATGTATGTATGTATGATATACAATGCATATACATATACATATACACACATACACACACACACACACACACACACACACACACACACACACATAGGGTTTCTCTATTATGCAGCTCTATGCTGATGCTCTCTATATAGACCAAGCTGGCCTCAAACTTAGAAAGATCTGCCTCTTGAATGCTGAAATTAAAGGTGTGCACCACCATGCCTGGCATAATCTTATTTCTGAACTGAAGAAATACCATATATAGATAGTTTCTACACATGGCTTTCTTTTTTAACTTACTGTATTCTACAGTCATATCCTCAACTTTAATGGTTATGCTGCATTCTTCTATATGGATACACTTACCAAGAAATATTAAAACCATGCTAAGTCTACAAATTCTTTAGGAGCCTAAGCAAGTGAATTAGAAGTTCTCTATTAGCACTTGTGAAGCTACTGAAATAAAACATCTATTTAATAACTTTTAGGATTACAAGACTCGCCTCAGTAAAAATACCAAGGGCCCCCGGGCTGACTTCTGGCAGTCGGCCATCTCTCCTTGCCTTATCCATCATGCTTCGCCTACCCTACGTGAATGGAAAAGATGATGTTGGGAACACTAAGAGGCTAAGCTCTGGGCGATCTGAAAATCTCCTACCTTCAGGGAGACGCATTTGCAGCCTTCACTGCAGCTGTCCCACCTCTACCCAAGGAAATGTGGGCATCTGGTTTCAGAAAAATTGCTTCAATGTGTTCTAGGGCCTGGTCCTTTCTTCCGGAAAAAAAAGGTAATGTTTCCAAGCTGGGCCCGGTGGTGCACACCTTTGGTCCCAACGCTTGGGAGGCAGAGGCAGGTGGATCTATGTGAGTTTGAGGCCAGCCAGGTCAAAGCAAGTTGCAGGGCAGCCAGGGCTACACAGAGAACCCTGACTCGAAAAAGAAAAAAAGAAAGGAATCAGACCCTAATAAAACGGCTAAGTGATAAGAAGATCATCAGCCGGAAGGCAAAGTGAGTGTCCAAGTCCAAGGGAGACCAGGATGAGGTGAAGAGGGACCTGTGAGATGGTTCAGAGAGGAAGGCAAGCCTGATGGCCTCGTTTCAGCCCCTGGAACCCACATAAAGGTGGAGGGAGAAAACTAGCTCCTGAACATTGCCCTCTGACACCCCCCCACACACAATAAAATATCAGGGGGAGGGGGAGGAAGAGGCACGAAAGAGTCACCTCAATGCAGAAGTACAAGCTGGGCCTAGAAAGAAAGCTGGAAAGGAGAGACCAGGTCAGAGTGGAAGAATAAACAGAAGTGAGGCGCTCGCTCAGTGAGTAAGGAGCTGTGAGGGGCTATCACTGTCTCCTGAGACACGACTGCAGAACAAGTGACTCTAGAGTGGCTCTCTCCAGAGAGCAAGACAGCCATCTGTAAGGCACAATCTAATAGCAATCCACACAGTCAAATGAACCATCATTAGAGGCATTGCTACAACACAAACCTATTCCCTATTGGAGAGGGGGGCGTGGTTACGAGCAGGGTGGGGTTTTAAGTCCGGAGACCGAGTCAGGAACAGGACAATTTGATATTTGATGTGATATTTACTTTGATACAAAAGAACAGTGACACAGGATGTCAAGAGGAGACAATGTTTGGTTCCAGGGAAATGAAGACAGGAATAACATTGTCCAGGCTTGGACAGCATAATTCCTCAAAATTCTCTCTTCTGATGCTTTATCCATGCGGATTCCCAGAAACTACACTACCAGAAACAGATGATGCCCTAGATCTCAGGTACAGGTACAGTTGTTCCTCTGTCCCAATAGGTTCTATCTATAACCACAGAATCAGCCAACTGCGCGCGCGCGCGCGCGCGCGCGCGTGTGTGTGTGTGTGTGTGTGTGTGTGTGTGTGTGTGTGTAAAAACTGGAGGCTAAATATAAGGGCACACATCTTTAATCCTAGCACTAGAAAAGCAGAAGCAAGCTTGAGGCCATCCTGATCTACACTGCAAATTCCAGGTCAGTTCCAGGGACAGTGACATAGTGAGGCCCCATCTTAAAAAAAAAAAAAACAGATCTCTACTGAGTATGTATAGACTTTTTCTTCTTGTTCCTTAAACAATAAGGTAGAACTATTTGTACTATATTAGGTATTACTTTTATTGTTTTGAGACAAAGTATCCCTATGCAGCCTAGGTTGGCCTAGAGCTTGCTATGTAGGCTGGGCTAGACTTGTGTTCATAATCATCTCCACAACGCAGTGTAAGTATGTGCCATGATGCTCAGTTATATTAGGTATCCTATGTAACATAGAGATGATTTAAAGTATTCAGGAGAACATGTATCAGGTAAGGAAAATAAATACTGCACCATTTTACTTAAAGGACTTGAACATTTCCAGATGTGGGCATTTGCGGTAGTCCCGGATGGAATGTCCCAGAGATACCAAGGGACTATACTGTAAAATCCCTACTGTGATAGCTGTTCCACTTGCAGCATATCCACTCAGTATCTCTGTAAGTTACATCATCATAGTTTAACACCTAAACCCTAATTAACTCTGGTCCTATACATTCATCTTCAAGGTTCACAGGACCAAACCAGAACGATCACATATAAGACATCTGGCCAGGCTGGAGAGATGGCTCAGTGGTTATTATCACTTCCTGTTCTCCCAGAGGACCTAGGTTTAACTCCCTACACCACATAGTGGTTCACAACCATTCATAACTCCAGTTTCAGGGGATCTGATGCCTTCTAACCACAGTTACCAGGCATGTACATGGTATAGACAGATATACAGCGAAAATACCCAAACAATAAAATAAAGACACATCTTTAAAAAGAAAATAGACACTTGTCTCCCTCCCTAATTAAACTAATAAGTAGAATTTCGTTTTTTAAAAAAGATTTATTATTGGGCTGGTGAGATGGCTCAGCGGGTAAGAGCACCCGACTGCTCTTCCGAAGGTGATAAGTTCAAATCCCAGCATCCACATGGTGGCTCACAACCATCCGTAACGAGATCTGGCGCCCTCTTCTGGAGTGTCTGAAGACAGCTACAGTGTACTTACATATAATAAATAAAATAAATCTTTAAAAAAAAGATTTATTATTATATCCAAGTACACTGTAGCTGTCTTCATGTCTTCAGACACACCAGAAGAGAGTGTCAGATTTATTATGGATGGTTGTGAGCCACCATGTGGTTGCTGAGATTTGAACTCAGGACGTTCGGAGGAGCAGACAGTGCTCTTAACCACTGAGCCATCTCTTCAGCCCATAAATAGAATTTCTTTTTTTGTTTGTTTTATTTTTTCAAGACAGGGTTTCTGGCTGCCCTAGAACTCACTCTGTAGACCAGGCTAGCCTCAAACTCAAGAAATTCGCCTGCCTCTGCCTCCCAAGTGCAGGGATTAAAGGCATGAGCCACCACACCTGGCTAGAATTTCTAAGTAATGTTGGTCCAGAGGATCTTTCAGGGTTATAACTTAATTCCATAGCCAAGAAGTTACAGCTATTAAAACAGCCAATATCCTCAAGCTCAAATTGGACATGCTCTGTTAACATTCACAGAATACACATAGATCAAATGCCTATGGAAGGAAACTCCTGGGCTTAAGGAGGTCATAGTTTAATAACGTATCCCAAGCTAATGGATTTTTTAAATTAGATTTATTTAGGGCTGGTGAGATGACTCAGCGGGTAAGAGCACCCGACTGCTCTTCCGAAGGTGATAAGTTCAAATCCCAGCATCCACATGGTGGCTCACAACCATCCGTAACGAGATCTGGCGCCCTCTTCTGGAGTGTCTGAAGACAGCTACAGTATACTTACATATAATAAATAAAATAAATCTTTTAAAAAATTAGATTTATTTATTTAATATGAATTAATGTACACCGCCTGAGTGCCTGGGTGTTAGATGGTTGTAAGCCACCAATGTGAGTGCTTGGAATTTAACCCAGGTCTTATGCAAGAGGACCAAAAGCTCTTTAACAGCTGAGGCAATGTCTCCAACGCTAAGGCTGTGCTCCTTAGCAGCTGCTGTTCACTGCCATTCCTTTAACACCTAGGATGGCTATCTGTCACTGAGCATTGAGTCAATAACTGTTCCTTGGGCCTCTGGGATTGCAGACTTCATGTTTCATAGCAGTAGTTAAGATGGCTGATCATAGTTTACAGGAAATAATTAGACCACTACCTCCCTTAGCCTCCTAAAGAATAGGCTCAGATTTTCCCCAAGTAACCTCTAATATGGTTTGTTTTTATAATGCATGGGGATTAAATCCAAGGAATCACAGGCAGACACTCTACCCCTGTGTCCCACCCCCTAGTCCTTAAGTTTCTTCTTATCTGCCTTTATTTCAGGACTGTAATTCAGGGTTCTCTCTTAAGTACTGACTAATGCAGCTGCATCTGTGCTGGAGAATTGGATACATCTGGGTTTTTTTCCCTCAGTTTTGTGTTTTCTTTCTCCCTCCTCCTCTTCCTTCTTCTCTCCTCTACACACACCCACTTTTCTGTCTCTCACTAAGGTTTCAGTCTGCAGCCAAGGCTGGTCTGGAACTGATGGTGATCCTTCTGCCTCAGCCTCCTGGGAACTGATTAGAGGCATGAGCCACGACACTCAGCTACTGGAGTTGAGTCTTCATTTTGGGTTGGAACCCTGGGCCTTGCTAGTTTTCTTATGAAATACAGTGTATACAAGACAATGGATGGGTGATTACTTAAGGAGACTGATACACAGTCAGTGCATAGCAAATAAAGTCACTTGGAAGTTTCAAAAAAAAAAAAAAAAAACCTCAGGAAACTTTAACATGAGCCAAGCAGTGGTGGCGCACACCTTTAATCGCAGCACTCGGGAGGCAGAGGCAGGCGGATTTCTGAGTTCGAGGCCAGCCTGGTCTATGGAGTGAGTTCCAGGACAGCCAGGGCTACAAAGAGAAACCCTGTCTCGAAGAAAAACAAAAAACAAAAAAACTTTAACATGAAGCTTGATACAATGTTATCAATACAGTTTCTATGACACGTTTTCTGATTCTGTTTTTTTTTGTTTGTTTGTTTGTTTGTTTTCTTCCTAATTTTAGTGTTTTGTTTTGTGCTAAGCAAGCCAAGGCACCGGTGGAGGTCAGAGAACAACTTTTGGGGGGTCCAGACTTTCTTTTCACTGTGGGTTCTGGGGATCGAACTCAAGGCTTGTGTGGCAAGTGCTTTTACCAGCAGGCTCATCTCACCATATTCTACTTCTACTTCTGTATACCCTCTGGCCCTCACTGTGTTGACTGAAAAGTGGGCCTGTTTGCCTACTGAATAGGTCATTCTGAAATGAGTCTTCGCCTCAAATATTTCGGGAACCACAACATACCACACCATCCTGAAAATACTGTTCATGTAAAGTCTCATAAGTTCAGATAAGCATTTCAGCCTACAAGATATCACTACCAGGCACTCTGAACAGAATAGCATCCATCTGCCATCCCTTCACAGCTACTGAAGAACAGCAGACATGATAAGACAGCTGGATACACCAACCCCAGTCATTTCCTGGAAGCAAATTTACAAAGATGCCTGATTCAAAAAAAAAAAAAAAAAAAAGATTGTGAAAGACTTAATTTTATGTCTAATGGGAATGATCCACAGCTGTGGAAATTCAAGAAAAGATAGAGCATGCCTAGTGGCTAGAGATTTTATGGCAGAGAAAGCAATACAGAGATGAAAGAAGGGGGCGGGGAAGGGGATGTATTTTCCAAACCAGGGTTGTGTAGCATTCAGCTCAGACTAGCTCAGTACTCAAAAAGCAGAAACACTCAGCTCTTTCAAGTCCAGAACCCCTCAGAAGAAACAGACCAGTCTACTGTTCTCCATTTCTTAGGGGATTTGAAGAAAAAAAAAAAAAAAACAAACTCAGACTGGCCTTTGAGGTGAGTGGATGAACAGTTAGTCCTCTGTGTACCCCACGTACGCATTCTCTCCCAGCCAGCCCCTCCTCCCTTTTATACGAGATTTCTCAACCAACCCTATTCAATTAGTACGTGAAGATTTTTAAGATCTCACAAAAACATGGTCTCTGAAGCCCCCAAGAAAGGCCTTCCCTGACATTAAGTATAACCTCCAAGCGTATGTCCACAGGCCAACAATGGACTACGGGAGCCACACACACCTCCAAGATATTATAGGAATAAATGCCTTAGGGATGCATCTTTAAGGGGCTTTGCTTCTACATTTAGGGGCTACCAGAGGAGAGCAGCAGCCTCCCAGGTGAGCAGACTCTAATCCCCAACAAAGCTTCTTGTGAAGCGCCCATTAGGCCCCACGGAGAGGACCCTTTCCTGGGGGTGGTGTGGGGGGTGTCGTTTGGCTGTCTGAAGCGGCGGGAAAATCTCGTTCGTTTCAAATCGGAAAATGGAAAGAAGAACTAGCTTGAAGACGCGCGAGTTGCAAATTAAAAGCCCGGCTCGGCTGACCTCCTGCAAGCGCACGACGTGATTCCCCGCCGGGCCCGAAAAGGGGGACCAGGATGGTGCAGTAGGGAGCCCCGCCGCGAACGGAGAGCGGGCCCGGGACCGCGCGCACACCCGGGCCGCGAGAAGGGGGCACCCCGAAAGGATCGGTGCTTACCCACTTCCAAAGCAGCGACACAGCGGCCGTGCAGATCCCGTTCTCTCGGACAGCGCCTTCCACCCACTGCTCCGCCCGCCGCTCCCTGAGTCCCCGGCCCGCGGCCGTATTTAAATGCTTCTGTCGGGGAAGGCGGAGGCTTCATTCCCCTGCAGCCAGGCCTCCCGGGACTCTGGACTCGGCCACCGCCCCGCGCTGCCCCGCCTCCCTCCGCTCCGGGCCCCCCGGGCAGGCCTCTATTTCCTTCTGGACCCAGAGCGGCACAGGGGGCGGGCTCCGAACTCTATGATCACGCCCCTTGCGGAGCAGTGCGAATCAGCTCCAGCCAAGTCACGGGCTCCGCCCCCGCCCGCAGCGAGCGGCGCTGGGCGTGGCTGCGTGCGCCGCGGGTCCCGCTAGGCTGACCAGCTGCGGGGAGGGGCGTCGTGGTCCACGTTGGTCATCCTTGTCTGTGTTCCTTACCCACTCTGGGTCCCTGGAATCTGGGATGGGGAAGGTTCGCGCGTGCCAAGTGAAACACCCATGATCACAGGGCCTGGGAGGAAGGGCGAGCCCACAGAAAGGTCTTCCGGCTTTCTGGCCTTCCCCTTATCCTGGAGCCCGAGCTTGGTTCTCAGCCCCTGGACTCTGATGGAGGGCCTCCGCGGCTCTCCCAAGCTCTTCAAGCCCCTGCGTCCGCCGCGCCCTTCAGACGTCTGCCCAGAGTTTAGTCACGTCCCATCCCGATGGTGCCCGGTCTGGGAAGGAGATGCCTCAGGTCCAAACGATGCTGAGTTCCATTATGACTGAACCAGTGTCTCCGGGTTGGTCCTTGGCCAGAGAACCCGGGCGCCCACGCCCGGAGGGCGTATTTTCCAGGAAAACTTTCCAGCCAAATTCTAAAAGGGAGGTTGTCTGCATGATGCATAGCAAGGCGTTTGCAACGTAGACACGTGTGGGTGTGAATTTGCGTGTGTGTGTGTGTGTGTGTGTGTGTGTGTGTGTGTGTGTGTGTTACTAGAGATTGAACTCTAAGCACTCTACCACCGAACTGTCTGTCCCCAGTCCTTACAAATGCAATAAAGTAAAATTGCCCCCTGGAAAAGGGCTAAGAGGTTCACTCCCCAGGACCCACATCAGGGGACTCAACACTGCCTAAAACTCCTGCTCCAGGAGACCACGCTCCATCCAACAGCACAAACATACACAGACATCTGTATGCATAAACTTTCTTTAAAAACATAAAATTCTTTAGCCTGCCCAGGGTAGTTTTTTGAGACATGGTCTTTGTGTAGAGGTGGCAGATATAGTTCAGACTGGCCTTGAATTTGCAATGATCCCCTTACTTGACACCCCCCATCCCCCCCCAATCATGATTACTGGCACGCCCACTTTTAATGTGAAGCTTTGTTCTGTTTCTTTTGCTGCTAAAGATCAGCTTAAGCCTAAAATCAAGAGAGAAAAGTCCAGGCACAAATAACTCTCCCTCATTGGTGGTATGTTCTGAGAAATGTGTTCGGCACATTTGTTCTGTCACGTCATCGTGTACTTACGCAAACTTCGCTGAGAATAACATCAGTACTCAGTCTAATACGGGACCACCCTATATGAAGTCAGCCCTTGGTGAAAGGATGCTATGTAGTGCTTGACTGTACCTCATGGGGAAAGTCATTAGGAAATGTTAAAAGCACATTCAAATGCCAGAGGTCTGAGGCGCTCGGCGGGCTAAGTTCAGGTCCTTTGGAAGCAAGGAAAAAGCCAAGTGCTGAGATTGGAAAGATAGCTAGCTGCTCAGTAGTTAAGAATGAAACCTGCTCTTCTTCAGTTCCCAGCACTTGCCTCGAGGACACTCACAACCACCCCAGCCCTGGAGACCCACAGAGACACGCAGGCATACTTTGAAAAGAAAATCTTTTTTTTTTTTTTTTTTTAAGGCAGCTGCTGCTAGGTTTGTAAAATCAGTATTGGAGAGGCAGAAAGAGGAGGACCCCTGAGGCTTGCTGACCAGAGAATCCTGTCAACTTGGTAAGTTCCGTGTTCCATGAGGGGAGCTGTCCCCCAAAAAATAAAGTAAGAGAGCTGCAGAGATGGCTCAGCCAGTTAAGAGCACTGGGTGCTCTTCTGGAGGTCCTGGGTTCAATTCCCACCAACCACATGGTGGCTCATAACCATCTGTAATGGGATTTGATGCTCTCTTCTGGTGTGTCTGAAGATGGCTACAATGTACTCATATACATTAAATAAGTAAATAAATCTTTTTTTAAAAAAAAAAAAGAAAAGAGCCGGGCGTGGTGGCGCATGCCTTTAATCCCAGCACTCGGGAGGCAGAGGCAGGCAGATTTCTGAGTTCGAGGCCAGCCTGCTCTGCAGAGTGAGTTCCAGGACAGCCAGGGCTACAGAGAGAAACCCTGTGTACTCGAAAAACCAAACCAAACAAACAAACAAAGTCATTTCTAGAAATACTCCTTTTCTAAAAGAATCCCAAACAAGAGTTCAAAACAAGTGGCCAGTACTTGATTAGAAACACATTGTATCAAGCCCCCAGACCTAAATATGCCTTGAGAGAGACCTTAGCACAACTGACTCCATGATGGAAATACCATTCAGGATATAAAACACAGCACATAGCATCACTTGCTGAAAGTAAAATAAAGACCTAATCCATCAAAGTCCATAATTATGGAAAAGCCTAAATGTACTCATCTTGCTTTTGGCTCCTGTAGCTCTGCTTCTGGCTAACTGTTGTTAATGGAAATATGTCAACCCAGAATATGGTTTGTGTGCTTAAAAGCTCGCCCTGAGAGAGGTTCAATGCTACATTGGGATCCTGAACGCCCAGTGGAATTGGTGGCCAGTTAATACTTTCTATTGGCTTAAACTCATATCTAAGAAGTCTTCTATGGCCCCACAACCTGAGCCATCCTACCAGTCCCCAAGGACCTTATAGAAGACCATGAAGACAAAATCATTTTCATAATGCCCTATTTGATTTTGTATCTGTTCTCTCACTAGTGTAATCCAGAATTTCCCAGGGGCTTCACTGTGGTAGCAGACCCAATGGTGGAGGCAGATACGAGAATCCAGCGCCTTTTAAGTCCTTTTCATCTGCTTTATATGAAATCTTCCTTTAAGATATTAGGGGTTCACAAAGAAATAGAATGGGCCTGTCCTGGTGTGCATGCCTTTCATCTCAGCACTCGGGGGGGGGGGGGGCAAAAGCAGGCAGACCATTGTGAGTTCAAGGCCAGTGTGGTCTACATAGCTCCTTCCTGGTCAGACAGTGAAATATGGTAAGACGCTGTCTTGATGAGGTGGTGGTGCTGAAGAGATGGTTCTGCAGTTAAGATCATGTACTGCTCTTTCAGAGGAGTCAGGTTATAAATCAAGGCACTTTTCTTTTTTTTTTTTTTTTTTAAAGATTTATTTTATTTATTATATGTAAGTACACTGTAGCTGTCTTCAGATACTCCAGAAGAGGGCGCCAGATCTCATTACGGGTGGTTGTGATCCACCATGTGGATGCTGGGATTTGAACTTATCACCTTCGGAAGAGCAGTCGGGTGCTCTCACCAGCCCCGGCACTTTTCAAATACACTGGAACATCAGATGGCTGAAGGGCAAGTAGAGAGATCTCTCCTATAGGTCGCAGGAGTTCATCTCACCAGCCCCGGCACTTTTCAAATACACTGGAACATCAGATGGCTGAAGGGCAAGTAGAGAGATCTCTCCTATAGGTCGCAGGAGTTCAAAGCCATGGGTAATGTTATTCTCTGCTGGTGAAATGAGCCAACTGAAGCCAGATTAGAGTATATAAAGGCAGGTTCACTGGGAAGCTGCTCTGGGACAGATTCACTGGTCCCAGGGAAGGAGGTCAGGGGAGTTGCCATGGGGAGGGGAGACAGGGAGGATGGGGAAGAGAAAGAGCAAGTGCACACGGGGATGGGGGTCGGGGAGGGAGGTGGGAGACAGAGAGGGTGGAGGAGAGAGAGAGAGAGAGAGAGAGAGAGAGAGAGAGAGAGAGAAACAAACGAGCAAGCAAATATCTGGATTATATAGGAAAGAGGAGCCTCTGGAGGAGGGGAAGCCCAGCCCCAGGGTGGAAACTTTAGGGCAGAGGGTGGGGTATGGGAGCCACGCCCTGTTACAGGTAGGGACTAAGTGACAGGGAGAGCCTGGAGGCCAGGTGCACTTTGGTATGTTAAATATGCCCCTCAGTCCCTTGTCCCAGGTCATGAATACCTCCTCAAGCTGAGAGAGCTTCGCTCCTAGAGAAAACATAGGAGTTAGGAAAAAGAAACAGAACTAAGAGTTAAGAGAGGGATGAAAATGACTGTCAGAGAGACTCGGTCATGTAGAACAGAAAGGAGCCTGCCCTAAGATGCCAGCCTTGACATTCAGAGCATAACAGCCTCTAGAGACACTTCAAAGTTTATAAAGACCTTGGTAATGTCCTCCACTTCATACCATGCAAAGGATGAAACTTTTATTTGGGTGTGTGGGTATGGTACATTCAAGGTCAGAAGACATCTAGCATTCTGCTCCATTTCTCTTAACTTGAATTCCTTTAGAGAGTGTCTCAGTGAAGCAGCTAGGCTGCTGGACAGGAAGCAGTTCTCCTACCCTAGCTCTGGTCTCACAAGCCCATGGCCAGGCCAGGCTGTTTACAGGGGTGCTGGGATCTGAACTCGGGTCCTCAGGCTTGCTCAGCAA
This sequence comes from Mus minutoides, assembly GCA_902729485.2. Classification (NCBI taxonomy): domain Eukaryota; kingdom Metazoa; phylum Chordata; class Mammalia; order Rodentia; family Muridae; genus Mus; species Mus minutoides. Next base: position 14,035 of record LR750054.1, read on the forward strand.
GGTTGGCACCCAGAACTTTTTTGCCTGGATAATGGGTCCCAGGAAGGGACCATCTCTGAGCCATCTCTCCATTCTGCCTGAAACTTCTTATTTCTGACAATGAAAGTTAGCTTTCCTTTGGATGAATGCAGTGTTTTTTTTACAGAATCCATTTCCAGCTTCTTGAGTTCTTTAAGCACCCGTTCTAAGAGAGATCTGCCTGAGACTAGTCCACTACAAACAGAAGGCTTGCCTTTCAAACAAAGGAAACCTTCCTGGGACCCATTATCCAGGCAAAAAGTTCTGGGTGCCAAGCAAAGGACGTCCTCTATAAGTAGTCAAGTGTCCTCATCCCTTTCTTTCTCACTTTAGATAACCTATTTTTGTTAAGGTTCAAGTCTAGAGTTAGAAGCATGATGTTTTGGGGCTGGTGGTGCAGCTCAATGATAGTCTGTGTTTAGCATCATAAAGCCCTGGGTCCCATCAGCAGCAACCCTGTCGACAAAGGAGGGAGGAAGGCTGAGAATGTGAGAGATGAAGAGGGAAATACAGAGCACAGGCAGGAAGTTATGAATGCCAAGCTGACAATGCTGCAGAAATTAGTGATCGTGATGTTTTTATAAAGCAACATAGGGTCTCATGTGGGCCAGGTGTCTTAGTCAGAGTTTCTATTCCTGCACACACATCATGACCAAGAAGCAAGTTGGGGAGGAAAGGATTTATTCAGCTTACACTTCCATATTGCTATTCACCATCAAAGGACTGGAACTCAAGCAGGTCAGGAAGCAGGAGCTGATGCAGAAGCCATGGAGGGAATGTTCTTTACTGGTTTGCTCAGTTTGCTGTCTTATAGAACCCAGGACTACCAGCCCTGGGATGGCACCACCCACAATGGGCCATCTGTGTGCATGGGGCTGGATGTGCCACTGTGAACATGTAGAGGTCAGAGAACAGATTTTATTCTTACTATTAGCTCTAAAATTACAATTTAAGGAATCTAAAGAATGTCTCCTCCAAAGCACTCCACACAAACAGAAAATATCTGAATCTGTCTCTTTATAAATAGCAAATAATAATACCTAACTTCTTTTGCTATATGGTTTTATCATCTAGGTTATAAAGTAGGAAACTTTTAAGTTTATTTTAGTCAATTCATCTTATTTGATTTCTATTCTTCCAGGGGTGTACCCTATATGACCTCCCTATCTTTAAACTACATTTTCAGAGAGCTCTAAGCCTATAACAAAAAGAGGCCTTGAATCTGGTACCTATTTTCCTGGCCAGTGAGAGTTTGTCAAGTGTCTCTATTTATCCTGCACCAATTGTATTAGCTCAGGGGCAGATATCTCAAGAAGGTTCCTGGAGTAATGGCCTCCTCTAGCTCTGTGCTTATCTGTGCTTAATAAATAGTCTGCAGGGCATAAGAAAGACTTCCAAATAGTGGCCAGAAAAAGTTCATGTTAGGATTTTTTTAAAAGCATGCAGACGGGCTGGTGAGATGGCTCAGTGGGTAAGAGCACCTGACTGCTCTTCCGAAGGTGATAAGTTCAAATCCCAGCATCCACATGGTGGCTCACAACCATCCATAATGAGATCTGGCGCCCTCTTCTGGAGTGTCTGAAGACAGCTACAGTGTATTTACATATAATAAATAAAAAAATAAATCTTTAAAAGCACGCAGACATAATGCTTCTCAGGAAAAGACATAAAATGAATCATAAGGCACAAAGCCCCCAAGAATGCTACATGCAAAGATGAAACCCAAAAGTTACAGACAGACAGAAGGACAGTGATCCCAGCAATCCGCTCAGCTTTGCTGGAATAAGGCATGCAGCTGTGCTGGTTTTCCAACTCTTGCTGTTTCCAGTGGACACAGCTGTGCTGCTTCTGCACTGGACTTGCTTTCAGAGTCATGACCAGGGCATCATCTGGTACTGTAAGGGATAGACAAGCTCCATCCACAGCTCCCTCCAGGGACCCAAAAATTTTATTGCCAGTTGTCCTTTGGGCAAGATCTGCGATACACACACACACACACACACACACACACACACACACACACACACACGATCTTGGAAAAAAAAATCTCAATTTTCAAAAATCAAAATTATAGACCAGATCTAAAGGAAACCCAGCAGATATCAAAAATGGCCTGTCAATATGACAGCTAGTTTGGGTTTTCTGTATTAGGGAGAGTAAAAGCTACCCAGACAGGATGCTGAAACTAAGCTGATACAATGTAACAGGCTCCATAGACCCAGGCTCACTCCCAACCTGCAGTATTGAGGCCAACGTGTTTCTAACATGCACCACTCAGGCTCTGAGATAAGATGCAAGCCCCATTGTCTGTCTTCCCTTCATCCATCACCCAGCCAGCGTTGACCTGTTGGTATACTCCAAAATACCCAAATCTGCCAACGCCACTGCTGACACCTAACTCCCACAGTTGGGCTGTTGGTTCACTCTTGTTAGCCTGTCCCTTTTCTTCCTTCCTTTTCTTCTTTTGGGGTGTGCGAGACTGGGTAGGAGTTAAGGCTGAGCTTCACATATACTCTGCTATGGAGCAACCCTCCCTGCCCCCAACCTACTCTTCCTGTCCTGACTCACACTATGCATCTACTCCGCAGAGCCTTTGATCTCCACTGCTAATCACTTTCTTTATGCGCAGTGACTCCAAAGTTTGCATTTGCCTTTCGAGGCCCTGTAAGACAGAGACTTTATTTCTGAGCTCCTTTTGCCCAGTCCTTTGATTTTCTTCTGACCCCCTGGGAACAGCATTTCTTTTTTTTTTTTTAAAGATTTATTTTATTTATTATATGTAAGTACACTGTAGCTGTCTTCAGACACTCCAGAAGAGGGCGCCAGACCTTGTTACGGATGGTTGTGAGCCACCACGTGGATGCTGGGATTTGAACTTATCACCTTCGGAAGAGCAGTCGGGTGCTCTTACCCGCTGAGCCATCTCACCAGCCCCCCAGCCCGGGCATTTCTATTTCAGTCTCAGGCCCTTTGCACTTCTCTACCTTGTCTTCCAGGCATTGTTCAGATCTCAGCTCGGATATCAATGCAGAGAATTCTTGAAGTGATTACTAATTCTTGAAATGATCTCACTCTCTTAGTTAGCTTTGTACTGTCTGTACCTTGTAACTAGAAATAATCGTGTGTATGCGTTGCTGGGAATTGAACTCGGGGCTTCGAATGGATCAGTTTTCTTGACGACCAGGAAGTTCAGTTATGTGAAGAATGAATATTCACGCTACTAACATTTTAAAGCTTCTCTTTGCGACACATCAGCCTCATTATTAATTGCTAAAATAGATTTTCATTTTCTTTGAGACAGTGTCTTGCTTTGTGGCCCAAGCTAACCTTAAAGGTGGTCTTTCTGCCTCAACTTCAGGAAAGAACAAACCATGACTAGCTTGACAGTCTGGCCTGTGTATGTTTTAACACACAGCTTTCATATTAATGGGATAGACTCCAGCAGGGAGTCACTGGTGAGGGATGGCCATTTGTCTTCCTCGCTCTCCCAACACTAATTTCACAAGATAAAATGCATTACTTCTAGGTCCAGGAAAAATCCAAGTGTTATGGTGTCAAAAGTAGTTCTACTGTAATGGACTTCGGTATCAGCTAATTCCAGCTCTTGAGTACAATTACTAGTGGTCAAGAAGGAATGCCTTTAGCTTGGGCTTCTCAGCTCTAGAATGAAACTTTTTAACCCTTTGCTTTCTTTTACTCAATGACTTAATTACATCAGCAGAGCTCATGGATGTTTTATACCGTAGACTCTATCACCATGTGCTAGTTGATGTGCTTAAACACAATTGCAATTCCAACACTGGGAACATGAAGGGCAGGAGAGTTAAGTGTCTGGTTTGGCTGCAAGATAATAAAATCTACTGAAGACTTTTTTCTCCTCTGGTCTGTTAAATCATGCAGTGTAGCCCCCTCCCTCAGCCGCTTCAGGCAGAGAGCAGACCTGCTGCCTCTGAAGGCAGGCCATAGGAAGCTACATTCTCCAGCTAAGGCTGGCTTCTTTTGTTGTGCTAACTGCTTCTGCGCTTCTCCAGAATCCTGCTACCAGTCTGCCATGCCTCACCCACATCCTGCTTCCAGCTGAGACATTTCACAGTGCACCTAGAGATTTTGGGCTACATCCTGGCGTCTGCCAACTGAATCCAGGCGCCCGCGCAGAACTGAGTGTGGGCGGGGTCTACCCTCTTAGAACCCAAAAAAAAAAATTCCAAAGTAAAGAGAGATGCTTTGAACCGAGAGAGTCTGTCTTGGCGTCCATTTTTCTCCCATTTAGTCTCTTACAGCCCCAGTTTGCCTCCCAGGGAACCCGGTTCATTTCTTGGGTACCTCGCGGATGGTGTTCCCCAACAACGCATATCCTAGAAATGCTGGCACAAGTAATTCTGCAGTACTAGATGGCTCTAGGAGCAGACCAAGTATTTATGATACTACACACTGGGAACTGACTTAAGGTGCCACTGTCTTTGCCTAGTAGGGTCAATTTCTACCAGTGGGAGCTCAAATGTCCCATATCTGGTTCCTAAGCTGTCATGGTTGTAAACTGTCCAAGCACAGCAGTCTTAGTGTATTTGGAGCTCTACAAGGTAGTTCAGGGACACTGACAAGTGGAACCCTAGAAAGAGTTTCATCAACTGGGCCTGTGTTTCTGTAGCTTTCCTGAGCCCTTCATCTATGTATCCCAGTACTATAGCTCAGAATGGACACTATGGGATTTTTTGATGCACATGAGCTTCAAGCTACTGGTGGCATAACCCTAGCTATGCAGCCAAGTACAACTTGGAATGTCTGATTTTTCTGTCTTCATCTGTTGAGTGCTGGGATTAGAGGCATGAGCCACCGTGCCTAGTTTTATGCAGTACTAAATCCCAAGCTTCCTGTACATTGAGCAAGCACTCTATTGACAACTGAGCTAGATTCCCAGCCCCATACATGACAAACTTTAGACTGAACTGATGCCTCCAAGAAGTCACATACTTCAAAAACTTTTTATTTCTGGTGTATGTTTGTGAACATGTATGCATAGAAACTGATACACATGCAAGTTGCAAGTGGGTATGCGTGTGGAGGCCAGAAGTTGACAGGGCATCTTCCTTGATCAGTCATCTTACTTTGTGACAGTGTCTCTCACTGATTCTGTAGCTCACTGAGTCAGCCAGTGCAGCTAGCCAGTAAGCGCCAAAGATCCTCCTCTTCTGTCTCCCTGGTCCCGGGATTGTAGGCATTTACTACCACAAGCAGCTTGATCCAAACTCAGGTCCTCACATTTACAGGGAAAGCACTTTTGCAACTAAGCCATCTCCTTAGCCCCATAAACCCTTATGATTGTGTGTGTGTGTGTGTGTGTGTGTGTGTGTGTGTGTGTGTGTGTGTGTGTGTTTGTGTGTGGTGCTGGGATGAACTGAGGACCTTTTGCCTACTAACCAAACTACCAGTAAGCTACACCATCAGCCTAGTGTTCTGTTCTTTAGAAGGGGTTCTTGTTCAGGCAATCCCCCTGCCTCGGCTTTCCCAGTAGCTGGGTCTTTTAGCACCATTTAAGATATTTAGCTAAGCTTGGCACTGTCTGCAACCACCAGAGAGGCTAGGCTACATACAGAGACTGTCTCAAAACCATATCATGCACAGAAACTGGCACCAGGATCCTGGAGCCATTTTATCAGTTTTCCACGCTAGGTCCCTTCTAATGCTTACAGACAGCCGCTAAAAAGTTTTCCTTTGTCATCCCCTTGGTCCCAAATTTATAAAAGTTAGAAAAATGTAAAGGTATAAGTAGGTCCCAGTTACTGGACTTAATCTGAAGGATGCTTAACAACAGAGAACTGATTGGGACAAGGCCTCAAGCATAAACCGAAAGCCACTGTCACTTTCTCTGATGATGAGACACAGACTTACAGATTCGCAGCAAGATGTTGGGTGTCTCACTCTCTGTCAGAAAAGCATCAACCCCCAGAAGAACTGGCCCAACACCAAGGTCCTCCAAGTGTTCACCTAAGCAGTGAACACTTAGCTACCGCTGTCCAGATGAAACACTACCGGCGACCCTGGGAACAAACAGCCTTCTGCTATTACGGCCTTCTGCTATTATGGCCTTCTGTATTATGATCTTTTGTGTCTGGACACATTCCATGTTGGAGCGAAAACAAATTTTTACCTTTGTGTGATTTTAGTGCAGTATAGCTCTGGGTACAAATGTCTGCTCAAATCAATACTACTGTATGTTACTCCCTCAAAGAGAATATCTGCTTGACATTTTCCAGGAAGAAAAAGATAACTAAAGAAATGTAATTTAACTTCCTAGAGGTTCTTAGAACTTTTTCTTCTGAACACTGATCCTATACTTTTAGCTTTGTTTTAAGTTTTTGACAAGGTCTCCTGCACCTTAGTCTAGCTTCAAAGCTGCTATGACACAGGGTGACCTTGGACTCCTGGTTCTCCTGCCTCTTCCTCCCAAGTGCTGGGATTATAGATGCATCCCACCGTGCCTGGCTTAGAAACTGTGGGTGAGAGGAGTGCCTGGCTTAGAAACTGTGGGTGAGAGGACCCAGAGCGTCATGCATGAAGACCCCTAACAGCTGGGTTTCACCCAGAGCTATCATTTAAATATTTTCCATATTTTCCTTATTTCTTGGAAACATTTTGAGTTGAAAAGTTGTACCTAAATATATATATATATATATGTGGTATTAACATTTAACCAAGTAGAGAGTAGAGGGTATCTTTTTCCACAAAAGCCAAACAGAAAACAAAGTGTTACTAACATTTTCTATTTATTCATTAATAAAAAGTGCATAGTACAAGCCCTTAACCCCAATCCAAGTACTCAGTAAAAGATTAACCCCACAGGCTAGATGGCACGGGCTGATTGGTTTGGCATGATTTAAACATTGAGAAACAGCAAATTACATTTAGTACATCACATGATCCCTTTGCCTTTAACAAAATAATCATTGGACATGTAATGATACACAGGATTCTTTACTGAGAAATATAAGACTGTCCCTATTTTCTATGGCAACAACAAAATTTAAACCATTTGTATTTTCTGTCTTCAAGTTGCTGTTTTGTGTTTTAAAGTGAACTGATCAAACTGCAGTAAAAAAATCACTGAGAGACAAACTGTCATTTAGAATGACAGACTTCCACAAGTCCTTTAAAAGTCTAAGATATTAGTAATTCCGTAAACACTATCACATACACTAAGCAGAACCATGGGACAGTTCCCAATGCTCATAGAGAACTCAATGGTAACTCTGTACATTGTTAAAACATGAGTTCTTAGGCCTGGCATAGTGTTTAGGTACATGATAAAATCTTTTGCTATAAACTCTCCCAATGTTAACCTGTCCCATGTGGAAAACAGAAAAACAAAACTGCTAGATTTTGTATGAAACAGTATGAAGGGGCTCTCAAATGGTGGCGTGGACAGCCTAACGTCAAGACTGTAAGCTTTCTCTTTAACTTTATTTAACGAGAATTGTAGCTACAGAGCAAGTGAATGTTTGCAAGCCAAATAATGGTGTACAAATATGCTAGCTTAAAGGGCCACATGTAGAAACTTAAGGAAGAGAATAACAAATTATTAGTTGGGTTAGTAATAATATTCTATGCAAGATATTATCACTTTAGGAATATAAAAAAAAAATTACCAAAGAAAACAAAAATAGCAAAGACTAAAGGTAAAAACCCAAGGCCAAGTACTTCTCAAAGAAATCCAACTGTTACCAGGCACTGAGATGCCTGGGTCAGGCCAGGTGGTGGTGGTAGTACATGGCTTTAATCCCAACCAGGGAGGCAGAAGCAGGTGGATCTCTGGGCTTGAGGCCAGAGCTACACAGAGAAAACCTGTCTCAAACACACACACACAAAAGTCTTGATGGAACTTTCTATACAACTGTGACCATATGCACCTCTGATGAACACATAACTAAGCCATTTCTATGTCAAAAAGTAAAATCTTTATCAGGTTAAAAAAAAAAGGGGGGTGGCTGTGTTACTAACTTAATAGGGGGTTTACATAGGAAAAAACTATGATATTTAGATGTAAGAGTATGTGGTAGAAATGAATACCCAGAATAAAAATCTGCTTTCCCAGGTCTCTAATACTAGATGTTCTGTATCCACATTTTCTCCATTAAAAAATAATGGATTTATTCTTATTTTATGCTCATTGGTCTTTTGCCTGTGTGTATGCCTCTGTGAGGGTGTTGGATGCCCTGGAACTGGAGTTACAGACAGCTGTGAGCTCCCATGTGGTGGCTGAGAGATGAGCCTGGGTCCTCTGGAAGAGAAGCCAGTGCTCGAAAATGCCAAACCTTCCTTCTACCCTTCGCCATTTTTTATTTTAATCCAAGGTAAAGTCTCAGCTATTTGTGAGGCAGACTGTGTGAGGCCATCAGCAGGTTAGAAAGCACTACTGGGACATATGTGCAGCCTTCAGAGGCTGAGGGCAGGAAAAGAAACACTACAGCTTTAGATCCACCCGACGCCATTCCAGTTTTGCTCAGGTTAAGTCCCTCACCCCATTTTTTTTCCTTTGTGAGCCCAAGTCTTCCCATGCCTCGCCAAACCTGACCTGAAATTCACTATGTAGCCTTGTCTGGTCTCGAGACTGCTACCATATCTGGCTTTTTGCGTTACACTGGCTACAGGCTACTAAGCGGTTATGACTTCTGGGTAGCCACAGCAAAAGAGAAATCCTGTACCTTGTGTTAGTTTATTCAGAATTTAACTTACCTGGTTAAGTCACTCCTTAGAAACACAAGTAGCTAAGAGGTGGTTATATTATTGTTTAAATGTTGAGCACAAAACCAAGGGAACCAGGAAGAGAGCAAGTAGCCAGGATTACCATACAGGACAAAGAGATGCCTTTAACAATCGGCCAGACCTTGAGAACCATTGCTTGGGAGAAATAGCAGAAGGTCACACAATTGGGTCACGGGGCAGTTCGTGGTGCAGTGTGGTAAAAGTTTATTTAGTTCAAACAAATAGTCTCTCAGCTCTGTACAGTGACAGCCTAGACTGACCAAGGAGGGGTCAGCCTTTACCTTGATAACAAAATATGTTCTGGCCCGGACACATCTCCTGCAGTGATTCCTAGGAGGAGAGAGTCCAGGCGTCCAGGCCACCCAGGCCTGTTTGATGCAGTCTGTAGTCACTGCTTTTGAACTTGTCACTGGTTAAACACATTTCACAATCTCAGTTATCAACGCTCTTTCCAACTTCAATGTATCTGCGTCCTACTGCTAAACAGAACTGAGCTGCAAGGTGACAAAAATATTCTCCTTTGTCATTCTCCTCCTTTCCCTTGGAATAAACCAAGACCTCAGATTTAATTAAAAAAAAAAAAAAGGTATGAAATTAAGTCATAGGTATTAAAATGCTAGCCCCACATACAGACGATTTTATTTTAACAGGGAAGTGTTAGAATGGAAGAGAAGCCTGCTGAAGAGGCACTCACTTGAAAAACAGACAGGCTAGCATACAGTGGCTTTCAATGGCACACGACGGATTCTAAACCAACCACTATATTAATCAATCATGTTTATTTAAAGTATTCTTAACATCAGAAAATTTTAATGGGAATTAAAAAAAAAAAAAAATCAGTAAACAACCAGTTGGCTTTCCCTAATCTAGCTTTAATAAAGCCAGCTGGAGGTTGTGAGGAAAATGCTCACTGTCCCAAGGACTACAGTAAAGTAACTACGGCGTGGCTCTGTCACTCACACCAGACAACCCCAAATAAATACCTTATGGAAAGAATTAAAATCTATCAAAACCACTTAAAATACTTAAATGCAGACATCTCAATTTTCCTTCAGTTGGGCCAGAAACCACCACAGACGTTCTGGTCAGGGTTGCAGGGAGAACAAGTGGAATGTTTAAGCTTAAGCCAACCAACAAAACCCTCAACTTTCCGATAGAATCCTTTACTCGGGTATACTGTCAATAAGGACTGTGGCAACACAGGAAGCAAAAGGCAGTCGGCAAGTGAAATTTCTAGAAGCTCATGAAAACATCCAAACTGCAGATGGACAAGGAGACAGTTAGTGCCTGGTCGTCTTCAGTCGCTCGGTCGTGCAGGGTGTTAAACCATCGCTGCTTCCCACACCAGGACGTTAGTCCACGGGAGGGGCTGGTGGGTCCTGTCCCTGGCATTAAAAGAGAACGGGTTAAGAGACGTTAACACATCCCACGAGTATCGAAGGGGCATGCCACCTGTCCTCACCCACGCAGCACTAAATCTGTCCTTGCTGTCTTGGTGGGTTTACATGGGGAACATAAGGTAAATACGGTGGCTCTGCAGGGTTTGCCCCTTTCTTGCCCGTGGTATGGAAGGGAAGCTGCAGCAGTAATGGGATGATCCTGGCAACCTTGAGGGAGTGTCACTCTTTCCCGTAATGTGATTGGCTGAGTGCAGTACACTCACACAAGCAGAGACTTATGTTTCTCACTCTGGAATGTCTCCGGTGCTTGTGGCAACCATCCTCCTGCTGTAAGGGAAGCCCACCTTACAGAGGAAGAGGGATGAGACTGGCTATGCATGCATGCATGTATGTAGACTGGGTCTCATGCATCTCAGAGGTTGTGCACACTGGTCAAGTGCTCTACCAACTGAGCTACAGATCTTCAGCCCAGAATCTGGGTTTACAATATCACTGTTAACTTTTCTCTTTTCTGAGACACTGGGGATTTGCTGGGCAGCCTATATGCTGGGGTTACAGTTGTGTATAAGCACAGTCTGCTTCATACTGTTAAACTTTCTCAGCACTGAACCTAACTGAATTTTTTGGTGTGTAAACCAATAAATCCACTTACTTATCACCTTTACACTGGCTTTTTACAGCTTGCAATAGCAAGTACCTGAGCTAAAAGAAAGATGCCAAACTGTACGAGCTGAGAGAGGAGGATCAAGAGTTTGAGGCTTGAGCTACAAAATGAGTTCAAGGCTAGCTAGCTGGGTCATATAGTGAGACTTTATCTCTCTTTTTTTTTGGGGGGGGGGTTTCGAGACAGGGTTTCTCTGTATAGCCCTGGCTGTCCTGGAACTCACTTTCTAGACCAGGCTGGCCTCGAACTCAGAAATCCGCCTGCCTCTGCCTCCCAAGTGCTGGAATTAAAGGCGTGCGCCACCATCTCCCGGCTCGTGAGACTTTATCTTAAGGGAGGGATGGAGCTTGTAGGATTTCCAGGGAGGCTGTATTTACTTAGCTGGCATGCTCTGTAGGTGAGCAGCCTTTCTATTGTTGTTTGTTTTATTTCTGTTCCTTGCTTAAGACACAGAGACTATTGTTCCTAGGACCAATAAGGTCTGTCACTTGTAATGGCTTCTAAGTCAGGTTAAGTTGGATTTCTTTCTCTAAACACTAGAGAAATTGCTCCCTGACACAAAAATAACAAAGGTGTACACAGAGTAAGGCATGGGGAGAGGCTAAGAAAGAAATACTTTGTTTGCAAGGTTCTTATGTACATTCTCCTTTCCAAGAAAACCCTAAAACACACTAAAGCTTTCTCTCCTTTTCCTCTAAGGCAGATGGAGTCTCCCTGTGTAGAGGAGGCTAGCCTTGAGCCACAAATGAAAGGCTGTGTGCGCCGATAAAGCCATCCTTAGCTAGCCCGGCACAGAGTATGTCTATACGCTTTCCTCCTAAAAGCTCTGCAGTGCATGCCAATTCTCATTGCGATGCCTGCTTTCCTCGCATATGAAGAACCACTTATAAAGTCTAACATTAACACCGTAAGGCCGCATATTGTGAAGGCTGAATAACAGAATTAATAGAGTAATTTCGTGTTCCAACATGTGGTTTCATCATGAAGAAAAAAGTTTTTGGGAGACAGGGTTTTCCATAGGAAAGCAAGCTAGGATCTAACTTGCTATGTAAGCAAAGGATGAGCTTGAATTTTTGATGTCCTACCTCCACCTCCCCAGTGCTGGGATTACAGGTGTGTGCACTACACCCTGTTTATGAGGTGTTGATCCCAAGGCAGGGCTTCACACACACTAGGCAGTCTAAGCCCCATCCCAGTTGATGGATGCTGCTCGCGGGTGCAGCAGCATCTCATTTAAAGCCCGGCACAAAGGCTTTACCGTACATATCACTACACGATCCTAGTCTGAAAACATTTTTTCTTAATTATTTTTATTTTGTGTACATCTTTTGCCTACATGTATGCCCATGGGAGGGTGTAAGATTCCACAGAACTTGAGCTAGAGACAGTTGTGAGCTGCCCTGTGGGTACTAGGAATTAAACCCAGGGCCTCTGGAAGAGCAGTCCATGTACTTAACCACTGAGCTATCTCTCCAGCCCAACTTTTTTTTCCTGGATGTTGTGTAATTTTATAGATACCCGTCCCCTCCCTGAAGCAAGATCTCACTTTGGAGTACAAGGTGACCTGGAATTTGTGGCAATCCTCCTGCCGTACCCTCCCAAGTGCAGGGATTACAGATATGAGCCACATCTAGCTCTGTTTTTTTTTTTTTTTATGTTCATCTCCACAAAAGACAACTGGGGACTGAAAAATTTATTATGACTACAGTGAAAGGACTCAGTCTGAGATTTGAGTCTTCCTCTTGATAATTTCCGTATTTCAGTCAAAGCAAACCCCCTGCCGCCACCCACAAAGGGTCAGGAGTAACGCTTACACTGTGAGGACTGGAGGGCTTTCCGGGGAGCCTGGAGCCTCTCAGGTTAGAAGGCCTCAGAAGGAAGAGGAGCACAGCGATCACCATCCAGGCCATCAGGATCACAGTGATGCTGATGCCACTGTCACTGGAGGGTCCCGGCACTAAGGACAAACAGAAAGAGCATCTGTAGCCAAACTGCATCCTGACTGGAACACTGTGAGATAGACATCTGAAGTGGGTGCAAGTCTGGTCCTCTGCAAGAGTAAGTAGAATACGCTCTTACAGAGGCACTTGTCCAGCCCCGGCATTAAGTTAATAATTTGTGTTAACAGAATCCTGAGCGCTTGGGAGCAGTTAGGGACACTTATCACTGTGACACACCATGGCCTACACATCCAACCACAAATGCATAGATCTGCTGAACTAAAGAAGCCAGATCAAGAATAGCTAATGGAGGGTTGGAGACCGACTCAGGATTAAGAACAGCTGCTGCTCTTGCAGAGAGAGGATCCTTGTTCAGTGCAACACCCACAACAGTGGCTTACAACTAACCATCTCTAAGTCTATGTCCAGGGGGGTCCAAGAGCATAAGTAAATAAATCTACAAGAATTTTCAAGAATACCCAAGAGGAGGTATGGTGGCACATGCCTTTAATCCCAGGTCTCAGGACATAGAGGCAGGTGGATTTCTGAGTCTTAGGGCAGCCTCATCTGCATAGAGAGTTCCAGGCCAGTGAAGGCTAGATACTAAGTCTATGTCCAAATAATAAAAAGTAAAACAAACGAAAAAAATCTAAAAAAANACAAGAATTTTCAAGAATACCCAAGAGGAGGTATGGTGGCACATGCCTTTAATCCCAGGTCTCAGGACATAGAGGCAGGTGGATTTCTGAGTCTTAGGGCAGCCTCATCTGCATAGAGAGTTCCAGGCCAGTGAAGGCTAGATACTAAGTCTATGTCCAAATAATAAAAAGTAAAACAAACGAAAAAAATCTAAAAAAAACTAAACAAAAAAGCTCAGTTTTCAGAAACTAAAATTAGAGATCAGATTTAAAGAAATCCCAGCAGGTTTCAGAAACGGCCTGTCAATATAACCGCTAGTTTTGTTTTTTTCTGTATCAGGGAAAGAACAAGCTACCAGACAGGAAACTAAGCTGACACACTGTAACAGGCTTGGGCCCAGGCTCACTCCCAACCTGCAGTACTGAGACCAAAGTTCTAGCAACTGAAATGCAGTCATGTGAAGGACTTAGCTGTTATAAGAGGAGGCAGATGGGAATGCGGGTCTAGTCCTAACCTCAGTCACTTTCTGAGCAACAGCTAACTCTGTGGGGCAGGGGTCAATCCACATGCTTTACCCGCACTGTCTCTTTCTCCTGTGCTTCGGATGTTGGGTGTTGAACCCAGGACCTTGCCAGTCTAGACAGGCAGTATACCACTTCACCACACCCAAACCACACAGCACACATCTCCTGATCCCTTCATTACTCTATATGCTGTGGGGATCTAATGTTTTTATTACACTTACTCTTTGATTTCTGTGGAGTAACATATGGAAGGGCACAAGATAACTTTGAGGGTCTGGTTCTTTCTTTTCACTGTGTGAGTGCCAGGGATTGAACTCAGGGATTGCCTTTATCAGCTAAGCCATCCGACCTGAACTTTCCTCTTACACAAGGTCTAACCATTATCCATTACTCTCAGGTCTCCAGGGTAGCCGAGGCTCCTGATTTTCCTTCCCCTAACTGCCAGACAAGTATGTGCTGTCATACCCCAAAACACCAGAAACACAAACATCTCTGCTGACCCACCCAGTGACTAAGCCTATGGAGCTCTGAGGATGCCGGCATGACCTTGGCTGCGGTGACTTGGACTTGCTTCTCTCGTCTTCACTTTCTCCAACATTATCTTTCCTAGTCACTTCATTCCTTCCTCTCCAGCCAATGTTTCCCTCGCCTAGCTGCACACCAGGAAGACCTGTGACCTACAGCACAGACTCTGAGGCCCTGGGTCAGACCATCTGATCCGGGAGCAGCAGAGGGCTGTGGCTAGTATTATAATTTTTTTAAGCCTTCCAAATGAGAATGATGTAACACCAATTCAGTACTTCCCTGGCAGGGAGTGCTGGGAGGAGTCCTTCCACACCCTCCTATCTTCCCCCTTGCCCAGCATGACAGCCAGTCTCCCATTTTCTCTCTGCCCCCCTCTCCTATAACAACCCCACTGCTTCTGCTACTGCCCTGCCGCCTCTTCAGAGGATCACAGCATTTCTCAGTTGAAGGAATGGTTTGCTTAAGCCATTAACTGTCTAAGAGCAGAGACCGTCTCATGGCTATTTGATCTTGGTTTATCTGTAAAAGTTAAACATCCTATCACCTCATAGGAAAGCAGCAGGTAAGGGACGGACAGGACACAGAAAGCAGAATGACACACAGGGAAGGGGGTGGGGGTGGGGTGGGGAGGCAGGCACCAAAATCCCTCCACTTCAAAGTCTAAATAGACATGATTTTCCTGACCTTCAAGGCTTGATATGAGATATTCATATTCTCTCCCCCCCTCTCTCTGAGTGCTGGTGATCTAACCCATCCATGGCTTCCAGTAAGTTGGGCAAGCCCTCTACCCCCACACCCACATTTATCTGTGGGATGTAGAAGGGAAACATGCCATGGCACCCTCTGGGGAGATAGGAAGATAATTTGTGGGGGTTGGCTATCAATTTTAAGGCTTATTTACTCTACTGTCAATCATCCAGTTGGCCACATGAGGGCTGTTGGAGGTGGGTCTGCTGTATATATGAGTCCTGAGGACCACGGGTGCACACGAGGCCTGCTGGAAATGAGTCTGAGCTGTGGTAAAGTCTTAAATATCCTGTAAAGAGAGAAATGACTGTGGAGGTCATAGAGGGGTGTGTGACTGTAATACTTAAAAAAAAAAAATTAAAGGTGTGTGTGTGTGTGTGTGTGTGTGTGTGTGTGTGAGAGAGAACACATGCCACAGCACACATGTTGAGGCCTGAGGACAACTTGAGAACGTTAGTTCTCTTCTCCCACAGTGTGTGGTGGGGGGAGTCCCAGGAACCTGAACTCAGATCATCAAACTTGCAGCTTTATCTGCTGGGCCATCCTGCTGGTCCTCACTTGCATTGAGATATCATTTATCCAGGCTAATGTAGCCATGGCTGGCTTGAAGTCTGTCTGTCTGTCTGTCTGTCTGTCTGTCTGTCTCTAGGAGGCCTGTGCTGCTTACTCCTGGTTTGCTGTATTTTAGAAAATAATTATGGTGCCATTCTAGGAAATAAATTTGGTATATGAGACCCAAACAAGCCAGAAGAGGACACAATTAGTGCAGCAGCAGCAGCAGCAGCAGCAGCAGCAGCAGCAGAGATGGAAAGAATGCTGCTGAGGCATTAAGCACATAGATTTGAGGGGGTCAGGCACAGTGGGGCAGGCAGGACTTGATCTGTAGCACCAAAAGAAAGAAACAATAGTCTTTTCAAACTATTCTACAAAGCCCTAAAACGTTCATGTTCAGACAAACCTCTGAACTCTCTTTAAAAGTGGTTCTATGAAAAACCTAGAAATGTTCTTCAGATGGCTGCCTTCTGTAATGAGAAAACCATGTCCACTGGTAACTATAAAATGCAGGGGGGGGGCTAGAGAAAGGCGCTAAAGCGGCAGGGTTTAGATCTAGACTGGGAAAGCTGCCGCAGAAATAGGGAGGGAGGGAGATCACTGCCTTGATGCTGGGAATCTAGAAGAGAAAAGAGTCTGCCTCCAGTGTCCCTGCCTTCACGGAGCTTAGAACCAAGACTGACATAAGATGTCCAAGTAAAACAGTCTCTAGATACATAGTGGCTAGACACAGGACAACAGAGGGTGGTACCACTGAGAAGGTAAAAGTGTCCACAAAATGTAGATAGAGTGAGGCCAGCAGGACAAGGCTTTGCAGCTAAAGGCACCGCCTCCTAGCCTGAAGATCTGAGCTTGGCTCCCCCTTACAACCAAATTGTTTTTTTTTTTTTTTTTTTTTTTTTTGAGACAGGGTTTCTCTGTATAGCCCTGGCTGACCTGGAACTCACTTTGTAGACCAGGCTGGCCTCGAACTCAGAAATCCGCCTGCCTCTGCCTCCCGAGTGCTGGGATTAAAGGCGTGCGCCACCACGCCCGGCTTTCAAATTGTTTTTTTATATAGCAAATGCAGATTGAGAGGCAGCTGGGAGCAATCTGACTCAGGAGCTAATGGGATGTGTTTACTGCTGACTACTGCAACTGGAGTGAGGTTCAGAAGACAAGAGAGACTTGGAGACCAGAGAGAATTAGTCGCAGAAATAGCCAGTCACAGCCAGAGCATAGGACTCACGGATCAGAACAAGGACCTTCAAGTGTGCTTCAAATAGAAAGCCCCTGAAAATTTTTAGGTGAAAAGAAGCCAAAAGCAAACTCTTACTTGTTCAAGCCAATTGTGTTATGAATAACAGCAGCAGAAGCTAAACTGGGAGGGAGTTAGGAACACGGAAGGCTGGGCATGGTGGCACTCACCTTCGATCCTACCACATGGGAGGAGGCTGAGGCAGGCAGATCTTTGTGAATCTAAGGTCAGCCTGTTGTACACAGTGAGTTCTAGACCAGCCAAGGGCACATATAGGTAAAGCCCTGTCTCAAACAAAGAAACAAACAAACAGACCTTATTACAATAGCCTAGATATGAGGTGGTAAACAGGGAGGAGGCAGAATGGGGTGCTATCAAGTAGAGTGTTGGTTACATCCTGAAGGTAGATATAATGGACAGGCCTGAGAGCCAAGGGTCTCTTTCAGAACAGACAAAGGAGGAAAAGCAGCCATGACAGAGCTACTAGGAGCTCGATTCTGAAGATGACAGTTTTGAGATTGCCTATGAAACACGACAGTGGACATGTCCACAAGACAGTCACCAGCACACACATCATGAGTCATGAGACTTGAGGACATCTTCAAGGGAGTGTAGGGAAGGAACAGCTCCAGCGAATGAGCTCATGAGGCCAGGGGGATAAAGAAAACAGAGTGGTTGAAGACAGAGTAATTGGAAAATTAGATCTGGGAGGAAAAATAATAGAGAGTTGGAAAACTGCAAGACTGAATAGTTACAGGTTCTGAGTAGATAAGCAAAGACTTTGTCTAGAAACAGGAAATTAGGAGATTATGTCAAGAGTTGTGCTGGGTAGGGAGCTCCAGCAATCAGTGCTTGTCACGCAAACAATCAAAACCCATATAAAGAAGGAGGGCATGGGGCACACTTGTAACCCCAGAGCTGGGGAAAGGGAGATGGGGAATCACTCCCTGGGGATCACTGGCTGACCAAGCCGCAGAGCCGACTCAGTGGGCCCCAGATCCCACTGAGAGACCCTGTTTAAAAAAAAAAAAAAAGGTGGAAGGCTTATGAAAAAGGACATGTGAGATAGACACCTGGCATCCATATTCATGTGTGTGTACATGGCATGTGCACCAGCACAAAGGTGCTCCTGCACACACGAACACACATCATAATGTAATAAAGAGCTGTATATACTGACGCACAACTTAATGCTATTACCCAAGAGGCAGGAGCAGAGGGCAGATCTCTATGCGTTAAAGGCCATCCTGGTTTATGTTTATGTAATGGACTCCAGGATAGCCAAGGTTATAGAGACACTGTCTCAAGATAAATAGGTAATTGAACAAATTAATAGACGGACAGTGGTGGTGCACGCCTTTAATCCCAGCACTTGGGAGGCAGAGGCAGGCAGATTTCTGAGTTTGAGGACAGCCTGGTCTACAGAGTGAGTTCTAGGACAGCCAGGGATACACAGAGAAACCGTGGAGAGAGAGAGAGAGAGAGAGAGAGAGAGAGAGAGAGAGAGAGAGAGAGGTGTCAAATTTAAGTTTCAATAAAAACAAATAATATAAAGTGGCAGAGAAAAACTACTGGTGCCTTTAACAACCATGCAAGTGAATCGAAACTTAGAACTTAAAACTCCAAACTATATTCACTGACTGATACCAAAGCTCAAATACAGTCTACAGAGAGGAACATAAATATTTCTCCACCATTTATCCTTTTGGCTTATGTTTACATTGTTTTATACCGCTCCAGAAGTTGGTTCTATGAATAACTGAGGAAATTATTTTTTTTGGAGACAGGATCTCATGGATGCCTGGCTGGCCTCTAACTTACTGAGTAGCAGAGACTGAGAGACTGACCCTGCACTTCTGACCCTTTCAGCCTTTGCCTCCTCAGTGCTGGGATTATAGGTGTGTGTAGGTGTGTATATATAGATAGGTATATATACATATACATATATATACATATATATATTGGTTTATTTAGTGCTGGAGGTCAAATCTGGGATTTCATATATGCTAAAAAAGCAGAATTGAGAGGACCTGCCTAGACACACATACACACACACAGCACATACACAGAGAGACACAGGGAGGGAGAGAAGGAGAGAGCACACACACACGCACACTTGCGTCTGATGCTAAATATAAACACTGACCTATTAATAAATGTAATCTGGGGCTGGAAATGTAGGGCGGATATGGAATACTTGCCCAGTCTGAGAAAGACCCAAGGTTAGAAAACCAGCACCGTCCAGTAAGTGAAAACAACATAGTCCAGCAGCCAAAGCTCTCCGACGTGTGCGGAGACCTCAGAACGCCCCAAGCGTGCTTTTCAATTAAAAACAAAACAAAACAAAACAAAACAAAAAAACAACTTTTTTGAGCTGGAAGCAATTTAGAAATAGCAAGCTAAAGGCAAACTCCCATGAACAGGCTTTTCTGTCTAATGATGAAATATAAATTCTTTACTGACAAATCTACAGTAGAAAACTGTAAGTTTCCTTCACAAATTCCCTCTCATGCATTCCCTCCCACACTCTCCACCCTTAGAAGCCTAGAACCCCTTTAAGCCCTACTGGTCTCCCACTAGCTTATTTTTTTAGCTGAAGAAGTTATAAAGGAAGAGCTGTGCTTTTTTTTTTTTTTTTTAATCACAGGATCTTGACATGTAGCACAAGATAGCCTTGAGTTCACCATTCTCCTGCCTCAGCCTTCCTTCCACGTGGGATTTCAGGCATGCACTACCACCGTGGCAGCAAGAGTCCACCTGAGGAGCCCATAACCACACTTGAGGCAGACAGAACACTTTTGTGTCTATGAAGCACCAAGTATACACTGGAGAGCCGCTTACCTTAAAATAAACTAATCAGGCATGATGATAAACGATTAACATCCTAGCACCTTGGGAGGTGGAGGTCATACAATCAGAGGTTCAAGGCCAGCCTTGGCTACATGAAATGGTTTTTGCCTGCGTTGTGCCCCAGGCCCGCCCTCCTGCAGCCCACTGCTACTTACATTCCCGAAGGCATTCTGTGTCGGTGCAGTAGGACTGGGACTGCCGGAGCTGCAGTAACAGAAAGGAGAGTTAGCCACTGACCCACCAACATGGCAGGGGTAACCAGACTGCGGTGGCGTTTTGGGGGCACAGGGTGGGTAGGTGCCGGGGTGGATCGACAGAATACAGCGGCAGGAGCTAGCTCAGCATGCATGCAGCCCTGCATGTCATTCCTAGTACCACATTATAAACAAGCAAATCTTTTTTTTTTTTTTTAAGTTTAGACATTTATTTTATGGGAGTATTTTGCCTGCAAGTTTGTCTGTGCACCACATATATGCCTGGTGCCCAATAGAGGTCAGGACTGGGCATATGAGTTGCAGAGGTTGTAAGCTACTATGTATGTGTTAGGAATTGAACCAGGTCCATTCCTCTGGAAGAGCAGCCAGTGCGCTTAACCTGCTGAGCCATCTCTCTAGGCCCTTTATTTTGTGACTGGTTCTCATGGAGGCCATGCTAGCCTCAAACTCACTACATAGCAGATGACCATAAACTCCAATCCTCCTACCTCCCCAAGGCTGAAGTGAAGCGTAGTAACTTTTCAGTTTGGTCTCTTGAATGACACCCTCTTACATATTCAGTAACCCACCCCTGCAACTGCACAGCGACCTGCAGAACTGCTGAGCTGGCTAGGCACGGGTGCCAGCCTCACAGTGACAGGCAGCGCCTTTATTCACGTTAGGCAACACACTCATGTTTCAAGGCTTGGACAGGCAGGTCACGTGACCCCTCTGCGCTTCAGTTCTTCTCATGGGGACAGGAAATTACCTGCTTGTCAAGGGACCATCGGGGATTAGCACAGACAATGCAAGTGAAATGCAGTAACAACCCATCAACACTGTAATCACCATGTTCTACACAAAGTATGATCTCATCTAAGCAGGGCTGCACTAACCAACAAACTGTTCTGTACACTACCCTCTGGATGATCAGTCTTGCTGAGTCAGAAGAGAAGTAAAAAGATCTTAACTAATGTAAGATTATGATATATATATATATATATATATATATATATATATATATATATATATATATATANGGAACTCACTTTGTAGACCAGGCTGGCCTCGAACTCAGAAATCCGCCTGCCTCTGCCTCCTGAGTGCTGGGATTAAAGGCGTGCGCCACCACGCCCGGCAAGACTCTTAAGTCTTAAGAATAGAATCAACCAACCTTTTCATGTGTATGTTTTCTGGTGTCTATGTGTATATATAATATATACTTATATACTATGTATAAATAATACACATATATACATGTATGTATGTACATACATGCATTACATACATACACATATATACATACACACACTTTAAAATGTTTAAAGATCTCTTTAAAAAAAAATTTTTTTTGTTTGTTTGTTTTGTTCTGTTTTTGTTCAAGACAGGGTTTCTCTGTGAAGCCCTGGCCATCCTGGAACTCACTCTGCCTCCCAAGTGTTGGTTTTAAAGGCATGCACCTCCACTACCAGCCGATTAAATCTTCAAAAATAAAGTGAAGGGAAGAAGATGACAGTGTCAGAAGATAGCTCCACACCCCTGTGCACACATACACACATGAACACACATACACAGCTCAAACACAGACCTAAAAAAACTTAAGAGCCGGGCATGGTGGCGCACGCCTTTAATTCTAGCACTTGGGAGGCAGAGGCAGGCGGATTTCTGAGTTTGAGGCCAGCCTGGTCTACAAAGTGAGTTCCAGGACAGCCAGGGCTATACAGAGAAACCCTGTCAAAAAAAAAAAAAAAAAAACCTTAAAGTAAATTTGGGGGTAGTAGGTTGATAGGGTTTCTTTGTGTAGTCTGGGCTGTCCTGAAACTCATTCTGTAGATCAGGCTGGCCTCAAACTCAGATTTGCCAGCAGCTGTCTCCCAAGTGCCAAGATTAAAAAAGTGTACTCAACACTGCCTGGTAATTTAAAATAATTTTTATTTTATTTATTTTCTTCCTCTCTTCCTTCCTTCCTTCCTTTTCTTTTCTTTTTCCTGAGACTGATTCACACTATGTAGCCCTGGCTGGCCCAGAAGTTGCCATGTAGACCAGGCTGGTGTCAAACTCAGACCCACTTGCCTGCTAAATAATGGGATTAAAGGTGTGCATGCAGCACCGAAGTCCACCTTCAAAACCATCTTTAAAAAGAGAACTACTGGGCTGGAGAGATGGCTCAGTGGTTAAGAGCAGTGACTGTTCTTCCAGAGGTCCTGAGTTTAATTCCCAGCAACCATATGGTGGCTCACAACCATCTGTAATAGGATCCGATGTACTCTTTTGGTTTGTCTGAAGACAGTGACAGTGTACTCAAATGAGAGAGAGAGAGAGAGAGAGAGAGAGAGAAGAGAGAGAACAGTTTCAATGGAAACAGAAAAGGTCCTTCTCAAGGCTGCTTTTTGCTTTTCTTGGCTGTAAAGAAATAAATTAAAAGGCAAAAACAAACAAACCCCCACAGTAGATAGTTATAAGGAAATAGCTTTAGTGTTACTTCTGCCTTCAGTTAAAAGCCGACTTACAGTTAGATCATGGTGTGGTATTGTCGTCTGTCCATTTATACGGTAAATAAAACTGCATGTGACACAACAAGCATGTACTTCAGCTGAAATAGACTCACATTCAGAAACCCAGGTCCATGTGCTTATGTAACTCACTGAGCTATCTCGCCAGCCACCATTTTAAAAAATGTGACTAACCACCCCCCCACACACAAATTTTTAAACATGCCCCAAACAAATAGAAACATATGTAACTCCCAAAGTGCAACTGAATTACAAATATTCAATGCTCACACATCTAGGCGATATGGGAGGGAGGAGAGGAGAGGGATCTCACACTCCTGAGCACCCCAGTCTGAGCACTACCTGTATTGCAGTTACAAACAGCTCGGAAACGCGAGGTTTATAACAGGCAGTGGCATGCTTTACAGCCAACAACCCAGCACTGGAGGTTGATAATAAAATAAGTGAACAAGTTTACATTCTTTATACTAAAACTTAGATATGCAATGAAAATACAGTAACTGGATTAATGTTTATGTCCATAAAAAGGGGGCCACCCAAGATTTCTTTTAAAAAAAAATTCTAAAGGAGTCTATGAGGTCTTCTCCCGTAGTCTAAAGTAATGCCTACCAACACTTGGTGGTTCACCAACGACCCTTAACTTGAGCCCTGGAAACCTTCTTGTCAGCCCCGAGAATTGGTGACTCGCTAGAGTGGTCGGGGGTTCTAAAGATATAAACATTGAAAAATTTAATACGATTCTTGTTTAAACATCAATTTAGAAATCAAAGGTAACAAAGCTTCATTGTAATTGTTGAAACTTGTAATGGAGAGATGTCTCAGTGGTAAGCATACTTCCTGCTCTTCCACAGAACCAGAGTTGAAGCCCACACCCATGCCAGGCTACTCACAACCATCCAACTCCAGCTTCAGAGGACACAACACCTGCTTCTGGAAAATGTGAGGAGAACTGAGCTCACATGTGCAAACACAGACTCACACATATATACATAAACAAAATAAAATCTGTTGTTGTGGGTTTTTTGTTTTGTTTCTGGATAGGTTCACTCTTCATAGCCCTGCCTGTACTGAAACTCAGCGATCCACCTGCCTCTGCCTCCTGGGTGGTGGGATTAAAGGTGTGCACCACCACCCGCCCCCCGAGGAGAGTAAGTGCTCTTAACCAAGCCATTTCTTTAGCCCACTTCTGAAGTCATCCAGAAAATATCAGCCTTTACCATTTCCCTGAAGTGTTTCCCTAATTAAAAATAAAAAGAATTTAATTTTATGTGTATGAGTTCTGCTACATGCATGTATGTGCATCACGTGTGTGCCTGGTACTTTTGGAGGTCAGAAGAGGATGTCAAACCAAGCTACAGGTGGGAACAGAGCTCTCGTTCTGTGTAAGAGCAGCCAGTGCTCCCAACCACTGAGTCACCTCTCCAGCCCCTACAGGTTCCCCTAATTTCTACTCCAGTAGTTTTCAATACATTTTAGGCTTTACAGTAATCCCAGCATGTTGTAGTTTGACGCCAGCCTGGTCTACAGAGTGAGCTTCAGAACACTCAGAGCTACACAGAGAAGTCTCAAAAAAACCCAAAACTAATCAACCAACCAAAACCTCTAAAAAATAAAACCAATCAATCAATCAATCAATAGACAAATAAATGTGTTTTTTGTTTTGTTTGGTGAGATGAATGCCTAGTTTTGATCTTCTCCATATGGAGATCAATTTTCCATAAGAAGTTATACAAGGGGTTTTTTAATGTGTGTGTGTGTGTGTGTGTGTGTGTGTGTGTGTGTGTGTGTGCCTGCTTGTCTGTCTGTGGAGCATGTGCATGTGGTGCCCATGGAGGCTGCCTGAGAACTCAAGTTACAGATGGCTGTGCGCAGGCGGCTCTGTGGTGCTGGGGCAGGGGCTTCCTCAGAGCAGCCGTGCTCTGCACTCACTGCTGAGCCATCTCCTTGGCTCCCTTAATCTACATGTGTTAGATTTATCACCTCTGCTAATAACCAGTTAACAGAAGACTATGACTTCAAGTTGTGCTTCCCTGGTCGGTCCACATGTCTGCTTGTGCTGCTCTGACTACAATGGGTCTCTAGAATGCTCTAAAACTGCTGTTATGCATCTAACTGTTGTTTAGGCCACCGTTGGGTCTTTTGTGCTTCCACATAGAGCTTTACAATTTTTCCTAGTTTTACAAAGCTACTGAAGTTACCCACTATTACACTGCAGCCTGAGACTCCCTTTTTTCTACCAGTGTTTGCTTCATAAAACTAGGTGTTCCTACTTAGTGCATACAAACTCATCATTTTTGACAAACTATCCTATTATCAATACATAATAACCTCCTTTGTGTAACATATTTTGTCTTTGAATCTGTCTATACTTAATCCACTCCTGCTTGCTTTTGGATCCCTTTGCTTGCTATGTCATCATTCTTTATTTTTCCACTCTGTGTCCTCACAGGTGAGTTTCTTGCAGGCAGCATTCTGTTGAGCATTATCTTTAATCACGTGTCTACAGTGACTTTATTTTTTTAAAGTACATGTATGTGTGTTTGTGTACGGGTGTGTGCATGTGAATGCAGGTGCCTGTAGAGACCAGAAAAGGGTGTTGGAACCACTGTAGCTAGAGTTACAGGTGGTCATGACTGCCTCACAACCTGAGAAATGAACCTGGGTCCTCTGAAAGAAAAATAAATACACAATTACTGAACCCTGTCTCTAGCCCATGTCTGTGGGTTTTGTTTTTTTTTTTTTTTTTTTTTTTTTTTTTGGTTTTTTCGAGACAGGGTTTCTCTGTATAGCCCTGGCTGTCCTGGAACTCACTTTGTAGACCAGGCTGGCCTAGAACTCAGAAATCCGCCTGCCTCTGCCTCCCGAGTGCTGGGATTAAAGGCGTGTGCCACCACGCCCGGCACATCTGTGTTTTATTTATAAAATTATGACTGTAGTCCCTAAGCTGCAAAATTCAAAAACCATCTAAACAGCAACAGGCCCCTTCTTCCTGCCCCAGCCCAGGATGCCCCCACAGTAGCTGTCAAAAATGGCGCTCCTGATAGCACCATGACACATCTCAGCCTGCAGCCATCACAGCTGCCCCACAAGAGCATGGTGGCTCATCTCTGTTCCTGCCTCAGCCTACAGCTCTCATAAGATACCATTGAAGGAGCTGTCCCTCAGGAGCTGTCCACAGTTGCAGCACCTCCTCTCCAGCCTCCTTAAGCAGCTCCACAGAGATGGCGCCTCAGCTAAAGCTACCTACAAGCCAGGAGGGCCTTCCCATCTTAAAGTTAATGTTACCTATTGTATAAGAGGCCCTCGGTATGATCCCTAAATACTTTTTAAAAAGTACTTTATTAATAATAGTGCTCAATTTTCTGTAAAAAGTACACACTCTGACATAAACAGTATTAATTTTAAGCTTAGGAACTAGGAGAGTCTTAAAATGCTCTAAGTTAAATCATACTACAACAGATCAATAAGACTGTCCGAATTTCTTGATCTAAAATCTGCCTTTAGAGCCAGGCCATGGTGGTGCATGCCTTTAATTCCATCACTCAGGCAGAGGCAGATGGACCTCTGTGAGCTTTGGTCCAGCCTGGTCTACAGATCGAGTTCCAGGCCAGCTTTTGCCTCCTGAGTGCTGGGATTAATGATGTTACACCACCACTGCCCAGATCAGAAAAGTAATTTTGTCATGCCTTTGTCAAATAACTTTCTAGATCTAGAAATGCTTTCTACAGAGATTCTTATTGTGGTGATTGTGTTGGAGAAGGAGTGAACTGTGTATATCAGCAAGAAGCTTCGGTTTTATAGTAGCTTGGCAGGCAAACTCCACATAACTAAAAACAATGATCTATTCCAGCATGAATACAACAGGCTCAACATGATTCTGGTTAACACTGCAGGATGGCCAATGTCCTTAAAAGAAATCTACAGAAATAAAGAGAATAATTGGTTTTCATCGCTAATAAAACTGGCAAGTGTTTTATCATTGTCTTAATTGACCACACAGTCTCCATTATCAAATACTTCTTCGTGATTATCTGGAGAAAATCCTCTATTAACCTTGGTGCTAGCTAGTTTTTTGTCTATTACCCACAAGTTACAGTCATCTGAGAAGAGGGAACCCCAACAGAGAACATGTCTTCATTACATCAGCCTGTAGGTAAGTCTGTGGGGCATTTTTGTGACTGATGGTTGATGTGGGAGGACCCAAGCCACCATGGCAGTGCTGCCCCCTGGGCTGGGTCCTGGGTTGTTAGGAGAGCAGGCTAATAAGCAAGACATGGGGGTACAAGGGTGGCCTCTCCTTCAGTTCCTGCCTTGACTTCATGAGGGGAAGCTGAAATAATCCCTCCCCTCCCCTAATCGCCTTTGGTCATGACCATCACTACAGTAGAAACACAGCTTAGAGAGACACCGATCTCACAGAGCCAGGAAGAATCCAGATCAGCTGGGGAACTGGACTCATCTGTTCATCTCACCAGATTGATGAGTCTTCTCATGGCATGTTCGTGAGAGCAAATACATTCACAGGGATCAAATCCTCCTTCAGCCATCGTCACCAGCTTGACTTTACTCTACTATTTAAACCTAGGAATAAAGAAAAAGACAGTTAAGAATGCTGTTGAGTTTCTCTTCAGTTACGAAAAATTCATATACTGCATAAGCTATCAGTAGTATCTACTAATGGCAGATACCTTATTAATATGTAATAATTACAATTTTATCATATGATTTATGAACCTACACAAGCTACTGGCTCCTTCTGCCACCAACCCAATTTTCTGTAAAGTAAGTGTCTTCTGGGTGCTCTAACTGGCTCTGTCTATTCTACTTAATTACTTTATTCCTAAACTTTATTTGCTACTGAAATAAAATTTCAAATTTTAAAGCAACCATTATGCTAACAAGAAAGAAGACTGGCTGAGCACGATGGCACGTGTGTGATCACAGAAAGTAGGAAGCTACAGTGTATTCTAAAAAAAAAAACCAACAACGAGGGAGTAGGGGGTAAAGAGAGAGCTCAGTAGTCAGGAGCACCCACTGCTCTTCCAGAGGACCTGAGTGTGATTCCAAGCACCCACACTGGGCAGCTCACTACTGCCTGAAACTTCAATTCCAGGGGATCCAACACCCTCTTCTGGCCTCTGCAGCCTACTGCATGGATATGACACACACAAACCCATGCAGATGCACACACATACATATATAAAAAAATTTTTTTAAAGAAAAAAACCTGGAAAAAAATGAGGTTTTTAAAATATCAATGTTTATGGAATTAAATTAATGACAACAGGGGTAGGAGAGATGGCTGAACATTTAAGAGCACTTGTTGCTCTTGCAGAGGATCGGGGTTTGATTCTCAGCATCCACAGAGTGGCTCAAAACCAGCTGTAAACCCAGTTCCTGGGGAGCTAATGCCCTCTTCTGACCAGGCACACACGTCGTATACATACATATATACATATACATATGTGGATATATATATACATACATATACACACATACATACATATAGGCAAAACATTCATATGCATAAAGAAACCTACATTTTTAAAAAAATTAATGACAACAGCCAGAGGTACAGTGTTACATTTTGAAAAACAAAAAGAAAGGAGATTCTGGGATGGAGTACTAGCAACTAGATTTATCCTTCTGTCTAAAACAATTTTTAGAAACTGGATAAAAATGCATAAAATGGGCCAGAGAGATGACTCAGCAGTCAATAGCATAAACTGCACTTGCACAAGGAGTTTGATTCCAAGGACCCACACTGGGCAGCCCAGTCTGTCAGTCCAGTTCCAGAGGGTTCTGATGTTTCTGTTTCCCATGAGCACCTGCACTCAAGTGCATATATTCTCCTCTCTCTCTTCTATTTCTTTCTCTCTCCCTCTCTCTCTCTCTCTTTTACACACACACACACACACACACACTTAAATAAAATAAATCTTATTGAATATAACAGCATGTTTCAAGCTGGGGTACATTAGGCAATTTTTTAAAAGATTATTTATTCATTTATTTATTATTTATTTATTTATTGTATATACAGTTTTGTCTGCTTATGTATCTTTATTCCAAAAGAGAGCAATGAATCCTATAAGACTACAGTTATAAATGGTTGTGAGCTACCACGCAGGTGCTGGGAATTGAACCCAGGATCTCTGAGCCATCTTTCCAGACCCCATCAGGCAATTTTTAAAAACTTCCCTGAGTGATAGGAAAAAAATTAACTCATTTTGCTGCCTAGAGGAGTCTTTAATTCAAAACACAAGTAGGGAGGAAGGTTGACTTCAAATAAAATTGTGAACAGGAGGAGGAGGGACAACAGGAGTCAGGCTGAATGAAGAGGGTCTTTGGGTTACAGTGAGCATCAGGTCTTTATCCAAAGAGCAATGTGGAGCCCACCACGGTAGATTTGCCCTAGCTTATTTTTGAATGAAAACAAAACAAAACAAAACAACATCTCATCTGTGCCTTAGAAAGCTGAGAGGAGAGAAACCAGAATACATCAAGGAAGTCTGGCCAAACCTAGCAATGAAGGCCTGCAACCCCATCCACCTGGGATGCGAAGCTGGAGGAATGCAGTTTGAGACAGGACACAGAAACTTCTCAGGTCAGTCTAAGCAACTTAGCAAGACCCGGTGTCAAAAATTCAACAGTGGTCTTTAGTCAATGGTAGAGCATGTGTCTGCATAGCATGTGGTACGGTTTAAACTTAATCCCCAGTATACAAAGGAGGGATGAGGGAGGAACAGGGAGTAGAGGGACTTTGTAGACATGATGCTCTTTGAATAGATCATTGCTAATGATGCATACGAAGATGATGAATTATTCCATAAACAGTGTTAGAAGAGCTGCCTTCCTACCCACCACCCTCATAGCAAAATAAATTCTAGATGCACAAGTGACTGTAAGTTCAAAGGAGCACAACAGTGCCCACACCTGACACTGACACGTGTAAAGCTATATGACTGGGAACGTGTCGAAGGACAGACAAGCAAACAAAATCATGAACAACTTTAACAGCCAGTAACTCATGAGCCAAAAATGCAGAGTAAAATGAAAAGACAACTTTTGAGAGAGCAGGTTCTGCAGCCCATGCTGCTCTGGAACTTGACCACAGGGCACAACTGTGAACTCTTGTTACCTCCCAAGTCCTGGGATTATGGGTGTGTGCCATCCATCACACCCAGCTTCTGAAATTCAAATACCAGGATGTCCAAGCCCTTTCCCGGCTCTCCAGCCTCTCAGCACAGAGGCACTTGAAAGGCACTGGGGAAAAGAGAGACTTCCTTCTACCCCAACCATCCATCACCAGTGTAAGTTCTTCTCAAGTCTGCCTTTCAAGTTATTCACAAAATCCAACTTGACCCGCCTCTCCTCCCAAGGACTCCATCTTACTCACCACCTCAACACCTCCCCACGGCTTCAGCCACAGCACTCACTGAAGAACTACATATGTGCTAGGAATGTATCCATAGACTGGGGTCTTAAGTTATGCTCATCTCGATTGGCTTCCATGTGAATAAGCAGTTTTAGACCTGGACACTCTTTTACAGTGCTATGCTTCTACACAGCTTTCTACAGGTAAAGGGGTAAAGGTGCTCTCAGTTCCACCATAAGCCTTCACTTTATGGTTGCCATCTTTAAATAACCCTTTGGGGTGGGGGTGCAGATGGTGATGGCTCTCGCCTTTAGTCTTTGCACTCACAAGGCAGCAGCAGTAGGATCTCTGTGAGTCTGAAGCTAACCTGGTCTACAGAGTGAGTTCCAGGGCAGAGAAACCCTGTCTCAAAAAGAAAGAAACAAACAAACAAAAAACAAACAAACCGAGTGGGGTGGGGGTGGGGATGGACAGGACTCACAGTTGGTTAGGAAACAAGGTGTGCCAACTCTGCAGCTGAAGCTGAACAATGTAACCAACTTCACCTCGCATTTGCTTCACAGCAGATGAAGCTGTACTGTGCTGGGCAAGCCTTAGCAGGACCACTGAGTCAGAAAGCCTCAAAGCGGCCTTTGATGGAGCACTTAATACCCTGCTCTCTCACCTTTCCTGCTGCTAAAGCTGCTTGCCTCTTTAGCTTACATCCTTGAAGCTAGGCAACAATGCCAACCTCAAAGGAATGGGCTTGCTCCTTAAGGACAAAACCAGGTCTCCTTAAATGTGCAGAGCTAGGGACGCAGCTTGATTGACAGCAGGCTTGTCTAACATGCAGGGTTTGATTCCCCCCCAACCTCAGAAACAGAAAGGGCATGCTAGAACATTTCTGTGAATGCCAGCACTCTGCAGGAACATCAGAAATCCAAGGACATCTTGATATAAAGAAAGGTACAAGTGGTTACAAAAGGCCTAAGCCATGAAGACAGACTAGGACTAGGAAAAACGGGTCAGTGGCTAAGCACTCACCCTCTTGCAAAGGACCCAGATTAGTATCCAACAGCCGCAACTAACTGTAGCTCCAGTTCTGGGGAACCCAATGCCCTCTGGTCTCCATGGGTCACAAAGGCACACACAGAGCTACATAAATCAATCTTAAAAAGTTAAACACACACACACTTAAATCTTTCAGCGGTGGTGGCATACACCTTTAATCCTAGCATGTGGGAGGCAGACAGAGGCAGATCTCTGAGTTCAAGGCCAGCGTTGTCTACAAAGTGAGTTCCAGGACAGCCAGGGCTACACTGAGAAACCCTGTCTCAAAAACAAAAACAAACAAACAAACAAACAAACAACAACAACAACAAGCCAAGATAGTCTAGAGAAGCTGAAGGAATTGCATATGGCTTAAACAAAACTGGCCCTGAGTGGGCGGTGAAATCGGGTAAGTAATGACTATTTAGAAGCAGCCACTCTAAATTTTTACATTTGGAAATAATACACTAAACATTCAACTTACAAAGTCAGTACTTTGCTAATGAAGTTACTATCTAAGACAGCAATCTGCCTGTAGTAT
Organism: Mus minutoides; assembly: GCA_902729485.2. Lineage (NCBI taxonomy): Eukaryota > Metazoa > Chordata > Mammalia > Rodentia > Muridae > Mus > Mus minutoides. Next base: position 45,546 of record LR750054.1, read on the forward strand.
ATGATCATCAGTTTGTGTGGTAAAAAGGATAGACGGGCATATACACAGCAAGCTCTCAAGCCCAGCCATTCCTAGACAATCCCTAGTAAAGAAAAGCAGCAGCAGGACGCTGGCTGTCACACAGCAGAGCCATCCCCCCCACCCCAGTGCCTCTCCCCACCAGGACTTTTCTTGGTGGATTTGGCAGCTGTTTCTATACCTAGTGAAGAAATGGCCATTAAGGACAAATATTCAAGCCTGCCTTGTGGGTTCAACTTACCTACGTTTGCCTTTGCAAGGGTCTAATTTAATGGCCTCATCCAACTGTGGAGGTTAGGAAAGAGACAAGTAAACCTACTATGTGTGCTTCTAAGGATGATGTTTATGGCTGGGATTTGATTCCTTAAAGAAACAAAATGACTTGTTTATTGCTTGTTTGTAACCAGCAATAAGTATCAAGAACAACTAGCAGTCAGTAGTGTCAAGAGCAAAGCAGCTGACCTTGCCAGAGCCCCACAAGTACGGAAATGGCAACCTTCTGCTAGTCCACTTCCTTGCCCCAGAGGCACCAGAGGAACAGCCTGGTTCTACATCCTTTTATGTGAAACCTAAAAATATACACTCTGCACTTAAGGCCTTGCCAAAACACGGCAGCACTCATTTTAATGTTCAGACATTTGAGAATGGAATATTAAAACTAACATGTCTCAGGTTAAGGGCTTATATAAAAAGAACTTACTGCTTTTCCTTTCCTTCAAGAGCTTTGCCACTTTTATCAAGAGCACAGGGTATACACTTCTAACTATATAGTAATAAAGTCACAGAGATACTGCTACTCTAGTATGTGAGCATAATCTATTTAAAAAACTCTTTCCTAAGACACAATCTCTTAAGATGTCGAAGAACACCCAAGGGGCACACTACACTGAAACCATTAATTTTCTTTTTGAACAAGGTCTCGCTTTACAGCTATGACTAGCTTGCAACTGGCTGCGGAGACCAAACTGGCCTTGAATTTGCAGAGACCTGTTTGCCTGTCTCCTGAGTGCTTAAAGGTGTGCAACACTACAAAACCCTTGGCTAGGATGTCAAGGCCCCAAAACATATTTCTTGGTTTTTCTTCCCAAATTTTAATGACACCAAACATCTTGTCAATTTCTCCTTTTTCAAATTCTTTTTGTCTAACTGAGTCCAGGGGTATTTTCTATTATTAGCTTTTAGTCACCTATCATGTAAAATTAAGAATTTTTTTATAGGGCTGGAAAGATGGCTCAATGGTTAAGAGCCCTTGCTACTTGTCTCTAGGACCCAAGTTTGGTTTCTAGAAACCATGTCAAGTGATTGACACTGGCTGTAATTCCACCTTAAGGAATCCTTTGTCCTTCTCTGGCCTGGAGACACACGCAGGTACATGTATGTGTGTGCTCACACAGAGATACATAGCTTACTTGCTTTTCTCTGACCTAAGTGGCTCCAACACTGTCTTTGAAAGTAGGGGAGGGAAGAGCTCAGGCGTGTGAAGCACGTGCTCTGTAAGCCTCACAACCTGTGCTTGAGCCAAAATACTGTGAAGGACCAACCAACTCCCAGAAGTTTTCCTGGGACCGCCACATATACAACACGGTATATGTACATGTATACACTCAGATCTCTCTCTCATATATACATTCATTCGTACATACAGATACAAACACACAGACACACAAAGTAAATTTTAACATAACATTAAAAATAAATTATTTAAATCCAAGCACTTGGGAGGTAGAGGCAAGTAGTTCTCTAGTTCAAAGCCATACTACTAGAATTCTAGGAAAGCCAAGGCTATACTGAGAAACCTGGTCTAAAAATAAAAGATAGATAGATAGATAGATAGGAAGAAAGGAAGGAAGGAAGGAAGGAAGGAAGGAAGGAAGGAAGAAAGAAAGAAAGAAAGAAAGGAAGAAAGAAAGAAAGAAAGAAAGTGGATGTGGCCCATACCCTCAATCTCAGGGAGCAGGAGCTCAAGGCCAGGCTGCTTTACTCAGCAAATACCAGGTCAGACATGCTATATGGTTAAGACTTATCTCAAAATACTTGTTTTGGGCTGGTGAGATGGCTCAGTGGGTAAGAGCACCCGACTGCTCTTCCGAAGGTGATAAGTTCAAATAAAATCTTTCCTTCTAAAAAAAAAAAAAAAAATACTTGTTTTAGAGTAGGGCCTGGGACACAAGGTGTAGTACCAGCTTCTTGGGAAGCTGAAGCCATAAGGTTCCATGTTCAGATGTCTGGTCAAAGCCAGTCTGATCAGCTTACCAGGAAAAAAGAAATGCTCTCTGCTCCAAGGCCCCCATATGACTGCAGCTTGAATGTTCCTTAATTTTTGAGACTTTATTCTAAAAATATACATCCTTATTTAACCTTTCTTTCTTCAATAAATGCTTGTTCTCTACTCCGAGAGGAATCTTGAGAAGGCTACACAGAGAAACTCTGTCTTAACACACACACACACACACACACACACACACACACACACACACACACACACACGAGGGGAGGAGGGGTGACACTTGACACTTTCAGTTTCCTCTTAAGAAAGAAGCTAGAAATTTCCATGTTCAATGTGAAATTCTTGTGGTTGAGGCTTTAAAGAACTATGCAGGGCTTGCACACAGCCAGAATTTAAACTGGGAAGTGAAGAGGGATAGTATTTGAAATAATCATAGTGGTCAGATGATAACACTTCCCCTTATTTTCCTATTTGAATGAAATTATATTTTGACACATGGGTATGTATATTTTCATATAAATGTTCATATCTTCACATACATGTGAATGAGAGATGTTGGCTGAAAAAAATGTTGGCTGGCTAGAGAGATGGTTCAGTGGCTAAGACTTCTAAGCTGCTCTTTCAGAGTAGTTAAGGTAGATTCCCAACACCCATGCTGAACTCCAGCTCTAGGGGATTTCATGCCCATTTCTGGCCTCTGAAGAGACCTACATTCATGTAGAGCATGAGCTTACATGCACACACACACACACACACACACACACACACACCCAATAAAAGTAAATTACATCTTTTTTTTTTTTAAATGCTAGACTGATGCAATGGCTAGAAAGGCCTGCTGCCAAATGACCTGAGTTGAGTTCATGAGAATCACCAGGTAGAAGGAGAGAACTGACTCCTAACTCCTACAAGCTGGCCTCTGGCCTCTGCCATGACATGTACCAGAGTACACACATGGATATATACATGCACACACACAATTACTGTCTAAAAACTTCAAAATAAAACCAAAGCCCTATACATTAAGCCACCCTGACACTTAGTAACTAAAGGATACTTGTTTATAAAGAAACAAACACAAACAGCCCAAATCCTCACCATGCTGGTATTTGAAAGCACTCTGTAACTGTTTACCTACAGGTTATGTGCCTAGGGGACAGAAATAACATGTCTCATTGTACTGAGAGGGAGAGAATAGCATCAACAGGTAAACCCCACTGTATGAGGAGATGAGACAAGGCCCACATGAGCCAGAACGTGAGTTCTGGGTTAATCTAGATACAACACTAGTATGTCTCTTAAAACTGTGTCTTCTGAATTTACATGTGTATGTTCTAAAGACTTCTATTTTGGGGGCTGGCAAGATGGCCAGAGCTACCGGGCAGTGGTGGTGCATGCCTTTAATCCCAGCACTCAGGAGGCAGAGGCAGGCAGATTTCTGAGTTCGAAGCCAGCCTGGTCTACAAAGTGAGTTCCAGGACAGCCAGGGCTACACAGAGAAACTCTGTCTCTAAAAACAAAACAAAACAAAACAAAAACAAAAACAGAAACAAACAAACAAAAAGGTGGCCAGAGCTATCAAGAGCACTTTTGAGAGTTCTTTTAGAAGACCTGGGTTCAATTCCCAGCACCCACATGGCAGCTCACACCCATCTGTAACTCTAGATCCAGGACTTCCGACATCTTCACAGATATACATGCAGTTAAAAAGAAAAAACAAAACAAAACATAAAATAAACTTAAACTTTAAAACAATTCTATACTGTGGTCTTCCTTCTTTTGAGTTTCATGTGGTTTGTGAATTGTATCTTGGGTATTCCGAACTTCTGGGCTAATATCCACTTACCAGTGAATGCATATCATGTATGTTCTTTTGTAATTGGGTTATCTCACTCAAGATGGTATTTTCTAGTTCCATCCATTTGCCTAAGAATTTCATGAATTCATTGTTTTTAATAGCTGAGTAGTACTCCGTTGTGCAAATGTACCACATTTTCTGTATCCATTCCTCTGTTGAGGGACATCTGGGTTCTTTCCGCTCCTGGCTACTTTGATCCTTCTTAGAAGGGGGAACAAAATACCCATGGGAGGAGTTACAGAGTGTGGAGCAGAGACTGAAGGAAAGACCATCCAGAGACTGCCCCAGCTGGGGATCCATCCCATATACAATCACCATACCCAGACACTATTGTGGATGCCAACAAGAGCTTGCTGACAGGAGCCTGATATAGCTGTCTCCTGGGAGGCTCCACCAGGGCCTGACAAATAAAGAGGTATATGCTCGCAGCCTTCCATTGGACTGAGCATGGGGTCCCCAATGAAGGAGTTAAAGGGGTTTGCAGCCCCATAGGAGGAACATTAATATGAACTAACCAGTACCCCCAGAGCTCCCAGGGACTAAAACACCAATCAAAGAGTACACATGGTGGAACTCATGGCTCCAGCTGCATATCTAGCAGAGGATGGCCTAGTCGGTCATCACTGGAAAGAGAGGCCCTTGGTCCTGTGAAGGCTCTATGCCCCAGTGTAGTGGAATGCCAGGGCCAGGAGGTGGGAGTGGGTGGGTTGGTGAGTGGGGAGGGGCTAGGGTGTTTTCAGAGGAGAGACCAGGAAAGGGGATAACAATGTAAATAAAGAAAATATCGCCGGGTGTGGTGGCGCACGCCTTTAATCCCAGCACTCGGGAGGCAGAGGTAGGTGGATTTCTGAGTTCGAGGCCAGCCTGGTCTACAAAGTGAGTTCCAGGACACCCAGGGCTATACAGAGAAACCCTGTCTCGAAAAACCAAAAAAAAAAAAAAAAAAAAAAGTAAAAAAAATAAATAAATAAAATTCTATTTTTTTTTTTTAAAAGACTACTTACATATGTATGTGTGTTTGTGTGTGCAGAGGCCACAAGAGGGCACTGGGTGTCCTCCTCTGATATTCTCTCCCTGAATCTGGGCTGCATTTTCTCAGGGAGGCTGGAAGCCAGCAAGTGACAGCAACAGCTTTGTCTCTGCCCTCCTCAGACACAAACTAAATGTGAGGCTGATTACATGGGTGCTAAGATGTGAACTCCAGTCTTCATGATCATGCAGCGATCACCTTTAACTTCCGATTCATCTCTCCAGTTCCCTATTTTTCTTGTGGACTGAGCCCAGAGACTTGTATTCTGAACTCTCCTACTAAGCTTTAGCACAACCCCTAGAGGGACGTTCTTTCTCCTACTAGTGCCCTTGTTCCCAGGGACAAGTACATCTCATGTTTCTTGCACTGAGCAGGTTAAATTGTCTGAATCCTTTAATCAATCAGTAAATTTGTTGGTTAACGTTAATACAGAAGCACTCTATATCAGTTGGGTGGTGATAGTGCACACCTTTAATCTCAGCACTCAAGAGGCAGAGGCAGGAGGATGCTGAGTTCCGAAGCCAGCCTGGTTTACAGAGCAAGTCCTAGATCAGGGCTACACAGAGATCTACAGAGTTGCCTGCTGGGATTAAAAGGCACCACTACCTGGCTATACTTCCCTTTTTCCTCTTTTAAATAAAGTACTAATTTGTATTTTATATACATTGGTGTTCTGCCTGCATCTATGACTCTGTGAACAGGAATTACAGATAGTTGTGAGCTACCATGTGGGTGTTGGGAATTTAATCCAAGTCCTTTGAAAGAGGAGCCAATGTCTTTAACTGGCTGCATCACCTCTCCAATGACCCCAGGGCCCCACCTCCACACAACATTCTTTTTTTTTTTTTTTTGAGAGGTCTCAGGAAATCCACAATGGCCTTGGTACTCCTGGGTAAACCTACTTCAACCTCCTAAGTGCTGGGATTAACTAGAGGGGCGTTTTTGTTTTGCTGTCTACATATATTTAGCATGACGTGATTATTGTTACTAATTGTGCCTTGTGTATACAATGAATCTCTATAACTTTTTCATAGAAAAATATATAGGGTTTAATGCTTCATTGCCATAGAACTTACTGACATGAGCAGTTTTCCCCTTTCTTTATGAGATTGAAATTTTCTACCTTTTCACTGAAGGGGAACTCTTTACAGCCTTCTTGGCATTATTTTGTTTTGTTTTGTTTTGTTTTTTGAGACAGGGTTTCTCTGTATAGTCCTGGCTGTCCTGGAACTCACTATGTAGACCAGGCTGGCCTCGAACTCAGAAATCTGCCTGCCTCTGCCTCCCAAATGCTGGGATTAAAGGTGTGCACCACCACACCCGTCTTCGTGGCACTTCTAATGGCCAGGATCACTGCTCTTAGATTCAGACCTGATATGAAGTTAAGACAAGCAGTCCTCTGGAGCACAGACAGTAACCATGTGACAAACAAGCAAGCAGTACATATATCATGGACACACTGAGACAAGGGTGACTCACCTCTTGGTGGGACAGAAAGGAATGGGTGAGGTTGAATTGTGCTGTTCCAAATGGGGGAAAACACTGACCTGTGGCTCAGACATACAACAACTGCCCTGAATGATGTATACTATGTGACTAGCAAAACCAGTCAGTTCTGGAATTTTCTAGTATGTTTGCATTGAGCCCCACCTTGCTTTGAGGCAGAATCTCCAATTTATGTCACATTCTATACTCCAGGATTGTTATCCTGTAAACTTCTAGGTCGGAGATTCTCTTACCTGCCATTCTGCCTCAGGAGTGTTGAGATCATGTACCACTGTATCCAGGTACTTTTACAAAGGTTCTGGGGCTCAAACTTGGGTCATCAAGCCAGCTAGAAACATAGGGTGAGACCCTGCCTAAAACACCAGTACTTGGGAAGCAAAGGCAAAATGGATCTCTGTGTTCAAACAAGTTCTAGGCCTGTCAAGTGCTACATAAGAAGAACAGGAAAGTGGGCTGGGGGTGCAGCTCAGCAGGAAGAGGGCTTGCTGGGCAGTTACAAGGCCTAGTCTTGACCCCCAACACTGCACAGTACTAGGAAGCTGAGGAGATGGCTCTGTGCTTAGGAAAACATGTGGGTCTGACACAAGCAGCTCCTAACTGTTCTCAGCTTCTATGTCAGGCAGCTCCTAACTGTCTCTAAGTCCAGCTGTAGGGATCCAATGACCTCTTCCGTATCCCAAGGGCACATGCCCACACACATACATACATATAAGTAGGATTGAGGAAGACAACCTTCAGGGACCTCTGGTTTTCACATGCATACACACATACAGGAAATATTAGTCCAAGACTATCTCTGGCTACACAGTGAGTTTGAGAACAGCCTGAGCTACTGCTATCTCAAGAGGAAAACTGGTTCTGGTATGAAAGCAATGATCATACTCAAATAGCTTGTATGTCACAAACCTTGGTCAGGAAGTCACACTGTGAATGCCAGAAGAGATCTCAGTCTGCATGTTCGAGATAGAACTAACCATGCAAATTACAGCTGTTTCGAGCTTATAAAGACAACTTCATAATGCTATGAAAATTAGACAGCTAGTGGTGAGCTTCCGTTATTTAAGGATACATTTCTGAGCAACATTTGAATGTCTGCTGGGAAACAGGCAAGGAAAGATACAGTCAGGCTGAAGCTGGTCCGCTACTGTTTAAAACCCCTAGAGCTGTAATAAAAACATGTCCCTTACTGTGGCAAAAAACCCATTATATACCTGAGAAATCACAGTTACCTTTTGCCTAGGAGTTAAGATTCCCTAACTCTTATCACAGCAACCAATTGTAATTACCTGAAGTGCTGCAAACACTATGGTCAGGGAAAAAAGTTCTCTTTGGGCCATAGGGTGGCTTAGCAGTTAAAACCCCTTTGTTATCAAGCCTGACAACCAGGATTCAACCTCAAAACCCATATTGTGGATGAACTGTCTCCCACAAGTTGTCCTAACCTAGACATAGATAAACACAGAAAAACAAAGACACAAAAACAACTTATATTCTTTTTTTTTTTTTTCAAGACACTATTTCTCTATGTAGCTCTGGCTATCCTGGACCTCACTCTGTAGACTAGGCTGGCCTTGAACTCACATAGATCTGCCTGCCTCTGCCTCCCAAGAGTCGAGACTAAAGGTGCATCACATTATATTACAGCATTTTTAAAAGACCAAAAACCAGGGGTAGCATTGGTACATACCTTTAATCCCAGAGAAGCAGAGGTGGCTGGATCTATATTGGGTTTGAGGCCAGTATAGTCTATACAGCAAGTTCCAGGATGGCCTGGACTACATGGAGAAACTCTGTCTTAAAAAAAAGAAAGACCTGCCGGGCGTGGTGGCACACGCCTTTAATCCCAGCACTTGGGAGGCAGAGGCAGGCGGATTTCTGAGTTCGAGGTCAGCCTGGTCTACAAAGTGAGTTCCAGGACAGCCAGGGCTACACAGAGAAACCCTGTCTCGAAAAAAAAAAAAAAAAAAAAGAAAGACCCAGAGCTTCAGACAGAACATTATCATTCGAAAGGTAGAAAGCAAAGCAGATGGACAGATAGTAACTATCCAGCTACATAGAGGCAAGTGGCCTGTGGGAGCGTAAAGGAATAGCAGGACATGGCGCCTGGGAGTGCTGTGCTAGTGAGCACTGTGCAGCCTGGCTCACAGGAGACAATACAAGTCTTCAAGTATACAGCCAACAAATGGCAAGTACACAAGTGGTACTATCACAGCCTTAGGGGGACAGCAATTCTCTCCCACTTGTACTTTTGCTTTTAAGACCGGGTCTCACTATGTGTATGTCAGGCTGGTCTCAAACTCAAGAGATCTATCTGCCTGCCTCTGCCTCCTGAGTGCTGATATTAGAGGTCTAACTCTGCCTCCTCCTTCCAAGTGCTGAGATTATTGGGATTAAAGTCATGGACTGCAAGGCCCTGGTTTGTATAGTTTCTTGCCTAACATAGAATCTAGGGCCTCATGCATGCTAGACAAGTATTCTATTAATTAAGTTGTAGCCCCAGGCCCTCACCTACTTATTAAACAAAGAACTAGCTGGGTATGGTGCCTCATACCTATAATGTAACCAACCTGGGCTACGTAAGTGATTTCCAGGCCAGTCACAGCTACACAGGAAGACCCTGACTTGAATGAATGGATGGATGGATGGATGGATGGATGGATGGATGGATAAAAAGAAGGAAGAAGAAAGAAAGGAAAGAAAGAAAGAAAGAAAAGAGAAAGAGAGAAACTAAAATAAAGAGGAAGGAACTAAGGTCCTGAGAGTTTCAGTGGCTTGCTCAAAAAAAACACAGGACACAGAGAAGGCATTCAAGCCTATGTCTTTTCTCATTTCTCCTTTCTTGAAAATGATTTAGCTGACAAATCCTTAGGGACTCTAAGAACAGGCAGAAAAGCTTGCAGAAAGATACAGAAGAATCAACAGGCAGCTCCCAACTCTAAGAGCTGAAATACTAATGTTTCTTAAGACAATGCAATTTCATACTAACACAAATAATTGTGCAAATACACATGCTGGCCCAACCTCGGTAAAAAGATCAAAATACACTCACACACACTCACAGAGTCCTGGGGGGACTTTCCTTCTAGCCCATTCCGACTAAGGTAAATCTCTTAAAAACATGTATTTTTTATTTTATGTGTATGTTTGTTTGTATGTGTAGGCTATATATGTGGCAGCCTTGGTGTCTGGACATCAATGGTGCGTTCTCACTGCATTATTAAATGGCAAGAAGGGTCATGCTCTGGGCCCCTTTTACAAGGACACTAACCACGCTTCCAAGGCTCTTTGCTCTCATTATCTACTTACCTCCCAAGGGTCTTACCCCCTTGGACCATTACACTTGGGACTAAAACTTCAATATATTCAGACAATAGCACTTTACAAACTCTGCTAACTCTCAAAATTCACAAAATCCATGCCCTTCTCAAATATAAAATACCTTAGTCTAACTAATAGCCCTCTCAACACTCCTGTATCAAGTCACGAGTCTGAAGCCCTGGCTCAGATACCTCGGTGGGTAAAGGCACCTGGAGCCAACACTGACAATCTGAGCTTGACCCTCAGCCCCACAGAGTGGAAGAGGACAGATGTTCTCAAATTGTCCTCTGACCTCCTCCCAGGCATCACTGTGTTCATGCTCACCCCCAGATCCCTCCAAAACATGGAATTTTTTTTTAAAAAGTCACCAGATAGTGCAGGTGCATACCTTCGATCCCAGTAGTCAGGAGGCAGAGGCAGAGGCAGGGGAATCTCTGTGAGTTTGAGGCTAGCCAGGTCTAAAGATTGAGTGCCGGGACAGCCAGAGCTACACAGTGAAACCATGTCTTGAAAAGCAAAAACAAACAAACAAAAACGTCTAGGACTTGGGAAATGGGCTTAGTGGTTAAACACACATACTGCTCTTCCAAAGGACCCAAGTTTAATTCCTAGCACCCAGATCAGGTGGTTCATAACTTTTACCTCCAAGGGATCTGACACCCTGTTCTAGCCTCTGTGAGCTCCTGCATCCACCTGCACACGCCTACACAACACACACACACATGAATAAAACTCCTATATATTAAGAAAACTCTGAAGTCTGAAAGCTTACCTACATGCCACAAGTCTGGGAATGCAGTTCGGTAGTACAGCGCGTGCTAAGTATGGGGCCCACTCCTGAATGACTGAATGTCATCTAACCAGGGTCTGACTCAGGATATGACTCATCCTAAGGCAAAGTGTTCTACAGATAGGAACCTGGGCCGGGCAGTGTGCAGCTACCAGGATTTACAGTTGTCTATGAAGAGAAGGCTTCCACAGGAGGGCGGCCTTCCACAGAACATGCTATCCTTGGTCCTCTGGCTTGCAGTCCTTTTGCCCCCAACCTTCTGAACTCTAGGCCAGCTGGTTGATGGGAGGGACAGCCTTATACTTTCCAAAGTGCTGTTGGGATTATCTGTTTGTAAATGGTGCCTGACTACCCACATCCTTATCAAAAGGCAGCTTCAGATCCCATGCCCAGCGCAAGACAAAACAAATGAAAGGTCTGGCCGGCCATACCCTGTTCTCTCCCAAACATAGCCAAGTGATTTTTTTTTTGGTTGGTTTTATGTTTGTTTGCTTGTTTGTTTTTCAAGACAGGGTTTCTCTGTATAGCCCAGGCTGTCCTGGAACTCACTCTGTAGACCAGGCCGGCCTTGAACTCAGAAATCCGCCTGCCTCTGCCTCCAAAGTGTTGGGATTAAAGATGTGCACGACCACTGCCTGGTAAGTGAATTTTTTTTTTAAATCCTTACCAATAATTGATTCATATTCCATGAATCACTTTAGACAACTTACCAAGTCATCAAGGGATTAGCTCATAAAATGTCTTAAAGGATTTCAAGTTATTAGCATTACCAAATGGGATAAATCACTTAGCCTTTGTGACTTTGGTGTATCTGTAAAACAGGACTGACACTCAAACTATTCACTGTAAAGGAGAGTGCAAGGATCACATGAGAATTTTTAGGAGTCCTGAAAATACCAGAGGGCAACTCGATAGAAGGCATCTTCAACCCTCAGCAGGAAACTGCCTTACACTGCTTCAATTCCCCGGGGATGTTGGGTATCATTCTGCACAGGGGGGAAGGGAAGAAAGACGTCCACCTACCCTGAAGCCCCAGCGATTTCTTGTCTTTTCTCAGCTATACTTTACTCTTTTACTATGTCAAAGAATCTCTTTTTTTTTGGGGGGGGGGCGCAGTTCGAGACAGGGTTTCTCTGTGTAGCCCTGGCTGTCCTGGAACTCACTCTATGGACCAGGCTGGCCTTGAACTCAGAAATCCACCTGCCTCTGCCTCCCAAGTGCTGGGATTAAGGGCATGCGTCATCACCACCCGGCGTCAAAGAATCTCTTTACCTGGTCGAGGTACAGGAGGAAAATTTACCATAAATGGCCACATAAATGTTTCAATTAAGCTATTTATATTCACTATCATTAAAGTTTCAAATTCTGAAAATAGTTCCCAAAATTTCTTCTCAAGAGTGCTTTCTACCCTGGGGAACAGAGCTATAGGTCAGACTTGCCTGGCATGCACAAAGCCCTAGGTCCAGTTCTCAACAACACATACACATACAGAGGGCATGGGGGATAGAACTAGTCACATTCCAAAGAAAAAATTTCAACAGATATAAAAAAAAAGATCCACACTAGCCATCTGTAATTACAGTGAATATGTTATATATAAATGTTAATACCGTAGCTTTTGATAGCTGTTGCAACTTATAGATTGCTACAGACCCTCTGGATCCCTTATCTGTGTGGGTCGAGTTCTCTGGCACGAAGTGGGCAAAGATTCCGAAAATGACAAATAGACACTACATGAAGGAGTGTGGACCTGAATGTAATTTGTCAAATTGAGCAACAGACTTTATATATAGGAAAGTTAGGTGACACACTGGCAGGATACAATGAGGTTACTAGATTCTTAAAACAAAGGAATGCAGACACAGAAAGGACCGGCAGGAACCAACTGAGATAAGATTCAATGTTAAACAACTGGGATCAAAACCAGCTACACCTAAGGTCCACTTAATCTTAGAAGCCATAGTTCCTATTGTAGACTATTGTACAGTCCACCTTTCCCTTAGACAATTATTCTAAGTATCTAGTCTGGTTCCTCCTCAGACCACAAACTTCCTTATTCCTAGATAGTGCTGAATTCCTTTGTAGGGCAATGACTTAGCTATTTACGCACAAGGTTAGATCAAGGACTGCCTAGAATCTAGCCTAGCTATATGTCAAAAATTCATTCTTTAGAAGCACTTATAATGAAGCAATATTAAGGGAAAGCACACAGATCTGTTTACCAACTAAAGCAAGGACATTGGAGCATTCTTTATACAGGATGCCACAATTCCAGGAGACTAAGTTTCCATGAGCTTTTTGCCCTGGGACAGCTCCTAGACTTTTCAGCCTGTCGGGCGCGTTGCTACAGGAGTGGATGTAGCAATAGATGAGCTCTATCAAATGCAATGGCAGCTGAAGAATGGTGGCGGACATTGACGGATCTATGAGTTTCAGGCCAGCCTGGTCTACAGGGTGAGTTCCAGGCTACTCAGGGTTATATAGACCCTGTCTAAAACAAATACCAACCAACCAACCAACCAACCAACCAACCAACCAACCAAAAACCCAACTGTCCTTCCTATAAGACAACAGCCACCAGCCACCAAAGCACTGACCTCTAGAGCTCTAGAATGTATGCCATGGAGGCGCTTCTCTTCCCTCCCCAACCCCTCCGGGCAGCCTGATTAGAAACGCTGTTAGCTGTGTGAAAGTCTGGAAGTTCTGACAGTTCAATGGGGTCAGCGAGCGTAAAGCGGATCTGCTCTGCAGTTACCCAAAGCTGGCGCATCTGTGTTTTGACTGCAATTTTTCAAAAAGCAAAAGGGGAACTGAAAATCTAGTATGAAAATAAGCAACAGGGGAAACTTTCTCCAAAATAAAAGCAGTGCCATTAAAAATGTTATTAAATGTGTGTAAGCCCCAGCGATACACCTAAATGTTGGTTAATTTAGAAAAATGTACATGTTTTCAGAGTTGACAATTTTAAACCTATATATATTTCAAATTATAGTTTTCAAATACCTTATCCTGCCACCCCAGAAAAAACCCCAATTCAAAGTCAAACCTCTCCTCAGGTGCAGCTCTAATACAAATGTTTACAGATTTTTCTAGGCACAGCCAAGTACAAGCAGGCTGCCTAGATTTTCTGAACTACTATTAATTTCATTTTGAGTCACGAAAGTGTTTTATATCTATTTAATTTACTATTACCTTTTTTTGTTTTGTTTTGTTTTGTTTTTCGAGACAGGGTTTCTCCGTGTAGCCCTGGCTATTCTGAAACTCCCTCTGTAGACCAGGCTGGCCTTTAATTCAGAGGTCCACCTGCTCCTACCTCCCAAATCCTGGGATTAAATGGGTCAGCCACTGCCTGCTATTACCATTTTTTTTTTTTTTCACTCTTACTGTATAGTTCTGGTTGGCTGGCAGGGAACTCACTATGTAGATCAAGTTGGCCTCAAACTCAGGGAGATCTGCCTTTCTCTGCCACCTAAGTGCTGAGATTAAAGGTATACCACCACACCCTGCTATGGCTTGTTTTATAATTAAACTGGTTACTGTAATTGTTCAGTTTGAGTTAACTAAACATGGTTCTTCATGGTATTTATAAGCATGGTAACTATTTTCATGCCCAGATAACTGAAAACTTCAAGTGATTTTATTCAAAATGTTTTATAACATAAAGCCAATTAAAACCATGTTTAGTGTGGCGTAGGTTATAGATTAACAGGATAGTCTTTGCATAACTTGTAAGAGCCCACAGGTTCAATTCCCATCTCTAACAGAAGAGGGAAGAGTTAACAGGCTACCATGGCCTACATCAAGACCCTTTCTCAAGCCGGGCGTGGTGGCGCACGCCTTTAATCCCAGCACTCGGGAATTAGAGGCAGGCAGATTTCTGAGTTCGAGGCTAGCCTAGTCTACAGAGTGAGTTCCAGGACAGCCAGGGCTACACAGAGAAACCCTGTCTCAAAAAAAAAAAAAACCATAAAAAAAAAAAAAAGACCCTTTCTCAGTCTGGAGAGATCTCTTTGGGGTTAAGAGCACTGGCTGCTTTTCCAGAGGACCCAGTCTTGGTTCCCAGCATCCACACAGTGCTCCACAACCATCAATAACCCCAGTTCCAGGGGATCCCATGCCCTCTTCTAACCTCCTCAGGCACCAGGCACACACATGGTACACAGACATACACGTAGGCAAACCATCCACACCCATAAAATAAAAAGTAATAATTAAAAAACCATGGACAGGGGAAGGCAAGTACTTCTGAGAACATGCGGCCCAGCAGCTGGTCTTAAACATCACTGCCCATTGTAACTGTCTGGTAACGGGCAGATGGAGTAGAGGGAGAAATACAGGGCTATTACTAGAAGCCCAAGGCCCCCAAGTGAGGTGAGAGCTGGTGACCTAAGTCTCCACAGAAAGAGTGAGGCTAACTAAACAGTAGCCCTTGTCTGTGTTGAAGTCACAGACGTGAATGCAGCAAGCACACGTATCTTCTCCCTCATCTGCAAAGTGGTCTTGCCCTGAGAACTTTCTTATCCGCATGCAGTCCAGAGAGTACGGAGAAATAAACGACTCCTCAACACGGGTTATCTTTTTGGCAGGAGAAACGTAAAGAAAGAGGAGGAAAAATATTCCCGAAATTACTTAGTGCTAGCTGGGTAGGCTCTCAGAGCAAAGAGGACCTGGAAGGTTTTAGAGGGCTCTTTGTGGTTGCTGCTGTTCTGTTTGTTTGGTTGGAAATAAGGCCTCACTAAGCTGCCCATATTGGTCTCAAACGGTCTTCCTCCCTCCGCATCCTGAGTAGCCAAAAATAGGAATGCTTAGAGTATTACTCAAAATGGTCTCCTAATTCTGTAACTTTGAACAATAAAATACCAACATTTTCTTTTTCAAAAGAAAATCTTTCAGAGACAGAAAACACAATTTTGTCCTCAACTAAAAGCTTCGGGCTGGAGAGATGGTTCATCAGTTAAGATGGCCACTTTTCTAGAGGACCCAATACAACAGTAGACAACGACTTCAGTTCCAGGGGATCAAATGTAGTCTTTGACCTCTGGGGAATACTGCATGTACGTGGTGCATATGTGTGCGGGCAAACCACCCATATGCAGAAAATAAAAATAAGTACATCATAATAAAAAATAGCCCAGCTTATTGAAAGTAGTGTGTACAGTTCTAAGTGGCCTTGCTCACAGGAGTAAGACAGGCTGAGGAAGCACAGGTGGGATGAACCACTCACCTTGTCTCAGTGTCTTCATTTTAAGATGTGGGTAGGAGGGCCGGGCGTGGTGGCACACGCCTTTAATCCCAGCACTCAGGAGGCAGAGGCAGGTGGATTTCTGAGTTCGAGGCCAGCCTGGTCTACAAAGTGAGTTCCAGTCCAGCCAGGGATATACAGAGAAACCCTGTCTCAAGAAAAAAAAAAAAAAAAAAGATGTGGGTAGGAAACTTAATTCTAGATTGCTTTGTAGCTACATGAAAAAAAATGAAAGAGTAATATATTTAGCATAGTAACCTTGTCTAACACACCCCAAATCAGGACCACTCTAAAGGAGCTATCTTCTGAAAAAGGAGACCTTAAAAAGGAAGGAACATTTCAAACTTTAATGGACAACAAAAATCACCCAAAGGGTTTGTTGAAAGTGCAAATCTGGAGCCGGGTGTGGGGCTCCGGTCTGTAATTACACTGGGGAAGCCTCTGGGGAGAGAACGAAGACCTCCAGTTAGCCAAGGCCAGCCCAAGCTACGGAGCCAAGACACCGCCTCAAAAACCCGAAACCTGGTGGAAGAACGGGGCAGAAGTTCAAGATGGGCCCAGGCCAGCCTAGGTTGCATAAAACCCCACCTCAAAAAACAACAAAAGGTCCTGCCAAGGTCTGGGGTGTAACTCAATGGTGAGGCGCTTGCTTACCTACCACGTACAAAGAAAGGGTTGGGTTCAATTTGCAGCACCACAAAAAAAAAAAAGTGGGTTGGAAAGGACATGGACACTGGGAAATCCACTTCTCTAAGGTTCCAAGGTTCTAAAGGAGAATGATGCTCTTTGGCACAAACACCAAAGATCATTAAACAGATTTAAGGCTGTTCTATAAGAAGCTGCTGAAAATTAGTTTTCTGAGAAAAATACAGGAGGAGAAGCACAGAAACGTTCACAAGTTCATTCATCCAGCAAGTCACGGCGTTCCTATTAGGCCTTTCTGAAGAACTGCCAGCGTAAGATGCATAAAACAATTAAATTAAAGCAATCCAGCTAGTGGTAAATGCTGTGAGTAAGATAAGAATAGAGAGATGAGGTGATTTCTTTGAAAAGCCAACATTGGAACTGCCACTCGAATGACAGAAATGAACTGGCCAAGGCAGACTTGGAGAATACGGAGCCCCGGGGTACAGGAAGAGCAAAGGTCTTCCTTCAGGCAGTAGTTCAGATGCTAGTAGATTCAGACATAACAGAAAGAGATGAAAACCGGCTGGTGAGATGGCTCAGCTGGTAAGAGCACCTGACTGCTCTTCCAAAGGTGATAAGTTCAAATCCCAGCAACCACATGGTGGCTCACAACCATCCTTAATGAGATCTGGCGCCCTCTTCTGGAATGCCTGAAGACAGCTACAGTGTACTTACATATAATAAATAAAATAAATCTTTAAAAAAAAAAAAAAAAGAAAGAGATGAAAACCAAGAATACACTGATGTGCCAGGCTCCAGCGTACGGGACTAGGTAGGAAGTGGCTATCAAACCTGTTACTCAAAGGCTGACCTCCAACTCAATGACACCTGCTTGCCTCGGCCTCACAGGAGTTCTGGGAATTAAAGGCTTTTGTCACCATGCAAGGCCAGGGTTTTATCCTGAATGGGAGCCTTCCAATCAACTGTGTGTGTGTGGAGGGAGGGAGAGAGAGAGAGAGAGAGAGAGAGAGAAAGAGAGAGAGAGAGAGAGAGAGAGCGCCAGCCCAAGTGAGTGGGCGAGCACCTAAACTAAAATTTGAGGAAAATCTTAGGCTGTGACACGAGGAATGCACTGTAAGTAAGTAGCCAAAGTTGGAGACAGGCCAGGAAATTACTTCAGTTGACCACATAAGAGACTGTGGTAGTCTAGCAAGGGCGGTAGCACCAGGGATGGAAAAGGAGTGCACACTGAGTGCTGTAATCTTTTTTAATTAAAGGGGCTGGAGAGATAGCTCAGTCATTAAGAGCACTTGCTTCTCATTGAGAGGACCCCAGTTTGGTTCCTAGCACCCTTGCCTGGTGGATCATAAACTCATAACTACTTTAGATCTAGCACTAGGGAATCCAGTACCCTTTTCTGGCATGCGCACACATATATACACATACACACACACACACTCACATGCACATCAGATATAGACATACACACACAAAAAAAAAAAGAATCGTAAAGACTTGTAAAAATTAAAGATAAAGAACCAAGTCACAGAGAGTACTCGCCATCTGGAATTACTCAGGAGATGATGACCGACAAAAGAGATTTACAGGTCTTAGGGCAGCTTATGAGACATCAGCCCAAAGAGGCATTAGCAGACTTAGGATACCTCACGGTACTTAGCCTTTGAAGTTGGGTGAAGAGGGCATTTCATTTCTGGATAGGCTCCTTTGGAGTCAGTGGTTAAAAAACCAAACAACAAAAACCTGTAATATAATAGATGGCACATACCTAAACTCCAAAGCTAATAAAGTAAGTATGCTATGCAAAATAGATTCCTCCAGACTCTTATGGAGGGGGTGGTAACAGGTGCCTGCATTTGGAATACAGTATAACTAAGGGTTAAACCTAAACTTACCTGTGGAGTCATTAGATGCAAAAAACTTCAGTAACATTCCACTTTGCACTTGCTGCCTGGATTGTTTAACAAGCCAAATAAGCCTACATGCCATTCAGTGTCTGTTTTATTAAGTCTCACAGTATCACCAATAGAGACATAGGGGTAAAACTTTCCATGCCATGGTTTTAATAACTATTGCTTTTCCAACATGGTGGAATTTCACCCTAAAAGGTCCATAGGCCATAGCTGCAAATACATACATACATACATACATACATACATACATACATACATACATACCTCAAAAAAGTACCAGTATGTAAAGCCACAGTGAGGGGTGGCTCTGAGATTACAGCACTAACTACTCTTCCAGAAGACCTGGGTTTGGTTCCCAGCAACACAGCCACTCATAATCCTCTGTAACTTCAATCCCAGGGATCCACCACCTCCTTGGGCACCTAAGCATGCACAAGATGCACATACATATAGGCAAAATACCCATACACATTAAATAAATAAGTTTTTAAAAACAAATGTAATATGATACCATATTTTTATAAAGCAATTGCAAAAGCATCTTGAGGGATATGAACTGACATTCGGGCAAGAGGAGAGGCACGATTATCATTCTTTTCTCCTCGTGTACTTCTATAAACATCTCCTCCAATCACTACAAAAAAAATCTCACAAAACAAAAAATACTGTTTTAGAATAGTAAAAAGGGCATTTTTTTTTTAATCTGAAAAGGGGTAAGTGCAAAAAGAAAATTCTCCTTTGTCTTTATCATCAGGATTCCAAGTATGGTAGAAAAAAGGGGGGGGGGGAATCCATGATCTACATAGGAGGAAAAGATTTGATAAGAGGTCCCTTACTGCCCAAGGGCACACCCTTCAAAGATAGGAGTCTAAATTCCTAAGAATTCTTCCCAGATTTGATGGGAAGCAATCAACCTGTTTTCCTCGTTCTTTCCTGCTGCTTTCCACAGAAACACTTTAAGGGGGAAATGTCCCTTTTCGAAACCACGATGGGACATCCAGGCTTGGTTTTCTGGTCTGAGTGCGGAGGGCAAAAGGGTGGGCGGCTGGCTACACTGAAGGAATCCGCGCGAGCAGGGAGTCACCTGAAGCAGGAGCACGCAGCTGCTTCCACTAACCTCCACAGCAGACACGGGGCAGCGAGCGTCTCCAGACTAGAACCCTTGGGGAACTGTAGGTTTTTTCCAAATTCTAGTACGAATAGCTGCCAACTGACACCACAACACAAAATCGGGAGGGTGTCTTCCACACATGCAGGTGTAAATGCTTCCTGAGCTCATCAGGCGCTCCAGATGTAAACCCAGGGCATTCCATTACTAAGGCCGCATCCTCGGCTTTTCCAACTGAGGCAACTAAAAGCATCCTGCCGCCTCGCTACAGTTAGCAAGTATCATCTTGGCTAAAATCCTAACGTTTAAGCAAGCCACTTCGGAAAACTTCGGCTTTAAGCAGCGACACGGATCTCAAACCATTGCCAGGCTGTTGCCCCGCATTCTTTCCGATAACGGTGCTGCTACCTGCTCCATTGTCAGCCCCGGCTCCAAGTACTGAACCAACAGAAAAGGGAAACCCTTTAAATCCGCAACACAATGGAGGCTAAAGAAGAGCTCTGGATGGCAGCTACCAACACACCACAACAAAAGGGCCGCGTCCGGCTGACTTCATCGAACCCACCAGGCAAACGCCGGCGACCGGCTCTCGGGGTGACTGTCCCTAACCCCCTGCACGCCCGCGCCGCCTATGTGTCCCTGAAAGTGAAAGCACCCCGACTGCGGGCGCCTGTGCAGCCCAGCTGCAGGATGCCGGGTCAGCGGCTGCGGGCTCCCTGGGTGCAGCGCCCAGCCAGAGGCGCCCGCTCCGCCGCAGCGGTCCCCGGGAGCGCGCGGCCACAGAAGTGGCGACGCGAAGAGGGTCGCCGAGGAGGGCGGTGGGCCAGGAGGGGACACTCACCCGCCCAAACCAGCGGCGGGCGGGGAGGGTGGCGGCCGGGAGCGTTCCGGATACCGCTGTCGCTGCCGCTGCTGCTGGCCGCCGGCCTCCTCCCCTCTGTTTGGATTCGATAGACCACGTCACTCTTAGCCACGAGACCCGGATCTGCTGGCTCCCCCCCCGAGGGCGGCGCAACAGATTGTAGCGCCCCGAGCTTCTTGTGACCCTACCTAGGGAGCATGCGCGTGTCGCGCGGGCCACCTGCGTCGGAGGGGGGCGTCTCCCGCAGCTCCGGCGCTGACGTGCGTGAGCGCGCCGGGCGCGGAGGAGGCAGTTCCGGTGTGGCGGGGTGGGGGTTGCTCCACGGCGAAAGGAGGGCGCTCGGGCTGTTGAGTTGTCCCACGTCGCCTCCGAGTCGTCTTCCGTGATCATGATCGTCTGACGTGTGTGTCCTGTTTGCCGAAGGGATGGCTTCTGTCCACCGCGGTGTTTAGTCATACTTAGGCAGAGGGGCGCGCGCACAAATCGATTGATGACTGCTGAGACCGGATCTACCTGCAGAGGTGGTGGTGGGAGTTCATCATTAGGCACGCGTGAAAATCGGAACGCGAAGATCACGGAAGCGTGTCAGCTGGGGGTGGGGAGGGGTGAGTGATCCTGATGACGTTCGGCTTTTGGACTGGAAATCAGACCTAAATTAAGTTCAACCTTAACGTTAAAAGAGAGATGTTTAGAAGCCGGATGTGATGGCTCCACAGCAGAGACAGGCTGGTTTACAGGGCGAGTTCCAGGACAGCCAGGGCTACACAGAGAAACCCTGGGGGAGTGTGTGGAAGTATGTGAATTTGAGCCCAGCCAGCGCAGCATAGAATATGTCTGTAGGTTTTTTTTTTTTTTTTTTTTTTTTAAAGTGAGGGGGAACCTAGCCATGGGTTTGCCCTCCTGGTGGGGGAGAGAATGTGGCCAAGGAGGTAGCAGCACACCTTTCTTGGGCTCAGAAGTTAGGAAGCAGTATTTCAACAACCCAAAGACAGCTTAATTCCTATGTAAGAAAGGTCGGAAATACCAGCAAATTGAAGTGTGGAGCCTGATAAGCAAAAAAGAGCATCTTTGGAAGCAGCTGTGGAAGCCTTAATTCTGCAGATGTATCTAGTGACCTCAAGGAGCTCTGGACGAAACTAAGCATATTTTTATAAGAAAGTACAAGAAAAAAAATTATCCTGAGAATCTAAAGTCTGAACAAAGACTAGTGAATGTCAGAAAACATCCACTTGGAATTCATTTTCTTCCCTAATATTTTAACAATCTAACAACTAAAAAGAAAAACAAAAGCCTTTAAAACAGTGCTGCACAGTCTGTCTTTGGCTCCGTGGTTCAAAATCCCTGTTCTACTGAGATATGGC
Organism: Mus minutoides; assembly: GCA_902729485.2. NCBI lineage: Eukaryota > Metazoa > Chordata > Mammalia > Rodentia > Muridae > Mus > Mus minutoides. The sequence goes on from LR750054.1 coordinate 67,424, forward strand.
TTGCACTCTTTGGTAAGGTTACAAGTTAGAAAAGAAAACAAAACCCAACCAGTGAAAACTTCTTGGTCTGTCTTCCTGGGTACACACTGTAACTACAAAATTTCAATGAAGAAACATCCCATATTTAAAAAAGAGGAAAGAAACCATGATTCTCAGTTGCTGAGTTGAGAAAAACAATCCCCAACACGAGGGAGGAAAGGTCAGTGGATCTGTTGAGTTTGAGGCTCTACAAAGTTCCAGGACAGCCAGGACTACACAGAGGAAAAAAAAAAGAAGCTCGGCAGTGGTGGCTTTTATCCTTGGCCTTTAATCCCAGCTCTTGGGAGGCAGGGGCAAGTGGATTTCTGAGTTCGAGTCCAGCCTGGTCTACAGAGTGAGTTCCAGGACAGCCAGGGCTACACAGAGAGACCCTGTCTCTTCAAAAATCCAAAACACCACAGACCTGACTTCCACTTGTATGCATTATTTTTACTTTATTCCTTAAAGTCACCTATTGTTTTCTTTGACATCTGCATGAAATATTTTCAGAGATTCTACATTAATCAAGTGACACTATCCTTTTTCATGCAATACTAGCACTTTATGAAGACAGCATTTCATACACATATATGTAATTTATTTTTACTTCTTTTTTTTGAGACAGGGTTTCTCAGAAATCCGCCTGCCTCTGCCTCCCAAGTGCTGGGATTAAAGGCGTGTGCCACCACGCCCGGCTCTTTTTACTTTTTTTTTTTTTTTACTTCTATATGCATTGGTCTTGCCTACATGGATGTCTGTGTGAGAGTGTCGGATGCCCTTGGAACTGGAGCCACAAGACAGTTTTGAGCCGTCATGTGGGTGCTGGAAATTGAAACCAGGTCCTCTGGAAGAGCAGCCAGTGCTTTCAAACTCTGAGCCATCTCTCTAAGGGCCCAAGATGGCATTGGTAATTGTTCCCATCCTATTGGATGCTCTTTCTTTTTCTGAGACAAGGTTTCTCTCTGAAGCCCTGGCTGTCCTGGAGCTCATTCTGTAGAACAGGTAGCCTGGAACTTAGAGTTCCACCAGCCTCTGCCTTCAGGGGTTGGAGTAAAAGGCTTGCACTGCCATGCCCAGAAATGTTTAACTATTGATAAGTTACAAACATTACACTGTTATCACTGCTGCCTTATGCAAGAATATTTTACATAAATATTTGTTTATTCTCAAATATCTTGTTTTCTTCAGATGACACCATATTTGTCTATCTCATTTTTCTTTTACCTAAGCATACGTTATATTGTCTAATTCATTTCAGATTTACTGGAAATTAATTTTCTAAGAATTCTTTCATATTTTAACATCCTTATTGAGGTATAATTCATATCTAATTCTGCCCTTTTAGTTGCATAGTTTCAAGAGCATCTTTGAGTTCCGAATTTTATACCATTACCAATGTTTAAATACAACATATTTTCATTTTATTTGTGCTTTTTTGGAGACATGAGGTATGAGGTCCTTGTACTCACACAGCACTAGGAAAACCAGGAATATTAAACACTTGCTTCACCGGGCATGGTGGCGCAGGCCTTTAATCTCAGCACTTGGGAGGCAGAGGCAGATGGATTTCTGAGTTCAAGGCCAGCCTGGTCTACAGAGTGAGTTCCAGGAAAGCCAGGACTACACAGAGAAACCCTGTCTGGGGGTGGGGGACAAACAAACAAACAAAAAACAAACAAACAAACAAAAAACCAAAACACTCCTTTCTTCCCAAAGGAGGAGATAAAATCAAATACCCACATTCTATCCCGAAAGCTGAAAGTGGATGTTGTTAATGACCTGGTGACCTTTTTGCTATCAGTAGGGGCAGACCTCACCCTAATTTCCACGAATGAGATCTCAGGTGCTTCCCTCCCTAGACTCCACCTATTTTTAGTTTAGAAGTCTCGAGTACTTTATGGCCTGATGACCTCTATGCTGTCAGAGACCACATTAGATTCTAGGCCTTTTCTAGAACACCCCCACCCCTTTCACGGTCACGTGTACCTTGTAAAGAGTTTCTATCTTAATCCGTATTGCACACCTGGGATTGGGCTGATTGGACTGATTGCTGCCTGGAAACCTTTTCCCAAATTCTATTGTGCTTTTTTAACTATGCTGGCAATGAATTACCTCCTAAAATCTGACCCAGGTTGACAAAGCCAGTCTGCACCAGGATTTCATTTTTTTCTCTTTGAAGGATTCACTTTCCTATATGACACCTGCCGGAACCCCCTTGTTTTTTATTCTTTTGGGGGTGGGGCCAGAATTGAGACAGGGTGTAGTTCCTGCTGTCCTGGAACTCACTATGGAGACTAGATTGGCCTCTAACTCAAAGAGATCTACCTGCCTGTTGGGGATAAAGGCATGTGCCACCATTGCCTGGCATGTATTTTGAATGAAATTTTACAGATATAAATTTGAATAGTTCCCCCCCCAAGATAGGGACACTATGGAGTCCCCACATCTTGACTCCATTTTCTTTTTGATTGATTGATTTCTTTTTGAAAGAAGGGATCAAATAAAAGATGAAATGTATAAGTTAAAAAAAAATGTGGTGGGGGGCAGATTTATTAGGAAGTAGTAGGAGAACCTGGGGAGAGCAGGCCTGGTAGGAGGCCATAGTCCACTGTCTGTCCTCAGTACTTGCTTTATAAAGTAAGTTACAAGAAAAGATGTTGAGATCCTAGGTCAGCCGCCAGCATGAACCTCAGTGATTCTTACCTCTGGAGCGTCCTGTTACCTCAGGGTTTGTTGGGTCAATAGGATAGTGCTAAAAATGTGGCTTCTGGAGGTAACTCATAAAAGTGCTCATAGGAGCTTCCCCCCACTCCTTCTTTCAGATTACCTGTTTGGAGGGAGCTGTCACTCTTTAACATCAGCTCTATGAAGAGGCCCAGGTGGAGAAAACAAGAGTCCAGCCTAGTGACACAGACCTGTAATCCCAGCAGCTACGGAAACTTAAGGCAGAAATATCAGACATTCAAGCCCTGCCTGGGAAGGTCACTGAGACCCTGTCACTGCAGAAAAAGTAAAGCAAAGGTCTGGGGTGCTTTTAAAAGGCTTGCGGTCTACAGCTTAGTGAAGTGTTGGTCTAGCATGCAGTAGACCCTGGGTTTTGTTGGGTTTGGGTTTTGGCTTTTCAAGACAGGGTTTCTCTGTATAGCCTTGGTTATCCTGGAATTCACTCTACACAGTAAAACCCTGCCTCAAAAAAATAAGTAAATATTAAATTTGAAAAAAGTATGTAAATGTGATTCTATGTATAATTTAGCAGAATTCCTACCACAGTGTCTCCATGTCTGGGACACAGTAGAGATTGGATAATTTTAGATGAACTTTAGAATTAAATAGAATAATGGAAAATTGGCACAAATATCAATAAAGAAGTGACATCATAATACATGAGCATAGCAAATCAATAGGTTGACTTTAATGTCAATACATGCATATCTTATAGAACATAAGCACTTGACACAAAAAAGGAGATACAAATGACTAATATTTGAAAATCTTCAATACGATTAAACAAAATACAAATTAAAAGTTTATTTTTCGGGCTGGTGTGATGGCTCAGCGGGTAAGAGCACCCGACTGCTCTTCCGAAGGTGATAAGTTCAAATCCCAGAATCCACATGGTGGCTCACAACCATCCGTAACGAGATCTGGCGCCCTCTTCTGGAGTGTCTGAAGACAGCTACAGTGTACTTACATATAATAAATAAAAAAAAATAAATCTTAAAAGTTTATTTTTCTTTGACATTTGTATGTGTAATAGGTGTGAGCGTTTAGAATGTGTGTGTAAGTAAAAGACATGGCGCCCTGTGGAGCTAAACTTAGCTGTAAGTGACCTAGTGTGGGTACTGGGGTCTGAACTCAAGACAGTTGCCAGAACAGCATGTGGTCTTAACCACTGAGCCACCTCATCAGTCCCTTAAAACAGCTTCTTGACTACTACATTAAAGAGATATGCTTATGGGCTGGAGAGACGGCTCAGCGATTAAGAGCACTGACTGCACTTCCAGAGGTCCTGAGTTCAGTTCCCAGCAACTACATGGTGGCTCACAACCATCTGTAATGGGATCCGATGCCCTCTTCTGGTAAGTCCGAAGTCAGCTACTGTACTCATATACATTAAATAAATAAATACTTTAAAAAATTATGTCAAAGATTTTAAAAACTGTATGTATTTTAAATACAGGTCCCCGTGTGCAGGTCTGTACACATTAGTGCAAAGCCTGTGGGTACAGAAGGTAGCACTGGGTCACCTGGAGCTGGGATTACAGGGGGTTGTGAACTCCTGTGGGTGCTAGGCACCGAACCTGGATCCTCTGTAAAAGCAGCAAACACTCCATCTGCCCAGCCCCAAGAGAAATATCATTACAAGGAAGATTTGGTATTAATACTTTATTTATTTATTTATTTATTTATTTATTTATTTATTTATTTATTTTGGTTTTTCAAGACAGGGTTTCTCTGTGTAGCCCTGGCTGTCCTGGAACTCACTTTGTAGACCAGGCTGGCCTCGAACTCAGAAATCCGCCTCCCTCTGCCTCCCAAGTGCTGGGATTAAAGGCGTGTGTGCCACCATGCCTGGCTAGTGCATACTTTCAACTGCAGCACTCAGACAGCAGAAGCAATCAGATCTCTGTGAATTTAAGGCCAGTCTAGTCTACATGGTAAGTTCAAGACAGCTAGAGCTACATAATAAGACCCAGTCTCAGAACCCCCCCCCCCCAAGAAAAAGGTTAACAGTGTTAGCTGGCTATGGTAGCCCATGACTTTAATCCCAGAACTCAGGAGATGAGGTAGGTAGATCTTTTGCTATTTTGAAGCTAGCCTGGTCTACATAAGGCCTCTGAAACTTGCTGTGTGGCTGAGAATAATATTGAACTCCTTGAGCCACCATTCCAAATAAAAAGACTACAAGAGAATACCACATATCCAGATTGGCATGTAAAATTTTTAAGATTTCTTTTTATAATGTGTGTTTGTCTCTGTGAGGGTGTGTGTACATGTGAGTACCGGTGCCCACAGAGGCCAGAGGAGGGCACCTGATCCCATGTCATTGGTGTTACAAAAAAATTCATGAGCCCAGCCTCCTTATGTGGATGTTGGGAACCAAACTCAGGTCCTCTGCAGGAGCAGTATATGCAGGAACCACTCTCCAGCTCCTGGATGTAAATCTTGAAGGGTTCTCACCACGCACTAGAAGATAAGATTTTAAGTGTTACATTTTGCTATCCATTATATCTTCAACTGACTTAAGCCACAGAAGCTCTTGCTTCAGCAAAGGATAAACTAACAGAGATTCCTAAATTAAAAGGAGAAGGAAAAGCCGGTCGTGGTGGCGCACGCCTTTAATCCCAGCACTTGGGAGGCAGAGGCAGGAGGATTTCTGAGTTCGAGGCCAGCCTGGTCTACAAAGTGAGTTCCAGGACAGCCAGGCTTATACAGAGAAACCCTGTCTCGAAGAAAAAAAAAAAAAAGAGAGAAGGAAGTAGAGGTGGGAACCCTCTGGGAATTTTATTGGGCCCTTTCATATACCACCTGTTTGCTTTTCTTATCATGTACCAAAGGTAAATAAAGGCAGGCAGGTGGACAGATGGTACAAAGGCCCTGATAGGGATCCCAGTCAGGGCTGAGAATGTGGTTCAGTGGCAGAACATTTGTGTAGCTTATAAGAGGTTCTGCATTTTAAGCTCAGCACACACACACACACACACACACACACACACACACACACACACACACAGGCATACACACCATAATCCAATTAGTAGAACTAAAACCAGAGAAGAGCTTTCATCTAGCATCAACCTCTGATCAGAACGCCTTACTCCTAGAAGGCTATGCATCTAAAGTATGAAAATTAATTGGAAGTAAACGATTAAAGGTGTCTAGAAGTACCAATAAGTTCTCTGGATATGGCCATGGGCCACTGACAGCACAGGATTCAATGAAGGAGCTACATATATGGTTTTCATCCATTCATAAGACATACATATATAATTACATACATATATAATTACATATAATTATTATTGTTAGTATGTTTTTGATTTTTGAGACAGTTTCTCTACGAAGCCCTGGCTGTCCTAGAACTCACTATGTAGAGCAGCAGGCTGGCCTCAAACTCACAGAGATCCACCTGCCTCTGCCTCCCAAGTGCTAGGATTGAAGGTGGAGGCCACGGCCCAGCATATAATTATATACATATAAAGTTCAGCCTTATTTGCTGATAAGATGGCACAGTGAATTGTGAGAAATGTTTTTTTTTTTCTTTCTTTCTCTTAAAGATAGCTAGCCCACCAATGGTGAATGTTCCATAAATCTTTGCCACATTTAATCTCCCTGATCTTGTAAAACTTTTATGAAAATATTTTTTTAAATTATATTTAAGTAGCTAGAGAGAGAGCTCAGTGGTTAAGAGCACTGCCTGCTCCTCCAGAAGTCCTGAGTTTAATTCCCAGCAACCACATGGTGGCTTACAACCATCTGTAATGGGATCCAATGCCCTCTACTAACTTTCAGGTATACATGCAGATAGATCGTTCATACAAATAAATCTGTAAAAAAAAAAATTTAATGTATGTGTGTGTGCCTGGAAATATGCATATACACCATGTATACAGGAGCCCAAAGAACTCAGAAGAGACTTTGGATTCCCTGAGACTAAGCTGTCATGTGGGTACCAGCAACCCAACCTGGGTACTCTGTTAACAGTAGTAAGTGGCCGGGCGTGGTGGTGCATGCCTTTAATCCCAGCACTCGGGAGGCAGAGGCAGGCGAATTTCTGAGTTCGAGGCCAGCCTGGTCTACAAAGTGAGTTCCAGGACAGCCACGGTTATACAGAGAAACCCTGTTATCAGAGAAACCCTGTTATCTGTTATACAGAGAAACCCTGTCTCAAAAAACCAAAAAAAAAAAAAAAAAAGAGTAGTAAGTGTTCTTAACTGCTGAGTCATCTGTCCAACCCCTCATACTAATCTTTTAATCTTTCTCCATATAGTAAACCATTTTTTTAAAAAAGATTTACTTGTTTATTATGTGTGAGTACACGGTAGCTGTCTTCAGACACAGCACAAGAGGGCATCTGATCTCATTATAGATGGTTGTGAGCCACCATGTGGTTGCTGGGATTTGAACTCAGGACTTCTGGAAGAGCAATCAGTGTTCTTAACTGCTAAGCCATCTCTCCAGTCTCTGTAAACCATTTTAAAATACCAAACACCCCCCAAGACACACCTCCCACCCCACACTCAGTAGGGACTTTTGTAGCTTCTGAGTTCTGCCCATTCAAAGAACTAGGAGAAGTTGTGCATTGTGGCACATGCCTCTAATCCTACCACTCCAGAAGCAGAGGCAAGTAGATCTCTGTGAGTTCAAGGCCAGCTTAGTCTACAGGTCAAGTTCCAGGTCAGCCAAAGCTACATGGCAAGACACCCCCTCTCAGCCAAATCATTTATATTAACTCAGGTATAGTGGTACATATTGCACTCCATGCACTTGGAAGGCAGACACACAAAGGTTAAGAATGTGCAGCTATCTTCAGCTATATAATGAGTTCAAAGGCAGTCTGGGTTATAGGAGAACCTATCCTTAAAAAAAAAAAGTCAGTTATACTGAGGGCCTTCTGTGAGCAAACAATTTTTGGGAGTGCTGGTGGTGGGACATATCAAAAATTCTACGTATGCATTTTGAATTTGTTTGTTTAAAATGTATTCTTCTCTCATACATGACATCCAGACTACAGTTTCCCCCTCCCTCTTCTCCTCCCAGCACTGCCCCCATCTTCTCCAGATCCACTCCTCCTTGGTCTGAGGTAGGTGGATTTCCGAGTTTGAGGCCAGCCTGGTCTACAAAGTGAGTTCCAAGACAGCCAGGGCTATACAGAGAAACCCTGTCTCAAAAAGAAAGAAAGAAAGAAAGAAAGAAAGAAAGAAAGAAAGAAAGAAAGAAAGAAAGAAAGAAAGAAAGAAAGAAAGAGGCAGCCTCCCAGGGATCTCCACCCAACAGGCCATAAGAAGTTACAATAACACTAGGTACAACCATATCAAGGCTGGACTAGGCAACACTGAAGGAGAAAAAGGGTCCCAAAAGCAGACAAAAATGTCAGAGACAGCCCTACACACACACACACACACACACACACACACACACACACACACACTAATGTTAGGAGTACTACAACACTAAGCTACATATATGCATATGTATACAGATATATACATAATACATATGCAGAGGGACTAGCTTAGACCCACACAGGTCCTGCAATTGTGGCTCCGGTCTCGGTCTCTATGAGCTCCTATGAGCCCTGCTTAGTTGATTGTGTGAACTGTGTTCTTTAAGGTGCCCTTGACCTAGCGGGGCGTAGTGGCGCACACCTTTAATCCCAGCACTCGGGAGGCAGAGGCAGGCGGATTTCTGAGTTCGAGGCCAGCCTGGTCTACAAAGCTAGTTCCAGGACAGCCAGGGCTATACAGAGAAACCTTGTCTCGAAAAACCAAAAAAAAAAAAAAAAAAAAAAAAAAAAAAANTAGGGCATCTCTTAATGATTTTCTCCTTCTCTCCTTCTGGAGAGATGCCTTGCTTGTTATATTTTGCTTTGTTTTATAAAATCCTATTGGGCAGCCGGGTGTGGTGGCGTGTGCCTTTAATCCCAGCACTCGGGAGGTAGAGGCAGGAGGATTTCTGAGTTCGAGGCCAGCCTGGTCTACAAAGTGAGTTCCAGGATAGCCAGGACTATACAGAGAAACCCTGTCTCGAAAAACCAAAAAAAAAAAAAAAAAAAAAAAAAATCCTATTGGGCCTGGAGAGATGTCTTTATAGAAAAAACAAACAAACAAACAAACAAACATGTAGCTGTGGATGTAGTCAGCAACAGAGTGATTGCCTAGCACTCATGAGGCCTGGATTTATTTCCTACCACCATGAGAAAGTGAGAGAGCGAGAGCAAATGAATTATAGGGAATGTATTACTGAGAAAAATAGATTATTTTTGCTAGTATTGAGGGCCTAGGAATCAAACAGACTCCCCAGTAGGCAGACAGATAGGGAGAGGAGCCATGGCTAGGTAATAAAGGGGTGAACTTCCAAGATGGCCGACTTCTTCACCTGACCTGAGACAAAAGCCAGAAAGTTTAAAATCAAGGCCTTGTGGGCTTTTTCTCCTGGCAGTAAGGTCCCTGCTGATGGACTGGCTCAACAAGCTCAAGGCCAGCTCCGATGTGTTCACAACAGTTCAGGACCAGTCAGCCATCCTGTCTCTCTGCAAACTGACCAACCTCTAAAGGAGGGGAGGACAGCCTCTCCTCAGAGACTTTAAAAGTCCCAGCCCCCAAGGGGAACCTGAACTTCGCCTTCCAGAGTCCCCAGCTCATCTTTGCAGAGGATCTTTTCTCTGTGTGCCCAAAACATATGTGAGTTTTCTCGCTCCCTTAATAAGGCCTTTCTTTACTGGATGATCACATCTGCTCCAGTGTGCTGTGTTTAAGAATTTCCCTGCCACTACCTGTCTCACTGGAGATGTTTCCTGCCTGTGAATTCTTTAGCTGGCAGAGAAAACAAATCCAATTAATACCCCCTAGACTAAGATGTCTAGAGAGCAACAGTGTAAGATTTACCAGAGGCCTGAGGCTAAACAATTGGAAATCGCGTCACCATAACACTTTCAAAATATTTCTGCTTTGTTATTTAAAACAGATTCTCACTATATGGCCCAGGTCAGCCTCAAACTCAAAACCGTTCAGCCTCAACTTCCCAGGTGTACTGGCTAGTTTTGTGTCAACTTGACACTGGCTAGAGTTATCATAGAGAAAGGAGCTTCAGTTGGGGAAGTACCTCCATGAGATCCAACTGTAGGGCATTTTCTCAATTAGTGATCAAGTGGGAAAGGCCCCTTGTGGGTGGGACCATCTCTGGGCTGGCAGTCTTGGGTTCTATAAGAGAGCAGGCTGAGCAAGCCAGGGGAAGCAAGCCAGTAAGGAACATCCCTCCATGGCTTCTGCATCAGCTCCTGCTTCCTGACCTGCTTGAGCTTTCTGGTCCTGACTTCCTTTGTGATGAACAGCAGTGTGGAAGTGTAAGCTGAATAAACCCTTTCCTCCCCAACTTGGTTCTTAGTCATGATGTTTTGTCCAGGAATAGAAACCCTGACTAAGGGCCGGGCATGGTGGAGCACGCCTTTAATCCCAGCACTTGAGAGGCAGGCGGATTTCTGAGTTCGAGGCCAGCCTGGTCTACAAAGTGAGTTCCAGGACAGCTAGGGCTATACAGAGAAACCCTGTCCTGAAAAAACAAAAAACAAAAACAAACAAAAAAAGAAACCTTGACTAAAACACCAGGTATGGAGATTAGTGGAACATGCCAGCAAGCCTAGCTACAATTTTTTTTCTCTTTATGTGTGTGCCTGGCAAAACTTTTTATTTTTTTGTCAACAATGTGTATGCTGTTTTGTTGTATGCTACAGCCATTGTATGTAAACTAGTTATAAATTCCTAGCAAAGGCAGGCAGATTTCTGAGTTCAAAGGCAACCTGGTTTACACAGTACATTCCAAGCTACCTGCTAAGACTATGTCTCATTATCTATGTATCTTCTTATGAAACAGACATCCCTGAAAATTTGAAAACTCGAGGTAGATGTTAAGGGCTGGTAAGTAGAAGATTGCATTTTATAATACAGGGTATGGAAAGGTAATAGGTAGCCGGGAGGTGGTGGCGCATGCCTTTAATCCCAACACTTGGGAGGCAGAGGCAGGCGGATTTCTGGGTTCGAGGCTAGCCTGGTCTACAAAGTGAAAAAAAAATACTTAAAGGCCTGGACTCTGCCAAGACAGTGAATTATACTGTGACACTTATTTTCAGCAAGCCAAGAATGAGCACTTGTTTATTTTATGTATATGAATGAGTACACTGTCATTGTCTTCAGACACACCAGAAGAAGGTGTCAGATGCCCTTACAGATGGTTGTGAGCCATCATGCAGTTGCTGGGAATTAAACTCAGGACCTCTGGAAGAGTAATCAGTGCTCTTAACCTCTGAGCCATCTCTCCAGGCACTCCTGAAGCACTTGCCAAGGCATGAAACATTTGATTAACAGTGCTGCGCTGTTATCATGGCGTAAGGGGCATTGCTGTGGCCATAGCTTAAATTGCACCTCTTCGTCATTGATCATTAATATCTGTCACACTGATGTTTCACACCTGGTTTCAGCTATGCAGCAGGAACTTATCTACATAGCCAGCAAATTACAAAATTTTTTGGACTGTCTGTTTCCAAAGCATTCTGAGAAGATACAGTGATTTCTGCTCTGAAACAGAAACTGCATCTGGTTGGCTGCTTTAAACAGAACACTCAGGGGGCCTGGAATGGTCACTCAGGTGTCCTTTTTGGAGAGGAGCTTTTGCAGTGATGAAATCCTTATTTTCCTGCAGAAGCTGTAGAGATGTAAGGAGTATCATTTGAGCCGGGCGTGCTAGCACACGCCTTTAATTCCAGCACTCGGGAGACAGAGGCAGGCGGATTTCTGAGTTCGAGGCCAGCCTGGTCTACAAAGTGAGTTCCAGGACAGCCAGGACTATAGAGAGAAACCTTACCTCAGAAAGAAAATAAGAAAGAAAGAAAGAAAGAAAGAAAGAAAGAAAGAAAGAAAGAAAGAAAGAAAGGATATTTGGTAATATTTTGAAAGTACAGACTAAAAGCAGAGAAAACTTACCCCTAAATTAAAGGAAACACTGTAACAGTGGCGGCCTGCTTTTCCCACAGTAAGACAGACCCTATTAAGGAACACAGGACCAGACAGTCATTTCCAATGATTAAATCATAAAACTCCTGAGAAATAGAAGGCCAGAGACAGGCTGTGGTTAAGGCCTGAATAAGCATGACAGAAACAGAACACTCAGTCCTTGGCTTGGTGAAGTTGTTCTCCTCCCAAATACTGGAAACCACATTGAGCAACAGCCTTTTTAAATTATGCATGTTCTGTCAGCCAGTTACTTGCAAGGACAGTGAAGAGTGAGACAGTGAGACTCAGGAGTTGTCAACCCCCATCAGGTGAGCCCTTGCCTTGTGCCTGGCCTCGGCCTGGGTTAGGAACGGTATTTGACTCTTCCAACAGTGCTCCTAATCACATCACTATTAAGCCAAGTGTGACAGCGCATGCCAATAATCCCAGGTTTGGAGAGGCAGAGATATCTCGGAGAACTATTGCAAGTTTGAAGCTCGACCTTAGTCTATATAGTGAGTTCCAGGCTAGCAAGAGCTACTGAGTAAGACCTTTTATAGATAAAGAAGATGAGGAACATAAGTTGTGTTGGTTTAGCTGGGCGGTAGTGTCCATAGGCGTTTAATACCAGCACTCCAGAAGCAGAGACATGTGGATCTCTGAATTGGAGGCTAGCCTGGTCTACAGATTGAGGACAGACAGAAAAACCAAACCAAACAAACCAAACAACAACAGCAACAAAACCCTAAACAAATGAAGAAAAAATGACCACGGGGGTTGGCGAGATGTCTCAGCAGTTGAGGACACTGGCTGTTCTTTCAGAGACCCAGGTTCAAATCCTAGCACCCACATGGCACCTCACCACTGTCTGTAACTCCAGAATCTTGCACCCTCACACAGACATGCATGCTCACACAGACATGCATGCAGGCAAAACACCAATGCACGTAAGAGGAAAATTACTAGTGTTGTTTTTTGAGACAGGGTGTTTCTGTTCATCTCTGGCTGTCTTGTTGCTTGTTCTCCAGACAAAGCTGGCCCTGAGCTCAGAATTCCACCTGCCTCTGCCTCCTGACCGCTGGAATCAAAGGCGTGCACAACTACTGCCTGGCTGAAAGTAAATAAATTATTTTTAAAAAAGCATTGCCGGGGGCTGGAGAGATGGCTCAGCGGTTAAGAGCACTGACTGTTCTTCTGAAGGTCCTGAGTTCAAATCCCAGCAACCACATGGTGGCTCACAACCATCCATAATGAGATCTGACTCCCTCTTCTGGAGTGTCTGAAGACAGCTATAGTGTACTTACTTTATAATAAATAAAGATTATATATATTTTTAAAAAATTGCCATTTTTCTGACTTCAGAGTCAGAACTAACTCTCTTTCTTATGTGTGTGTGTGTAAATACATACATGTGTCTAAGTACAGTGTATGACAGTGTAGACATTCCTGTGTGTGAGAGTCTGTGGAGGTCAGAAGCTGATAACAGGTGTCTTCCTCTATTGCTCTTCACTGTAGCGTAGACAGGTCTCTTACTGAACCTGTAGCTCACCACTTTGGCAAGGCTGGCTGGCTAGCACACTCCAGAACTCCCCGTTTCCTATAACCTAATGCTAGAGTTACAAACTGTGCCACCACTGGCTTTCTGCATGAGTACAGAGGACCTGAGCTCAGGTCTTCATGCTTGTACTTGATGCCCTTTACTGATTGAGGCTTGTTGGAAGATATTTGATCACACCGTGAACCCCAAGATTGGGTTTCTAGTAGTGCTGTGGTTCAGTCCTTACCACACACCTTTAATTCCTCTGGCTGGAATACAGATGTACTCTTAGTACACATCTTTAATCCCAAACAATGAAGGTAAAGTTAGTTAGCAAAAGCCACGTTGGAAAGTGATGTCTAATTGAGTGGCAGGCAAAGTGACAAATCAAAGATCTGACTGAATAGGATACGCCCAACTCTCAGGAGAAGAGAGAGGAAAGGGAAGCTAAGTAGTTTAAGAGAGCTGCACTTAAGAGAGCTGTGGAGAGAGAGGGAGGGAGGAAGGAAGGGAGGGAGGGAAGGAAGGGAGAGGGGAAGAGGGAGGGAGAGAGGGAGAAAGAGGACTAGGACATTTGTACAGAGACAGGCTGTAGAGAGAGAACAACAGGGCTGGAGAGATGGCTCAGAGGTTAAGGTTAAGAGCACCAACTGCTCATCCGAAGATCCTGAGTTCAAGTCCTAGCAACCACATGGTGGCTCACAACCATCCGTGATGAGATCTGATGCCCTCTTCTGGTGTGTCTGAAGACAGCTACACTGTAGTTACATATAATAAATAAATACATCTTTTTAGAGAGAGAGAGAGAGAGAGAGAAAGAGAGAGAGAGAACAACAGTGTTTTGTACTTGGTGCAATGCCTTTGAAGGCCAGAAGAAGATGCTGGATTCCCCTGTTACTGGAATTACAGACTGCTTATTTGGGTGGTAGTACAAACTCCAGCACTTGAGAGGCAGAGGCAGGCAGATCTCTGTGAGTTTAAGGCCAAACTGGTCTATAGTTCCAGTACAGTCAGGGCTTTAGTCAGAGAAACTCTGTCTTGAAAAACAATAAACAAGCCGGACATGGTGGTGCACGCCTTTTATCCCAGCACTTGGGAGGCAGAGGCAGGCAGATTTCTGAGTTTGAGGCCAGCCTGGTCTACAGAGTGAGTTCCAGGACAGCCAGGGCTATCCAGAGAAACCCTGTCTCGAAAAACCAACAACCAAAAAAAAAGACTTTAGGCAGAGGATCATGAGTTCAAGTCTAGCCTGAACCATGTGGAAATAAAAGGTGAGACCTCAAGAGAGTGGAAGAGGCTGGTGGCCTATGTGTTTCGCCCAATTGTGAGCACCTACTGGTCTTCTGTGTCACTCATTGCACAGGCAAGAAGCAGAACTGGCTCAGCAGGAAATGGGCTGTGGCACACTCAGGAGCCTCCCCTCTCCCACTGTACACAAACACACTTTTAAAAAAAAAAGTTTTTTAAAAGGAAGTAGGACTTGATTGTCTGAAATGTCAGTTTGACAGAAGACTGGTTATTGAGAAACTGTTCTGCCAAGGTGTTTCAACCTCCAGTGTAATGCTCAATCATCTAGTTGGAATATTTTGATTTATCTTGGTGACACAGTTCACATACTTTCCCAAGACCCCCAACTATGACTCTCTCCATATTCTGAGACACTGCTACAAACCAAACATATTGTATTTGCTTTGGACACGTCAGTGACTTTCAGATCCTGTTTCCTTCCCAAGGTGATTAACAAAGAGTAACCTATGAACAGATGTCCACCCCAGGAAGCTTCTTGGAACTTGAATCAAATCCTAGACAGCTAGCTCTCTGGCTCCCCCGAGTTTCCTTGATTTGTTAAGAATTAAAGAGGTGTGTGTGTGTGTGTGTGTGTGTGTGTGTGTGTGTGTGTGTGTGTGTGAGAGAGAGAGAGAGAGAGAGAGAGAGAGAGAGAGAGAGAGAGAAAAGCACCTTTTGAAAATGTGCATCTCCGGGTGTGGTGGCGCACGCCTTTAATCCCAGCTCTCGGGAGGCAGAGGCGGGCGGATTTCTGAGTTTGAGGCCAGCCTGGTCTACAAAGTGAGTTCCAGGACAGCTAGGGCTATCCAGAGAAACCCTGTCTTAAAAAACAAACAAAACAAAACAAAACCAAAAAACCCAAACAAACAAAAAAGAAAATGTGCATCAAGTGGACTGGAAAGATAGCTCAAAGTT
Organism: Mus minutoides; assembly: GCA_902729485.2. NCBI lineage: Eukaryota > Metazoa > Chordata > Mammalia > Rodentia > Muridae > Mus > Mus minutoides. Next base: position 82,889 of record LR750054.1, read on the forward strand.
CGGAGCATCTGCTATTCTTTCAGACAATGCAAGCTCCTCTTCTGGCCACTGTAAACATCTGCCCATTCACACCCATATATGGCCACCACACCCTCCGGGGGGAAAACAAAAATCAAACAAAAATTAAACAAACAAAAATGCATCACTTGGGTCACCAAGATGCTCAGTAGATAAAAGTGCTTTTTGACAAGCCGGAGGATCCAAGTTCGATTCCTGGGATCCTATGATGGAGGGAGACACCCAACTCCCAAAACTCTAAATTCCATATGTGCTGGGATGCAGTGGTATGTGCATGCACACACTACATACAATAACAAAAAGCTCACCAAGCAGTAGATGTCTTGGCACAGTCTTGTAATCCTAGATCTTGGGAGGTAAAGGCAGGAGAATCAGGTTGTCCTCTACCATGGAAGTTCAAAGCTCCTGAAATACATCCCCGTCAATCCTGTCTAAACAATCGAGTAACTAAAATCAAACAACCCATGCCAGCTCAGTTTACCATCATTCAGCATCCCTTCAACCCCTGAGTCTCAGCTGAGGAAGTGCTCAGACACAATCACTGGTTCCTTCTTACCAACCAATTCAATCAAAACAGCTTTGCGTATCCATGGGAACCCTAACCCCTCCTTCTTGTCTTCCTTGAGGATCCTGATGCCTTTCTAGTCTTTTCCCTTTATAAGTGAGTTTCTTGGTACAGCACAGCCAAGGACCGTGGCAAGGAAAGCAATCCCCATGCTTTATGAAGTTCATTTGCTTTGACTTGATTTCCTCCCTTAGCTTGCTTCTTACTGCCTCTTACAGCTTTCTGGTTTCTATGCCTGTTTTATTGACTTCACATTTCTCAGTATTATCTCAGCGCCCCTCCCTTTCCCATTTGCTTTGAAATGTTGAGTACATTGTGGAAATGTACATTTTAAAATTTGTCATGATGTACTTTTGTTCAAAGTCTTGATTAGAAATTGGGCTAGAGGAGAAATTTCAGAATCAGGAAATTTGTGCTCTGGTCACTTTCTGCCTCTGTAGAGACATGGTGCCTTTTATGTTATAATAACAACATTTCATATATTTTTTTTTTTTTTTTGGTTTTTCGAGACAGGGTTTCTCTGTCTAGCCCTGGCTGTCCTGGAACTCACTCTGTAGACCAGGCTGGCCTCGAACTCAGAAATCCGCCTGCCTCTGCCTCCCGAGTGCTGGGATTAAAGGCATGCGCCACCACGCCCGGCTACAACATTTCATATTTATACCATGTCTACATGCACAACGTTATCTTTATTTCAGAGGGAAAAGTCACAAAACCTCAGTTTACTGGTGAGTTTCTGCCAGTAGTCTGTGATGGTAAACAGTCAAATCTGGCAACAGACTTATCATTCTTTATATTGCTGCCAGGATGTCCTTGAAAAGATCTTTCTTTTACTATAACTTTTTTTTTTTTTTTTTTTTTTTTTTTTTGGTTTTTCAAGACAGGGTTTCTCTGTCTAGCCCTGGCTGTCCTGGAACTCACTTTGTAGACCAGGCTGGCCTCGAACTCAGAAATCCGCCTGCCTCTGCCTCCCAAGTGCTGGGATTAAAGGCGTGCGCCACCACGCCCGGCTTATTTTTATTTTTATTTTTAAATTTTATTTATTATATGTAAGTACACTGTAGCTGTCTTCAGACACTCCAGAAGAGGGCACCAGATCTCATTACGGATGGTTGTGAGCCACCATGTGGATGCTGGGATTTGAACTTATCACCTTCGGAAGAGCAGTCAGGTGCTCTTACCCGCTGAGCCATCTCACCAGCCCCCGATGTATTTATTTTTATGTTATGTGTTTGAGTGTTCTGTCTGCATGTATGTGTGTATACTGCGTGAGTGCTTGGTGCCCATGGAAGACAGAAGAGGGTGTTGGTCTCCTGGGGTGGCAGATGGTTGTGAGTTGCTCTGTGGGTGCTGGGAATCCAATCTGGCTCCTCTGCAGAAGCAGCAAGCGGTTGTTTTGTTTTGTTTTAAGATTTATTTATTCTATATATGAGTACACTTTCGCTGTCTTCAGACACACCAAAAGAGGGCATCAGATCCCATTACAGATGGTTGTGAGCCACCATATGGTTGCTTGGAATTGAACTCAGGAGTTCTGGAAAAGCAGTCAGTGCTCTTAACTGCTGAGCCATCTCTCCAGCCTGCAGCATATTCTTAAGCCATTTCTCTAGCCCTCACCTGACACACTTAGCATCAGTATCAATCTCCTCATTGTTTCCTGCTGACAACAAACCTTTTTGCGTCTGAAACACCTTTTCTATCTTATCTGCTTGTTTTGTACCTATCTATCTTTTCAGATATCCTTACAGCCCAGTCAACCAAGAGGTAGAGACAGAAGGATTGAATGTTCAAGGTCATCATTGGATACACAGTGAGTTCAGGGCCAGCCCAGTCTCCACAGGTTTTCTGTACCTGACAGCGAGAACAAACCCTCCGGGTACTTGCCTCCACAGGAGTTTCTGCATCATACACAACACTGGAATATTTTTCTTCACTGTCTTGTTTACTGACATCTGGCAACTAGATGTTAGCATCTTTTTTTTTTTAAGATTTATTTATTATATGTAAGTACACTGTAGCTGTCCTCAGATACTCGAGAAGAGGGCATCAGATTTCGTTACGGATGGTTGTGAGGAACCATGTGGTTGCTGGGATTTGAACTCTGGACCTTCGAAGAGCAGTCAGTCGGTGCTCTTAACCACTGAGCCATCTCCCCAGCCCCAGATGTTAGCATCTTTAAGGCAGATACTGACTCACAGTTATAACCCAAGAGCAAGCCACACAAAGAACTCAGGGAAGGTAGAGAAGAAATTAAACACCCAAAATGTCAAGCATAAACTCTGCAGTGGCTGACTGAAGACGCCCATGGAGCAAGATGACTATGAGTGGCCTCTTGAGATTTCAAACTGCATACATGGGGCTGGTGAGATGGCTCAGCGGGTAAGAGCACCCGACTGCTCTTCCGAAGGTGATGAGTTCAAATCCCAGCAACCACATGGTGGCTTACAACCACCCGTAATGAGATCTGACACCCTCCTCTGGAGTGTCTGAAGTCAGCTACAGCGTACTTATGAAGAATAATAAGAAAACAAATCCTTGGACTGGAGAAACCAACCAGAGCGAGAGGGGCTGTCCGGAGCGAGCAGGGCTGTCCGGGCAGTGGGGACCAGTAGTTGAAGAGCAGAGGGGACTAGCAGTTGATGAGAGCAGAGGGGACCAAATGACTGAAAAGGACAAATGCCTTTCATTTTCTAAAAAAGAAAAAAACAGTCAACCTGTGGCCACTTTTTCTTGGCAAAGTTCTGGAACAGATAATTAGCTGGATAGCTTGAGTGTTTAGGATGAAAACAGGGTGGGCGCCATGAACAGGGTAAGTGGAGCTGGGTTAAGTGCTCTTGACTGGGATGGAACCTAGTGGGAGAGATCATACAGGAGACTCTTGATCTGATCCTCAACGTCACAAAAAAAGATAATAATAATAATAATAATAATAATAATAATAATAATAATAATAATAATAATGAAATAGGGGGCCAATGGGCTGGCTCAGCAGGAAAAGCTACCTGCTACTAGGCCTGATCTCAGTTCCATTCTGAGGAACCACCGGGTGGAAGGAGAGAACCAACTCCTGCCAGCTGTCCTCTGTGAACTGTAGTGTGTCATAGACACAAACACACAATAAATTTGAAAAATATAATTAGAAGATTAATACACACACACACACACACACACACACACACACACATACATACATACAAACCTATAGCCATCATTGGGGGGAGGGTGGAATCAAAGCATTTGTGCTAAGATCAGAAACAGAGTAAATGTTCACTTCCTGTTCTCTTATATAATATAGTGCTTGAAGTCTTGTCTAGAGCAGTAAGACAGAAAAAAATAAAAGGGCTACAAACAGGAAAGGAACAAGTCAAACAATCCCCAGCCTACATTTAAGAGACCGCACAGACTCCACCAGAAAACTCTTAGAATTGAAAACATTTTCAGCAAACCATCAGGATACAAAATCAGCACACAAGAATCAGTAACCTCTCTATATTCCAATACAAACATGCTGAGAAAGAAGTCTCGAAAACAGTTCTATTCACGAAAACTTAAATAACTTGTGGGGGGGGGATAGACTGATGACAGTAATGTGGCTGCTGTGCAAGGCAGGTGACATATGTTCACCATGACATATGTTCACCCATCACGCATTTAAAGATAGATGCTTTGGTGTATCCGTGTTCTCAGTGCTGCAAGGCACAGGAGAATGTTGGGACATAGCGGCTGTCTGGGCAGGCCAGATCCAGAGTACAGAGTAATTGAGGAAGACATTCAATATTGACCTCTGACCTCATCACGCATGTGCACACACAAGAATAAAATGAAGTGGGCCAGGTGTAACGTCTCATGCCTTTAACCCCAGCCCTTGGGAGGCAAAGGTGGGTGAATCTCTGTTGTGTTCAAAGTCAGCCTAGTCTACATAGAGAGTTCCAGGCCAGCCAGGTTAAACAGTGAGACTGTGCTTTCAAATGGGCATACATTCCACAGTGGACTGAAGTTGTTCTGGGAAACAGGAAATATCTTACAACTTTGCCCTACCCCATTTGCCACTCCAAGTGATGTCCATCCTCCTCTCTGCCACATAGCACCATGTGACACCTGCTCGAACCAGGAGGACCTAACAAGTTTTTCAACTGAGTATTGCTTTGGCAGAAACTCACTGTATGGGGCTGGTAAGATGGCTCAGCAGGTAAGAGCACCCGACTGCTCTTCCGAAGGTGATAAGTTCAAATCCCAGCATCCATATGGTGGCTCACAACCATCCGTAACGAGATCTGGCGCCCTCTTCTGGAGTGTCTGAAGATAGCAACAGTGTACTTACATATAATAAGTAAAATAAATCTTAAAAAAAAAAAAAAAAAGAAACTCACTGTATGAACTACTGCTACTCTCAGTGTCTGTGAGAAACTTCTTTTTTGAACTGGGCAGTAGTCAGTGCAGAGACTCGTAACTGGTCAGAGGGTTGAGAATATGTCACCACGGCATGCTCAGCCCTAGACAGGACATCTGCTTAACTCTCTCATCAGACTCAGGGAACACCAGAAAGAAACAGAAGAGCCAGGGGAGGGGGGTGGGGAGTGCTTTGAGGGGCTGTCTTGCAGACTCAGCATGGCCATTCATTTATACACTATAGCAGCTGTGGTTATCTGCACCACATCTACAGAAGATGAAGGCTGACAAAATTCCAGCACGGATGAGAAGGGGGAGCCTACGATCTCACCACTAGTGAAGAGCTAGTGACAGCTGATGGCTGCTGGTGGAGGGATGATCTTTTTCCTTTCAGGGTCACTGGTATGTTGCTTATATTCCAGTGGATGGGCCTACACTCATGTGAATATGAGCAGCACACCCATGGACTTCATGGGCTTTAAAATTTGATCTAAATAAAATTTAATTTAAAATAATTTGATTATTTTAATTTAAAATATTCTGATTATTTTTCTCTCCCCAAAGTCTTCCCAGATTCTTTCCACCACCCTACCCACCCACCTTTATATGCTCCCACCTTCTCTCAATAAATAAAAAGAGGACCTGAAGTTGGGGGAAGGTCCAGGATTGCTAAAGGTGGGGGAAGAAGGGGTACATATCATCAAAATATACTGCGTGTATGAAATTATCAAAAAATATCATTTTAGAAATTCCAATTCCAGCCGGGCGTGGCAGCACTCGGGAGGCAGAGGCAGGCAGATTTCTGAGTTCGAGGTCAGCCTGGTCTACAGAGTGAGTTCCAGGACAGCCAGGGCTACACAGAGGAACCCTGTCTCGAAAAACCAAAAAAAAAAAAAAAATAATAATAATAATAAAAAGAAATTCCAATTTCATTAGTCACAGAAATAGAAAACAAAACCCTGTCAGGCAGTGGTGGCACATGCCTTTAATCCCAGCACTTGGGAGGCAGAGGCAGGTGGATTTCTGAGTTTGAGGCCAGCCTGGTCTACAGAGTGAGTTCCAGGACAGCCAGGGCTACACAGAGAAACCCTGTCTCAAAAAACCAAAGTGAACCTTTCCACTTAAAAGAAAAGAAGAAGAAGAAGAAGAGGAGGAGGAGGAGGGGGAGGAGGAGGAGGAGGAAAGCAGTTTGAAGGAATATAAACGCTTCTTTCAGAACCCTAAATGAAAACATGTGTGTTTTCAAAGCACAGCGGAAGCAAAGGCAGTCTCTGCATTCCAAGTATTCTCTGCTGACCGAGGCTTTGTTTCAACAGTGGTAGACAGAGGTGTAGGAAGCTATGGAATAAGAACAAAAACTCACTATTATAATTCACAAACAAATAAAGCCTTAAGTTAGACTGGCTCCCCAAACAAAACCCCACAAAGCTAAAAACCCCAGACTGGCAAGGTGCTTCCGTAGATAAAGGTGCTTCTTGTCCAGCTTGACGACCTGAGTTCAATTCCTATTACCTACATCGTAGGAGGAGAGAAATTACTCCTGCAAGTTTTTCTCTGATCAGTGCATGTGTGTGTGTGAGCACACAGGCATGCACACATAATAAATAAATAAATAAATAAATAAATAAATAAATTTAATAAATAAATAAATGTAAATATGAAAACAAGGGCTGGAGAGATGGCTCAGTGGTTAAGAGCATTGATTGCTCTTCCAGAGGTCCTGAGTTCAGTTCCCAGCAACCACATGGTGGCTCACAACCATCTGTAAAGGGATCCGATGCCCTCTTCTGGTTGTCTGAAGACAACAATAGCGACAGTGTACTCACATTCATAAAATAAAAAATAAAATCTTAAATAATATAAAACTGGAGCTGAAGATGTAGCTCATTGGTAAGGCACATGCCTAGCATGCCCAAAACCCTGGGTTCAATCTTCCATATGCCAGATGCACGCCTTTAATCCCAGCACTTGGGAGGCAGAGGCGGGTGGATCTCTGAGAGTTTGAGGCCAGCCTGGTCTGCTTGCTTTGTAGCAAGTTCCAGGTCAGCCAAGACTATATAGTAAGACCCAGTCTCAAAACAAAACAACAGTAGCAACAACAAAAGAAACTGTAAGGGGGTTGAAGGTAGGAGGTCAGAACGCTTGATATAAAAGTCATCGAGGGATAATACTGGAGGTTAAAGGTTTAAACAGGGTGAACTGGAGACAGGCTAGGGTAGGGATGGGTTATTCAAATCCAAGAACATATAGAAAGTCTTTAATCCCAGCACTTGGGAAGCAGAGGCTGGCAGATTTCTGAGTTCAAGGCCAGCCTGGTCTACAAAGTGAGTTTCAGGACAGCCAGGGCTACATGGAGACACCCTGTCTCAAAACCAAAAAACAAAACAAAACAAAACAAAACAAGAAAGTCTTTATGAAAAATTTCTGGTCATGGTGGCACATACCTTTAGCCCCAGCACTAGGGAGGCAGAGGCAGTCAGATCTCTGAATTTGAAGCCAACCTGGTCTACAGAGTGAGTTCTAGGAGAGCCAGGGCTACACACAGAAACCCTGTTAGCAAAACAAAAAAACAAAAGCAACAGAAAAAGCTGTCAGGACAGGGCTTGTATGTGGTAGGGTGCTGTTAATTTAAATTAGTGTGTGTGTGTGTGTGTGTGTGTGTGTGTGTGTGTGTGTGTGTGTGATATGCATGCATGGGATTCAAACAACAAAGGCACATTTGTGCTATGGCATGCATGTGAAGGTCAGAGATCAAGCTGTTAGAACTGGCTCTATCTACCATGTAACTCAAGGTTTGAACTTGGTGTTAGCATTCCTTCTAGGCTCTGCCTACCAGTTACCTGGCAACAGCCAGGTAGGCCTGCTTACTATACAAAGTGTTTGCTCTAAAAGGGGCTCCTTGCTCTCTTGTTCTCTCTGACTCTCTTCTCTCCCTGACCTTTCTCCCTCTTTCTCCTCTTCCTTCTCTTCTCTTCCTCCTCCTACTTCCTCCTCTCTCTCTTTCTCTCTCTGTTCATTTCTGCCTCTACTTCCTTCTCAACTCCCCTTCCCATGCCCTACATAAACTCTATTCTACACTATAACCATCTTAGGGTTGGCACCTTAGGGGGGAAGGGATGCTTCATCATGGGCCGGCAGAGGCACTGCCTTCCACCTCACCATACCTTGCTCTACAAAACATATCCTGACAATTGGCCTCCTGCCTCTGCCTTCCAAGTGCTGCGAATAAAGGTGTGTGCCACCATCAGTGGCTCAAAATATGCAATTAAAAAAAAAGGGGGGGAGGGCTGGTGAGATGGCTCAGCAGGTAAGAGCACCCGACTGTTCTTCTGAAGGTCCTGAGTTCAAATCCCAGCAACCACATGGTGGCTCCCAACCATCAGTAAGGAGATCTGACTCCCTCTTCTGGAGTGTCTGTAGTGAAGACAGCTACAGTGTACTTACATATAATAAATAAATAAATCTTAAAAAAAAAAAGACTTGGAATACAGGTACCCTGCATGGGTGGATAATTCTTAGACCTAGAAGATATGGTTTATTAAATGAAAATCTTGATATTAAGGATGGGCTATCTCCCATATAAGTACTTGGTTAGAAAGGCCTCAGAGACTCCCAGAATAACACAGGCTATTTCCAATGGCTCTTGGTTGCTATTACAGGGTTTCTTTTTTTGAAATAAAACACCATGACCATAAGTATTTTGGGGAAGAAAAGGGTTTATTTTACTTAAACTTCTACATCAGTCTACAAACAGTCCCAGAGCTATCCTTGTCTACATAGTAAGTTCAAAGCTAGAATGGGCTCCATGAAACCCTGTCCCTAACTGAACATAACAAAGCCATGTGGTGGTAGCTCACACATTTGATCAGCCAGAAGCAGGAAGGTCTCTTGAGTTCTTGAGTTTGAGGCCAGCCTGGTCCACAGAGTGAACTCAAAGACAGCCTGGGCTATGCAGAGAAACCCTGCTTGGAAAAACCCAAAACAAAATACAAAACAAAACAACACAACAACAGCAACAACAATCACACAAATGGAAAGAAACAAAACCCCACACAGTCCCAAACCAGAAGATTTGGTCCAAAGAGATTGTTTATCAAGTAAAAGTTCTTTTTTTTTTGGTTTTTCGAGACAGGGTTTCTCTGTATAGCCCTGGCTGTTCTGGAACTCACTTTGTAGACCAGGCTGGCCTCGAACTCAGAAATCCGCCTGCCTCTGCCTCCTGAGTGCTGGGATTAAAGGCGTGCGCCACCACGCCCGGCGTAAAAGTTCTTGATGAACAAACCTGATGTCCTAAGTATTTGATCACTGGGGACTCCAAAACAGACTGGCACACATCTGTAATCTTAACCGTCCTAGCAAGAGGAGAGAGGCAGAGACAGGAGCATTGGCCAGAAGCTCCAGGACAGCCAATCTGAAGCAAGCACTGAAACAGGAGAGACTCTCCCTTAAGCTGGAAGTTCTCCTCCAGTCTCCGCATGTAAGTTGCAGCACACACAGGCACATTCACAGACACACACTCAATGATGATATAAATGAAACAGAATTAGACGAATGGACAAGCCATGGTTCAGAAGCCAATACTTGCTCTAAAACTTCTCTAGACTCACTTCTACTTCCTCCATCTGTCAATAAGACAAACAGTCGGTAATAATACATAGAAAAATGAGTGGTTAGCTAGGACTGTGACATGGCCCTGTATGCTTGTTTTCATAAGTTGTTTTTTTTTTTTTTTTTTTGGTTTTTGGAGACAGGGTTTCTCTGTATAGCCCTGGCTGTCCTGGAACTCACTTTGTAGACCAGGCTGGCCTCGAACTCAGAAATCTGCCTGCCTCTGCCTCCCGAGTGCTGGGATCAAAGGTGTGTGCCACCACACCTGGCTATAAGTTTTTTTTTTTTTTAAACTTATTTTGAAGACTTTGATTTTATTTGTATTTCACATATATGGTTGTTTTTCCTACATGTATGAATGTACAATGTGTGTGTAGTGCCCATGCAAACCAGAGGAGGGCATGAGATCACCTAGAACTGGAGTTATAAATGTTATGGAGTTATGTGGGTCCTCTTGAAGAGCAGCCACAGCTCTTAATCACCGCACCATCTCTTTAGCTCCCTTTGGTCAGTATTTAATCAGAACAACAGAAAAACAAATTAAAAGGACAACTTATCAAGACTCTGTCTCAAAATAAGAAGTAACAATAGGGCTGTTATGTGGCTATATGGCTAGTAGTATTTGCCTAGTGTCTTAGTCAGGGTTTCTATTCCTGCACAAGACATCTACTGGTTCTTCGTTCGACCCCTCCTTTTCCAAATAAGTCGAATGTGTAGGTGTAACGACAAGTAGTGGTTTCCTTCAGTCCTGTCCTTGAGTGTCTTCCGTCCTTGAACCTCCGTTCTTGACTACGTCTCCAGTACCTACCCACGACGAATGACCGAACGAGTCGAACGAAAGAATATCTTGGGTCCTGATGGTCGGGAGGGATGGCACCACCCACAATGGGCTGGGCCCTCCCACCCTAGATCACTAATTGAAAAAATTTACAGCTGGATCTCATGGAGGCATTCCTCAAGGGAGGCTCCTTTCTCTGTGATAACTCCACCTATTGTCAAGCGGACTCACAAAACTAGCCAGTACACCTAGTATGTAAAAGACACTGGGCTTACTCAACCCTCAATATTGTGATAAACAAATAAATATGTGCCTAAGTAGGCTATAAGGAGGCTTGATTCTTCTCCCCTACTAAAATTTAAAATAATACAAGGGCTGGAGAGATGGCTCAGTGGTTAAGAGTCCTGGCTGCTTTTCCAAGGGACCTGTGTTTCAATACCCAGTACCAACATGGCAGTTCACAGCTGCCTGTAACTCCAGTTCAGGGGGTCTGACACCTTTATATATACATTCAGGCAAAACACCAGTGCACATAAAATAAAATTATTTTTAAAATACCTACTGTAGACAGTTGGGTTTTTACTTTTTGTTCTGGGTATTTAACTCAGGGCCTCGTACGTGTCATGCAGATGTGTAAGCCTACTTCCCCATTCATTCCCCGAGACTGTTCTGGAGGGACCAGGCACACAGCTCACTGGTAGAATGTGGACATAGCATGTATCAGAACCTGATTCAATTTCCAGCACCACCAATTATTTAATATATTTAAAAATCTTAGCCTTGCTGGGTGGTAGTAGTACATGGCTTCAATCCCAGCACTCGAGAAGCAGGTGGATCTCGGAGCTGAGGCCAGCCTGGTCTACAGTGTGAGTTCCAGGACAGCCAGGGCTACAGAGACAAGTTGTCTCAAAACAAACAAACAGACTAGCCGGGCTATGTACTTGTAGTTACTCATCACTGCTATTCCTATAGAAATAGGTCAAGAAAATAATGTGGCTCTACGTCCTTATTTTTTAGAGGNTTTTTTTTTTTTTTTTAAAGATTTATTTTATTTATTATATGTAAGTACACTGTAGCTGTCTTCAGACGCTCCAGAAGAGGGAGCCAGATCTTGTTACGGATGGTTGTGAGCCACCATGTGGTTGCTGGGATTTGAACTTATCACCTTAGGAAGAGCAGTCGGGTGCTCTTACCCGCTGAGCCATCTCACCAGCCCCCTAATGCACTTTCTTAGTGCATGCCTTAATCCCAGCACTCGGGAGACAGAGGCAGGCAGATTTCTGAGTTCGAGGCCAGCCTGGTCTACAGAGTGAGTTCCAGGACAGCCAGGGCTACACAGAGAAACCCTGTCACGAAAACAAACAAACAAACAAACAAACAAAACAGACAAAAAATACCATTTTCTCAAATGGTGTACTGTGAAAAAGCAAAGAAGAATGCTTATTTAACTTGTAGATAACAATTAGCAATAGACCGATGTACACAGAGTTCTAGGCTGGCTAGGGCTTCATAGTGAGATAAACAAAATGGTGATTGGGAGGTGATAAGCTGAGTACGAACCTAAAGAGGCTGATCGGCGAGTGACTCAGTGGAATGGTATGTGCACTTAGAAATAACAAACCGTGCGGCACCAATCCCCAACTAGGAGAACCCGACTTACCTGCATTTCAAGTGAAATACAATGAGAACTTCTTACATACATGCTCACAGCCATCACTTACCATTTAGTATTACTACTATAAGCACCTGCTTATTATTAAGAGCTACCCAGCAATGATTGGTAGGACCCACTATACCAATTATAACATAACTGATGCAGGACCCACTATGGCCCTCACACAAGATGCTGTGAGCAGGGGATATAGCGCAGTGGTGGAGTGTTGGCTCAGTACTTGTGTCACGGTTTGAGCATGAACTGTCCCCACAGGCTCGTGCATGTGAACTCTTGGCCCCAGCTAGCAGCATTAGGTGTGGAACCTTTAGATAGTAATGTTTAGTTGGCTGCTGTGGGTTACTAGTGGGAAGGCCTAAGGATGATGGTCCAGTTGCAGGTCCATTAGAAACTCTTGTTTCCTGATCTGCCAGCATGTACTGAGTTGTACTACAAGCTCCAGGTACCACAGCTTCCCTGCCATGATAGCTCTGTATCTCCGGAATCACAAGCCAAAATACACCTCTTTAGGTTGTTTCTGTCAGGTGTTATGTCATGTCACTGAGAATAGTAACTAATACACTTAGCATAAAGCCATGGATTTGATTCCAAGAAACACACGCATACACAAGCAAAGCACATCAAGAGAGAAAATAGCATTCATTGCTTATTCCCAAAGTGCTTCCTTGAACAAAGGAATCCTGGAGACTTTGTTTGGCCAGCCCACACATATTCATATACAGAGGCCTGGGTTACCTAGTTTAAATCAAGAAGGGAAGGTGGGAGACAGGATTTTGAATATGCTCAGCTCAAGGTCATAGAGAAGGCATTCAAAACATTAAAATAGTGGTCCTGACTGGTCGGGGCTTTACTTAGCTTGCATCCTAAGGTGGCACTTGATCTGTTTTTTAAGCTTCAGGTAAGGTACCAAAAAAAAAAAAAAAAAAAAAAAGGCGCAAGTATTGTTGACACAAAAACCAGCTCTCATCTGTCGGGAATAAGAGTTTATTCTGGAGCCAAAAATGAGTGACCTCGGCCCAGGATTTGGATCTCCCCAAATAGCACGGTCCACTGTGGAAGCAGTTTCATGAAATTTTTATAACAGAACAAAGAAAGTAATAAGTCAAGGCATTTGAACAATGCGTTGGTGGGAACGGTTTAGTCCCATGGTGGCGGTTAGAGTTCTGTCAAGTTCTGTTCAAAGGTTTTTTTATCAGTTTAGGGGGATGTTAGGTATGACACAGGTGGTGGGCAATGAAAAGCTCCTTGGGGGGTGCTAAAGACACCCCAAGTTACATTCTAATGAGGTCCTAGACCTGAAAGAGTTTTTAGTTAGTCAATCAGACTTTGTAGACACAGCTTCTTTTCAGGAATCTCCCTCACAATAGACAGATTATTTCCCCAGTCGATCTAATCCCCCAGTGAACTGGTCTCTAAAATTTTTACTTTGTATACCGATTTAGGTTGTAGCTAATGACCAAGGTGATTATGTCTTATGGCCAGTATAATTTCTACATCGGGATGTTTTAGAGCTGGTTCCTTTCTGAAAGGACTTTCCATATGGCATTTCAAATGGCCACATGCTTGAGAGCTTCCTTTGGGGGCAGCTTTGACTGTGGTTTACGGTGGCCGTGCAGGACGGATCTCACTGCGTAACCTTGGCTGGTCTGTTTCTATGGAGTCTGGCCTCAGATTCACAAGGGATCCACCTGCCTCTGTCTCCCTCTGCTGGGATGAAAGGTATGTGCTATCACACCTGGCTTATTGTCAGGATCTGAGACAAGAGCTGTTTGCCCTAGCCTCTCAAGTGTTGGGGTTACAAGTAGGCGCCCCACCCCCCACCTGACACCAGCAGTGTTATACTGTCAAAGTCACTTTAGGACAAAATCCTACCCTACTATAAAACATTTTTTTCATATAAAAACCCTTTTTAGTTGTCTTCACCAAAAGTAGTCAGATATGGTGGTGCACAGTTTCAAACTCAACATTTGGAAGGCAGAAGCAAGCAGATCTCTATGCATTTTAGGCAGCCTGGTCTACACAGCATGTTCCAGGCCAGCCAAAGTCACATGGTGAGACCCTGTCTCCAAGCAACAAAATACTGTCATAACCGCCTTTGCATTTCTCACTACTTATTGATTTCTCTGTTTTGTTTTATATAGTTTGAAACATTTATTTTTCACCATGACCACGATTATTGTGTTTGAGCCATGAAGCTTCTGTCAAAAGGAAGTCTCTCATTACACACCAACATAAGGAAAAGTAAGCCATTTTCACAACAGTTTTACACATAGACCTGGGCTTGATACAAATGACATCACCTACAGCTTCTCTAACTTCATACAGATAATGAATTAGGCTGGATTACAGTATTTACTTGGTAGGTTTCAGGACATTCACAATGTATTTTGATATTGATGAGAACAGAAGGTAGACATTGACTGGCAAGGTGACTCTGGGTAAAGGACCCCTGAAGTAAAGTGATTAGTTTCTCCTTGGCTAAAAACTGACATGCCCATAGCCTTTTCCTCCCCAGACACCAGAGATGCTAGAAGTGCCTAAGCTAAAAAGGTCTCTTTGGTTTCACCACTGCCAGAGGCTACAGATACCAGGTTTGGTTTTCCCTTATCTCTTTCCCCTCAAAGCCCATTCTTCACTGGAAACCACAATGAGGATGTGACCAAACCCATAAAGAAAAAAAACTGAACCGCTCATCCCTCCTCCCCTGTCCCCACCTACTGAGGCCTAATTAACTCTAGGGCAGTGAGGCTAAATGGTATTCCTCTGCCAGAGCCCCCTGTCCTGCTCTACGGGAGTTCTGCCTTCTTTCTTTCCCTTAAGCCCCATACAATAAGCTCCTTTTCTAAAACTCACCTTCTGTGGTTTGTAGATTTCACTGAGTTTCTGGGGTGCTTAGCCTCTCAAGCACAACAGAGCTGAGAAAGGCTCTGCTGCTCTCACGGGCACCCCGAAATTCCCTTGTCAATATCCCAAAGAAGTAAGGCTTGCAAGAAGGCTCCTTTTATTCCAAACTTAATTACTAATCCTTGCTTTCAGGCCTGACTATTCATAATGAAGCTGGGCTAGTTTTTCTCATTGTCCTGATAAAGTATCTGACCAAGGCTACTCAGAAATGCTTTACTTTGGCTCAGGGTTTAGCCCATCATCTCGGGAAAGGCAGGGGATGTGAGGTGGCTGCAGCCATCTTCTGGCTGTAGTCAGAGAGCAGAGAGAGGTGCTACTGCTCTGCTCTGCTCTGCTTGCTCTCTCTCTCTCTTTCTCTCTCTCTCTCTCTCTCTCTCTCTCTCTCTCCTGGATTCCTGCCCACAGAATGGTTCCGCTCACACTCAGGGTGGGTCATCCCTCTTCAGTTCAATGTTTTTAGAAATACCCTCATAGAAACATCCATGGTGTTCCCATGGTGACTCTAAATCCAGTCAAGTTGGCAATGAAGGTTAGACATCAAAGATTTATTTATTTGAGACAGGATCTTATTAGAAGCCTTGGCAAACCTGAAAAACTCTATGTAGATCAGGTTGGCCTTGAACTCACAGAGTACCACCTGCCTTTGCCTTCTGAATGCTGGGATTAAAGGTATAGAATACATAGACAGGTGTGTACAGGTTTTTAAAAAATTATTTTGGGCTGGTGAGATGGCTCAGTGGGTAAGGGCACTGACTGCTCTTCCAAAGGTCCTGAGTTCAAATCCCAGCAACCACATGGTGGCTCACAACCATCCGTAATGAGATCTGACGTCCTCTTCTGGTGTATGTGAAGACAGCTGTAGTGTAGTTAGATTAAATAAATAAATAAATCTTTAAAAAATTATTTTAGTACCTATTTACGTGTATGTGTGTGTGTGTGTGTGCTTGAGAGCACGCATGTGTACCACATGTATGCAGAAGCCCATAGAGTTCGGTGGAAGAATCAGATCCTTTGGAACTAGACTTGTGGTTGGTGTGTGTCACCCTGTGAGTGTTGGGAACCTAACCTCGGTCCTCTGTAAGAGTAGTAAGTGCTCTAAACCGATGAGCCATTTCCCCAGTCCCTAAAAATGCTGAGTTTTAAACTAAGTGTATATGTGCAGATGAATACAAGTGCCCTTGAAGGTCAGAGGTGTCAGATCCCCCTGGAGCTGGAAGCAGTTGTAAACCAATATATGCAAGGGCAGGAAGTACCTATAACCTGCTAAGTCATCTTTCCCTACACAGTTTTAAAAATGGCTCTGAAAGGGTTAAAGAGGGTTCAAAAAGTCTGACTAAAGACAAGAGCAGAGAGCAGAGAAGGCTGCAGAGAGAGGCACTGCAGGTGATTAGATATTTTCCTAGTTAAGCCATTTCCTCCTGTTGTGCTATGAGACCACCACCCCATGAAGCAGCAGCGGCTGTGGTGGTGACAGAAAACCTTGGCCTGCAGTCCTTCCATCAAAGCATCAGAGGGGAAAAGCTCAAGTTAAGTCTGTGTTGATAGAGAAGGAGGGGGAGGTTCATGATGCCTTCGCTTAAGACTTCTGCCACTATGCCCTCCCCTCCCACCCCAGGTATACCAATTCTGAGCTAGCTAGGGTCTTGGGGTAGGGGGTGTCACAGAGAATAATAGGAGGGATGAGGCTTTTTGGTAATGCAGTCGCTCTGGAGTCACCTATGTTCCTATAAGTGACCTCAATAAACTGATAAGGTTACCAAGATGGACTTGGATGGAACCTTTTCTTTAGTCTGTCAGCACCTTTTTTTTAAACAGTACAGAATAGAATTTATTTAGGGTATGGAGAGAGGAGCTAAGAGGGTAGTAGAGGCAGAGAAAGAAAGAGAGGGAGAGAGTAGAGAAGTAGAGGCCGGCCATGACCATGTGGAGGGGTGGAGGGAGGCAGTGGGGAGAGAGGAGAAGCAAGAGAGTAGGAGCAGTCTGTCAGCATCTTATTTGGGGTAAGAAGACATAGCTTTCTTTTCTCTGGAGATCTCTCACAATAAACCTTAGCTGAACTCGCACACACAGCCGGGCCTGTAGGAGTCCTAGCTTGAGTGGGCAGAGTCAAGCCGGTGAAGCCAGCACGCTGAAGGCTCAGGACGCTCAGATGCTTGTCATCTGACACGGATACCTGTGACACAGAAAACACACGGTCTGGTCTGCTGTTAGGATGTCAAGTGTCACTCTATCCTAATGTCAGCTATCCCTACTTTACATAAACCATGGGAGTGTGTCACTGGACAGGAGTATGTGTTTTGGTGTTTTCAGACCATGAATCAAAACAATATCAGGAAACCCCACATGCCTAAAGTGTCCTGATTTGATAAGTTCGTTAAGTCATACTACTCTATGTAAATAAGTTATCAGTCTGTACCTCAGGTTTATATTGGGAAGATAGATGGTGGTTGTTTACTTCCACAGACAAGCTGTAGAGTCATTAGTTCCTATCATTTGAACTTATAATGGAGAATACTGCTGTTTTATAAAAACAGGGCAATGTACAGCCTGAAAGCTAGTGTCTAGTGCAGTACTGTAACTTAGGCATAACTTAATCTCAAGGAGAAGAATTTGATAGAGGTTGACTACAGGCACTAAAGACAACAAAGGCTAATAGCTGCGGGAAGCCTTCGTACCCACATGCTTGAATAAGGTACATCAGTGGGATGATGAAAGAGCTGCTGGGAGAGTCACTGGACAGGAAGTGTGGGCTCTGAGAGATAAAGGCAATATTATCAACCCTCAGCTGCATCTTCTGTCAGACCTTCCCATTAGCTATGCTTAAATGGAAGACAGATTTTTTTTTTTAAAGATTTATTTTATTTATTATATGTAAGTACACTGTAGCTGTCTTCAGACACTCCAGAAGAGGGCGCCAGATCTCGTTACGGATGGTTGTGAGCCACCATGTGGATGCTGGGATTTGAACTTATCACCTTCGGAAGAGCAGTCAGGTGCTCTTACCCGCTGAGCCATCTCACCAGCCCGGAAGACAGATTTTAATGCAGCCCACTGATGCAGAGACTACATTGTAGAACATACTTTCAGCTTCTTAGAGCACAGAGCAGGTTAGATGAGGATAGAGGGTTAATTTGTGAGAGCAAACAACATGATCAACTTAGTAAAGTTATGTATTTAGCCAGTGTTTGTGTACCAAATGGCTGAGTAAGTACAAACTAGTTGTGAACTTCATTGACAGTAAGTTCTCCCCCTCCCCCGTCCTGTCTCTGTCTGTCTGTCTGTCTGTCTGTGTCTCTGTCTCTGATGCTGGCCTCTGGGGTGAGCCTAGAGGCTTCTCAGAGATTGGAGTCTTTAAAACAGAACACTCTGCTTTAGAGATGTGAAAGGGGGTGACCAGCTCAGCGGTGGCAATCGGGATGCTCAACAGGGTGATCCAGTGAGAAATGTGAAGACCTCATTAGGTATAAAGCAGAAAAGTTCTGAGATCTCATCATTACTTACAGATATGCAGACCAGGGTAGCCTTGAACTCACGGAGACCTACCTGTCTCTGTTCCAGAGTGCTGGGATTGAAGGTGGGCACCTTCATGCTTTATCCTTTCTTCCTTTCCTTTCCTCTTTCTCTTTTGTTTTTTCCAGACAGAGTTTCTCTGTGTAACGGCTCTGGCTATCCTAGACTCACTTTGTAGAGCAGGCTGGCCTCACACTCTCTGCCGCTGCCTCCTGAGTGCTGGGGCTAACAGCTGCGCTACTATACCCAGCTCATTAGCCTGCTGTGATTCTTAAACGGGTGTTTTCCAAAAGCAAAGGCAGTTTTTCAATACTGGTTCACTGATTCACAAAGGTCTTCCAAGTGCTGATATATTTCTTTGCAACATATAAAACATTTACATTTTTTACTAAATTCCATCAGAAACACCTGGTAGGTACATTTTCTTTCTTTCTTTCTTTCTTTCTTTCTTTCTTTCTTTCTTTCTTTCTTTCTTTTTCTTTCTTTTTTGAGATAGGCCCTCAAATAACCCAGGATGGTTTTTCTGCTTTTTAAAAATCTCTCAAGTGCTAAGATTATAGTCATGGGTATCACCAAGACTAATATTTTCTAAAAAAAAAATCATAATTTTCAGTTAGAAGTTGAATGTATTCAACAAATAATTTTTTGTGATGTTAGTGACCAAACCCAGGGAACTGTGCATGCCAGGAAAGTACTATACCTTGGAGCTATATCCCAAGCTTGTGTTTCTCTTAAATAACCCAGTCTGCATGAATATAGCATGCTCAGTCATTATTTACAGTAAAAATCATGTCCCATGAATAAAGTGGCTTTTAGTTTCACAACTCAATCACACAAATGCTTTCCCATTTTGTTAAAGTCAGGAGAACAATAAGAAAACAATCTCCAGGCAAATGTGGGGTTACGTATCTAAAGTCCCTGTTCATGGGAAGCTGATGCAGGGGGGTTAAGCTGGAGGTCACTTTACACTACACATTGAGACCCTGCCTCAAATAAGCAAAAAATACATGCTAATACAACAGGATATATGGTCACTTTTCCATTTATTTGTGTGTGTGTTATGTGTATACATGTATGCATGCCAAGGGCATGTGTGGAGGTCAGACAAATAGCAAGAGACGGTTCTTCCCTACCACGAGAGTTCTGGGGACAGAGCTCAATTACTCAGCACTCACTGACAGGCCCTAACCTACTTTTCCCCCCCCCCCAAATCCTTAAAAGTTTGTTTCTCAAAGATGACTACCACTGTTTACTTTCTTACATATTTTTCCAGTACTATTTAAAGATTCACAAACATTACACATACAAACTCATTCTTCCCTGCCATGTAAATGGTAATATATGTAATATATTAATAAAGTATGAATTGTATTACACTGAAGTGAAAACTTCTGGTTTGGAAAGTTAGTTATGTCAAATGATGTTTCGCTGGTGCACAAAGGTGAAAGGATGTTTTACTATAATGGACAGGTGCAAGGACCGTGATGAAGGAAGGAGTGTATGACACTACAGGCAGTGGGGGACGAGCTCTGAGTACTGGTTTGGTTTGCTCTAGCTCTCTATTCTTTTTTTTTTTTTTTTGGTTTTTTTTGTTTTTTGTTTTTTCGAGACAGGGTTTCTCTGTATAGCCCTGGCTGTCCTGGAACTCACTCTGTAGACCAGGCTGGCCTTGAACTCAGAAATCTGCCTGTCTCTGCCTCCCGAGTGCTGGGATTAAAGGTGTGCGCCACCACGCCCGGCCTCTAGCTCTCTATTCTTTGCTAAGGAAACACATGTGTTGATTTTCCTTAAATGGCGATGTTGAGCTCAGCTTGTGGTAACACAGCCATTGAGAGAAACTGGCCCCAAAACTACTTGTGAGGTTCCTGTGGCAGCTTGCCACTCCAGCAGTCTCACTTCAGGCTGGTTTGTGAGCCTGGCGGTTTCTTCAGGATTGACTACAGCTGCTGGTTCGTGCCTGGTGTCTGCCTGCTGAAAGGACTGGTCTGTAGCTGCTGAGTCACGTTAGGTGTTTGCTATGGGACTGAATTGCTACCAAAGAAGATTGAGCTTGCCCCCAAATAACTATTGCTAAACGGGTCCACTTCCCCCATATATCCAACAACCACTGCTGGGTGGTGGGCTAGAGAGGTTGTACTTTTACTAAAAGTAGGTTGCAAAAAAACTTATGCCTAGATTATATAGTTTCTATTATAGCTTGGACATGAAGTATATCCCTGAAAGCATTTATATTTTGAAGACCCAAGTAGTGGATCAAATCATTGAGTTGGACCATGAGGTCTCTGACCTAATCGATATATTGATCCAATGATGGGTTTATAATTTCATGGCATTATGGATGAATTGATAGACATTTTTGAAGGTGGTGCTAGAGGAAGTAGTTTACCAGATCTAGGCGCTGGTGAGACCATTCAGTGGATAAAGTTGCTTGTTGCTGTAGAAATACCAATACTGGGTTATTTTCTTTTTTCTTTCTTTTTTTTTTTTTTGTTTTTTCGAGACAGGGTTTCTCTGTGTAGCCCTGGCTGTCCTGGAACTCACTCTGTAGACCAGGCTGGCCTCAAACTCAGAAATCTGCCTGCCTTTGCCTACCGAGTGCTGGAATTAAAGGCGTGCGCCACCACGCCCGGCATGAGTCCTTTTTCTATTCAATATTATACAACTTGTGTTTACAACTAGGAATTCATGTGTTTTTATCCCCTTCCTGACTTTATATGATTTTATGTTAATGTTTTAATGCCTCCTTTGTTTACACAAAGGTCCAAGGCTTGCAGTATTGCAGGAACTTGATGGCCTAGGGTAGTGACCCCTTTCATTCTTTTCCTTTGCACCAATTCCTTTCATTCTAATTAAGACTGTGAAGTGGGACCGCAGCCAGCCAATGGGGAAAAGACACAGGCTCTACCAAATGCACTTCCTATCTCAATGTGTTGATGCTTCTGAGGACATTTTATTGATAAAGGGTAGTTTGCCTTTTTTAGACTCTTTGGTTTGAATAGTGGGCTCTTTTTTTTCAACCCTGAACTTATTTCTAACACTGCCAAGCCTGATGACCTGAATTGGACCCTTTCACTCATATGGTAAAAGTAGAGAATTGACTCCTCAATTCTTTCTTTTGGAATAATTAAAAAAAATTTTTTTTGAGTGAAGGACTTGATATTATTGGGGTCACCTTCTGGAGTCTGCCCTTACTCCTAGAACCTGGGAGGCAGAGACAGGTGAACTCTCTTGAGTTCAAGGCCAGTCTGGTCTACAGTGAGTTTGAGGACAGCCAAGGCTACACAGAAAAACCCTTTCTCAAAAAGCCAAAAAAAAAAAAAAATCCCCTAAAACTCAAAACTAAAACCAACCAACCAACCAAAAAAGATGTGTGTGTTTAATGCCAGCACTCAGAAGGCAGAGGCAGGTGAATCTTTTCTGAGGCCAGCCTGTTAGCTGTTGAGCTCTGGGCCTGTCAAAGCTACATTGAGACTCTGTCTCAAAAACAAAAAGAAAAGAAAAACCCCAAGACAGGCAAGCTGTAAACTTCAGTACCTATCAGGAGATAAGGGGGGGGCGGGGAGCCATTTAAGGCCACATGGATGTCAGAAACGTGGAGAATAAGCACCCACGCAGTGGCAAGCCTTAGAGAAAGAGTAAGGAAGCCCACTGTGCTGGGAGAAAGAGCACAGGTATTAAGGAGACGCATACTTAGCAGACAGAAAGAAGAAAAGCGATACTTGGAAAAGTGGGAAACTGAGACACAGGGCTGCCACTCAGCTCCTACGCTACTGTGCAAAGGGTGGGGCTTCTGGGACGGAAAAGTACAGCATCTCATTAGAGAACTAATTATTCCGCTTATCTCTAGTAGGGCTTAAGGTGGTCCCTTAGCCAAAGCTACTGAACCAGCCCAGCTGGAATGTCAGGTCTCCACCCAGACTACAGATTTCATTCTCTGACCAGAAGTTGTTCTCTCTAGGCTACGTCAAACTCCCCTGCCCTAGCTTGCCAAGTAGCTGGGGTTAAGGGAGTAAGTCACCTCACCCAGTTTAGAATTACTGATTGACAGATAAGTGCATAGAGAGCAGAGATTTAAATAGGCTCTTTACACAGCTGTTAATGTGAACATTGAAAATTATGGTGCTTTGTCAAGAACCAAGACATTAAAATTGTTATACTACTACTCAGGAGGCAGAGGCAGGTGGACTTCTGAGTTCGAGGCCAGCCTGGTCTACAGAGTGAGCTCCAGGACAGCCAGGGAAACCCTGTCTCGAAAAACCGAAAAAAAAAAAAAAATTCACAAGCCTTGGCCTGGTGTGGAGGAGTCTGTCTGTAGTCTGAGCATTGGGAAAGCCGAGTTGGAAAAGGTTTTAGTTTGTGGTCAGCCTAGGTTGTATAACGAGAGCCTGTTTACACATAAACACACACACAACATACACACATACAGCTTGGCTGAGCTCTAGGCCAGTCACAGTTCACATACTTGGCTTGCACAGGCCCTGGGTTCAACCTTCAGCAGAGAAAAATATTATCGCGTCCCTTTCTCTCAAAGAACTCACCTGACCTTTATAACTAGTTCCCCCTGTCTGAGTATCGTTATGTCTCCTGAGGTTAGGCCTTGTGAGAGAGAATGTGTTTTAGGTTGTTTTGGCACAAATAGCTACAGCATTTCTAGATTGGTATCATGGAAGAAATCCTTTGTAGTGTTCACTTGTTCTGTATATAGTAGAACCCCCTCTTATCACCACTAGAGGGCTCTGCTAGAAGATCTTTCATAATTTGTCAGTATACTCAGGGAATGGTTTTGAGTGTTTCAGAAATTTTGAACTCTTAGAAGTTTAAACAACCTCATTTCACAGACGAGGGGAACATAGCTGGCATTGGGCATGGCATGGGTGAGTAGCACATGGCATGGGCCCTGCAGCACTCTTAGACTGGTCTCAAACTCACGATGGGCCTGCCTCCCAATCTAGGATTAAAAGCTTGTACCACCACACTCAGCCCGCGTTGGCCTTAAAATGGAATACTGAACTGATTGATTAGGTGAATACATGAAACGTACTCCTACAATAACACCTTCATCATTTCAAAATGTTATTTTCAAAGTACCTCTCAGCAGCCACACCATATTGTTTTAAACTCTACTAACCACTTTCAAATAGCCCTCTCCACGTTATTGCTCAATGAAAACGTTTTACTCATTTCTCTTTGCTCCACTCAACCATATTCACTCACTACAAGAGCCAAACACCTTTGTAAGCTTAAAGCTCTTTCGGCCTTCTATTTCCTCAACTGACACTATAATAGATACAGTTCTTCACGTGCTTAATCCAGCCATTCTCACAGCGTGGCCGATGGAAAACAGCAGGGAGTTTGCTAGGAATGGAAATTCTTAGGTCCATCCACACTCTAGGGATAGGTGCTAGCAATCTTAACCAGCTCTCCAGGGATTCCGAGGCACGTTCAAGTTTGAAAAACACGTTAGTTCTACAGTTCAGACTTCTGTTATGGCTTTTAAACCCATCACAGGCCTCTCTCTGGCAACACCTGTATCAATTACAACCCGTGGGACGCAACCATTACTCAACCTTCAACATCTGTACTACCAGAGATGACCGAATAATAGTTGCGTTATCATGGTTCCAGAACAAAAGCTACGTGATTTCCCGGGGGTTTACCAACGGACGCTGGGCAGGACTCAGTTCCTGCATAGCTTTTTCCTAGGCTAGACACAGGGAGGCACCTCGAGCCCGTGGGTTCTGGGTCTGGCCGAGTCAGAGCGGGGCTCAGCCCGGCTAGGGCCGGGGACACCCGCCAGGCGGGGTTCCCACCTCGGGTCCGAGCCTAGGGACCGGAGGCCTCCCCGTAAAGGAGGCCGAGGGGCAGGGGAGGACCCGACAAGCCCAGAGCCCGCGGACCGGCCGCGAAGCCGCACCCTCCTAGCCCCAGCCGCCGGCAGGGCGGAGCCACGCGGCCGAGGCCCGGGCTGAGACGCGCGGCGCGGCGCGGCGCGGGCTCGCTGCCGGAGACGTATGGGGCTCCTCCCACTGGAGCGGCTGCGCCGCCAGGCCGGGTCAGCGTGGTGCGCATGCGCGGACCCGGCGCCATTTTGGTGGCCGGGCGCGGAGGTGATTCTACAGTGAGGGGGAACGCGACGGCGAGGGTGGCAGTGGCAGCGTTCGCGTGCTCGGGTCTGAATCGCTGAGGGAGGAGGCGGCGGCGGAGGAAGAGGTGGCAGCGGTGGCGGTGGTCGTAGCGGTGGCGGAGGAGGCGGGTACGAATCAGCTGCGGGCAGAGACATGGCCAACATCGCGGTGCAGCGAATCAAGCGGGAGTTCAAGGAGGTGCTGAAGAGCGAGGAGGTCAGGAACAAGCTACCGGACGCCCCCATCTCAGCCCGGGGCGGCAGGGTCCCTTCCTTCCGCGACCCCCGGCGGGCCCCTGCCGGCCTCGCTGCGGCCGCCTTTCTGCCTCTGGGGAAGCGGCGGTCTCCCCTCCTCCTCCCGCCGCCTTTCCCTCCCCTCCCCGGGCCCTGGGAGAGGCGGTCTCGCGGCCGGCCGGCCGGCCGGCCTGGGGAGGAACGGGGTTTGGGGGGCCGAGGCCGAAGCACTCGTCCGGGGCACGTGAGCTCTAGGGGGAGCCCCGAGGCGGTGGCGGCGGCGGCGGCGGCAACATCTGGAAGTGTGACTATGCGGTGGGGAAGGAGGAGCAGGCCGAGAAAACCCGGGAAGTGGGTTGGGGGAAGGGGAAAGGTAGTAACTGGATTCCCCCGGCCGCAGCGCACCTCCCAGGCCCACGCTTTTAGGGGTGCTCTGGAGATTGCCTGCCGGGCCTTTGCTGTCTTCTCCTTGAGGAAGGAGCCTCCACAGTCTTTAGGTATAGACAAGGGGAAGACTTTCAGTTACTCCCTTCCAGTGTAGTAGTGTTGGGGGAACCCTACGGAGACATAATGGGAAGGGAATTGAAACAATTTCCACTACAGATAGAAAATTAATTCCAAATGAGATGATTATCTCTTTTCTACGGACCCAGCCGGTAACTAGGCCTCATCATTGACATTTAAAGCCTTTTTGTCTGGTCAAAGGCAAGGTGTTTGTTAATTAAATGATTTGAAGTAGGAAGAATAATGGAGTGTATGAGTAGCTTATTTCAAAATACTGTTTACCAGTGTCAGGCTCTCTCCTAGGGCAATGCCTCTGTGACTAGTGTTGTACTGTGAAACTTCATTATGATGTCCCTCATAGTTAACTTGAGTCTCGCTTTTAAAAACAGGCCTATTAAAAACAAGGGATTGATTTCATCAGGTAACAACGTTATTGTAGCTCACTGTTGAGTTAGGTTTATTTTTCTGACACAATATTATAGCAGGAAATAGCATATTAAGAAAAATAAAACTCCTACCTTGTAAGTCCTGCAAATTTTAAGTACGTTAATGCTCGCCAAATTTATTTATGTGAAATATTGAAAGTGATTTAATAATTGTCCTCAGCTGTGAAAGTAATAGTACAACTTTTCCCACCTAAATCGACAAAAATGCCAGCTTTTCTATGACTGAACTTAACAACAAAATTTTGTAAGTAATTTTTTTTTTCAGGGTTCACATGTTTTTCTTCTAGGCTTGCTTGAGGCTTTAATAATGTCAATTATGATCTTTAAAATTAAGCATTTTAAGCACATGAGGAATTATTTGCAGATCTTGTAACTCTCCACCTATATTTGTGCACCCCAGCTTGCAGATCATTAGCCATCGTCCCAAGTAGACTTGTAGAAAGTCACTTGAAATTGAAATGACAATATTAGCAGATTTAGTGAGCAAACTAAGAAATAACTAGTATCTGTCTTACATAGCATGAACTCTGACCTCTGTATTTGTTTGCCAAAACTCTGAATGGAAGGATGACTTTGTATTTTTGTGGGACAATGCAGAAACAGTATGAATGACTGTATTCACAAATTTTTAATGGTGATTTAAACTTTCTAAATAAGCAAACTTAGTTTGGGATTTTATATATATATATATATTTTTTTTCTTAATGGAAGATAATACCTAATCTTGTTAGCCTCAAACATCTATAATAAGGTGGTAGGAGTCTTTAGACTTCTCATGCTTTCTTTTATCTAAAAGTGTCAAGTTACTGCCCTGAAAGTCGATATATTCTCTTTGCTTTGTGTGGTGTGACTTTTCCCAATGGTATTTGGTGTTTAAGTTGAAGTTTCAGCATTTGTATGGCTCTGGCGGTGCATATTTAACAGATGGGTTAAGAAAGTGACTCCATGGGTAAAGATGGCTTGCCTGATGACCTGAGTTCAGACTAGAGGACCCTCATGGGAGGTTTTTCCTTTGACCTCTACACCCATAAATGCAAATAAAATAAACGCTCATCCTCACGTACAAGATTCAAAAAAAAATTGTCAATGGATCTCAGGAAGAAAATAGGAAATGTGAATACAAGTTATTCAAGAATGGTCCCTTTAAAACCTAGCAGGGAACTCATTTCAAGGAAGTAAGTTACAAAGAATATTTTGGAAAAGATCAGATGAAATTTAATATTGTAAAACACACACACAACCAAAGTATAGCTTTATCCTCATTGATAGTTTATTTCGTTGACATTTTAGTAAGTCAAGTCCAGTTCCGTAGATAGGTTGTGTTGATTTTCACCTCAGTGAAGGACCCACAGTGCAGTCTATATATTTCCTTTTTAGTGTGTAAATGTGAGCTTTTTGAATAGTTGGTCAAGTAATTATTTTGCCATGTCACCTCATGCAAATCTCCAGTATATGAGGCTTAAGTCATTTGGTAGTGTTTTAATAATTTTGGTGGATCTGATGACTTTTTTTTTATAAATAAATCTTTTTTTTTAAGATTTATTTTTTATTTATTATATGTAAATACACTGTAGCTGTCTTCAGACACTCCAGAAGAGGGCGCCAGATCTCATTACGGATGGTTGTGAGCCACCATGTGGATGCTGGGATTTGAACTTATCACCTTCGGAAGAGCAGTCGGGTGCTCTTACCCGCTGAGCCATCTCACCAGCCCCGACTTTTTTTTTTTTTTTCCTGTTTTTTAAGTGCTTTTGTAAAGATAGCTGACTTGTCAGAACATGCCTTTGCTTTGATCCCAGCACTGGGGAAGCAGAGGCAGACAGGTCTCTGAGTTCCCTCCATTATGGCCAGGGATACATAGATCATGCCTCAAGACAGAAATAGCTGGGTGGTGGGGTGCAGTGGGGTGGTGCATGCCTTTAGGAGGAAGAGGCAGGGTTCTTCTGGTCTATAGGGGGTGGATAGGGGGAGCGGTTCCAGGGCTGTTAACACAGAAACCCTGTTTCAAAAAAGCAAACAAACAAACAAACAAAAGCCATCCAAAGATAGCTTACATTCATTGAATTCTAAGAGGTTGGCTTTAGTTATTTGATAAGTATATTGAAATATAAACCATTTCATAAACATGAAAGATGAGTAGCTAGATACTGTGAAGATTTGTGTCAAAAGGGGAGATGTATTTGCCAGTACAAGTGAAAGGATTTATGGAAAATTGGTAAAACTGTTAAAGCTGCTTGACTGGGCATGGGGTATAGACCTCCCGTGGATTTTGAGTCATGTGAATGTTACAAAGGCAGCCTCTAGTTTTTCATAAAGTACTATTTGAAGATTGGTCTTTTGTTTGTTAGATACTCTAAAATATGACTGCATTTTAAGGAGTGGTTCAGGTGTGCTCAGATTAGAAAATATATCTACATTATAGTTTTTGAGTCATGTTATATAAGTAAATTGCTGATTATGAGGATCAACAGATTAAGCATTAATTTATATTTGTAGGTTGCATTGTTGTTACCAATGATTACTGCTGCCATTTACGAAATACCTCTTCTATTATTGTTAATGTATCATTGCCAATTCTTGTTTTGATTTGTTTGGTTTGTTTGTTTTCTTACTTTTTTTTTTTTTTTGGTTTTTCGAGACAGGGTTTCTCTGTGTAGTCTTGGCTGTCCTAGAACTCACTCTGTAGACCAGGCTGGCCTCGAACTCCGAAATTCACTTGCCTCTGACTCCCAAGTGCTGGGATTAAAGGCATGTGCCACCAGGCTGGGCTTTTTTTTTTTTTTTTTTTTTTTTAAGTCAGGGTTTTTTTGTATCATTGGTTGTCCTGGAACTTAACTTTGTAGACTAGGCTGGCATCAAATTTACAGAGATCCAAGGTGCCTCTGCCTCCTGTGCTGGGAGTAAAGGCTAGCAATGTCATTGCCTATCTGCTTAGTAGGTCTTTGCATTAGATCTCCTACGTTCTACCTGAGAAAATTGAGGATCAGAGAAGTTAAATTATTTGTCTGTAAACATGGCTTAAGAATTTGGATTTATAAAGAATTATTTTATATATGAGTACACTGTGGCTGTCTTCAGACACACCAGAAGAGGGAATTGGATCTCCCCTTTACAGATGGTTGTAAGCCACTATGTGGTTGCTGGGGATTGAATTCAGGACCTCTGGAAGAGCAGTCAGTGTTCTTCTTAACCACTAAGCCATCTCTCCAGCCCAGCTAGGCATACTTTTAATTATTAAAATTGGACCTATTTTTCTATTACTTATAGTTTGCTGACAGTTTCTAGTATTCTATAGTAGAATTTTTTCCAGTTGTATAAGCTCCTGTTTTGTGAGGATTATTTAGTGTGCCTTATGAGGTTCTCACGTGAATTGAATATAGCAGCCTTACATACTGGTTTAAACAAAATCGTGTACAAGTGATTGTTGGTGTTGGATTGCGTTTCTTTACCCCCCCCCCCCCTTTTTTTTTGAGGCAGGGTCTCTACATAGCCTTGGCTGTTCTGAAATTCACTGTGTAGAGCAGGCTGGCCTGGAATTCAAAGAAATCTGCCTGCTTCTCCCTTCTGAGTGCTGGAATTAAACACATGCGCCATTACCACCCACAGGTTTCTTTACTATGAAAAAGGCGGTGAAGTGGGACATGTATTCAGCCTTGAAAACTTGTCTAGTTTGTGGGACGTTCTAGATTCTATCCTCAGTACTGCAAAAGAGAAGCTTTGATCTCTGGCAAATGTTTGCTTTGTAAAGTGTAGTGTTTTTTTTTTTTTTTTTTAGACTTATTTATTTTATGTATGTGAATACACTGTAGCTATCTTCAGACACACCAGAAGAGGGCATCGGATCCCATTACAGATGGTTGTGAGCCACCCTATGGTTGCTGGAAATTGAACTCAGGACTTCTGCAAGAGCAGTCAGTGTGCTCTTTTAACTGCTGAGCCATCTCTCCAGCCTGTAAAGTGTATTTTTATTTTCTGTGACCATATTAAGCATATTGCTCTCAGCTCCCCAGAGACATAACATTATTAGAATGAATGGTAGTGAATAGAGGGTAGGTAGCAAGCAGTGCTGGGTCAGGACTGAGTACAGTTCAGGCAGTGTGGAGAGCTTCCCGAACATCTGTAAGACTGCGGCTTGGATTGTGAGCACCAGTGGAGGGGGAGCTAGGTGCAAAACATTGAGTGTCTTGGGTGTTTGGAGTGTATGGGAACGGAAGAGGTTCTTGGGCTGGAGTCAAAAGGAAAGTTGAGAGGGACTTCAGGTCTTCTTAGCACAAACAGGTGAGAGAGACAGGGTCGGGAAGACATTGTTTTTTTCTGTTGAGGACAGACTTTCCTGTACTCAGTATAGTTGTTAAATTATATTCTGTATGTTATCGTTGGGGAAAAGCTTCCTTTTTCATATCACAGTAAAATATATATGCAGTATGACTGGCACTGAAATCAAGAAGCAGAATATTAGTAGTGCCATAGGAACCTTACCCCTAGTTATTTTTCTCATTTTGTTTTTAAAAGATTCAGAAGGGGGCATTTCACTATGTAGCCCTGTTGACTTGAAACATGCTGGTAGGGGTGTTTGTCATTGTTTTGTGACAGGGTCTCTGTATTTAGTCTTGGCTGGCTGTGTAGACCAGGGTGGCTTCGAACTCACAGATTCTCTTACCTCTACTTACCAAGTGCTGGGGATTAAAAGGCCTGCACCATGTCCTGCTCTGCTTGTTGGTTTTCAGCTTACTGCTTACTTAATGCTGGGATAAAAGGTATATGACACTCTATGCTCGACTTTTTCTGAGTTCGTAGAGCAGATTAGTATGTTTGAATAGAAGAGTAGACATGAGTTTATACTCCAAGTTTGAAGGTTTACAAAAAATGCTCTTAAAATTTTTAAATTTTTTGTCTGTGCATAGGTCAAAAGACATCTTCAGAGAGGTGATTCCACTGTAGGCTCCAGGATTCATGAGGCTTGCAGACCAGCTTTACCTGCTAAGCTATTTCTGAGGGCTCTTGAAAGCTTTTGTTTAATAACAAGAACAAAAACCTGCCACCTGGGTTGGTGACCACGCCTTTAATTGTAGTACTTACATACTGTCAGAGGCAGGATGATTGTAAGTTAGAGGCTAGCCTGGTGTAGATAGCAGATTCCAGGATAGTCAGGGCTGAATAAAGAGACCCTGTCTCAAAAAAAAAAAAAAAACCCAAACTGCCTGGTCTTGGTGGTGACATATGCCTTTGATCCCAGCACTGAAGGTTAACAGAAGATCTCTATGAGTTCAAGGCTAGCCTGGTCCACAGAGAGAGTTGCAGGACAGCCAGGGCTACACAGAGAAACCTTTTCAAAACAAAACAAAACAAACAAAACAAAAACTAACCAGTCAATCAACCAAATCTCCAGGTATGGTGACATGCCTGTAACCCCAGCATTTGGAATTGGAGACAGGAAGATTAGAGGTTTAGGGCCAGTCTGAGTTACATCAGACCGACCCTGCTTTAAAAAGTCAAACAGTAACACCCAAAATAAACTGCAAATCCACAGTAGTTAATAGTTTTAGAAATAGTTAAAATTTATTTTTATTTTTATTCTTTTTTTTTTTTTTTTTTTAAGAGTCCAAAGCTACCATAATTAATTCCTTATCTGTAAGACTGAAATTTGAGACCCAAAGAGTTTGGTCAGTGGTCCTTGATACAGAGCTAGTTAATGGTGAACTTAAACATTTTTGTCAACTCCAAACACAGTATGTAAACATTCCACAAGAATATACTTTTTTTTTTTTTAATTTTGGTTTTTTTTGAGACAGTGTTTCTCTGTATAGCCCAGGCTGTCCTGGAACTCACTCTGTAGACCAGGCTGTCCTGGAACTCAGAAATCTGCCTGCCTCTGCCTCCCGAGTGCTGGCATTAAAGGGGTATACACCACCATGCCCGGCTAAGAATATACATTTTATAGTAATACTATAAAGGCTCAATATTGAAAACAGTGTGAAGAGTAACATATTGATAATAGGTATTTATTGCATCTTTATGTAAGAATTTAAATGTGCCAGGAAGCATAGACACTTGATTCTTGAATTGTGACATAGTAAATTTAGTAATTAAGAGTGTGAGCTTTATAGCCGGGCGTGGTGGCGCACGCCTTTAATCCCAGCACTCGGGAGGCAGAGGCAGGCGGATTTCTGAGTTCGAGGCCAGCCTGGTCTACAAAGTGAGTTCCAGGACAGCCAGGACTATACAGAGAAACCCTGTCTCGAAAAACAAAAAAACAAAAAAACAAAACAAAAGAGTGTGAGCTTTATAATTAGATTTTAAGTCCTGGCTTTTCTACTGGAGGTTTTTTTTTTTTTTTTCATTGATTCTAGCTCCATTTTTTAATTTTTGGAGACAGGGTCTCACATAGGAGGAGACATGCCATGGAAAGAGGACAGACAGCCTCAGATGTTGGTCTCTGCCATTCCATCTTGTTTGGAACAGGATGTCTTTTTCTTCCTAGTAGTGGAGGCTAGCTGGCTCAGAAGTTTCTGGCAGGAGCCGGTGGGGGGCGGGGAGGGTTACTGCATTTTACATGGGCTTTGGGAATTTGAACTCAGGTGTTAATGTTTGTGTTTTACTCACAGAACTTAGCTCCTTAGCTCCTTCGTGCCTGCATGTGTTGAGTTTAGCTAATCTTTTAAATTAAGAGCTTTGTTGTCATGTGGGAACATCTGGGGCAGATGGCCAAACAGAATAATGCATAGGGATGTATGGGCATCAAGGTGTTAATCTTTTATTTTTTATTTATTATTTAGTTTTTTGGAGACAGTTTCTCTGTGTAGCCCTGTCTAACCTGGTGCTCACTCTGTAGACAAGAGATCTGCCTGCAGAGACCTCCCAAGTGCTGGGATTAAAGGCAGGTGCCTCCATTGCCCAGCGGTGTTAATCTCTTTTGGGAGAGTTTTTAAATTCAGGAAAACTGTGTGAAAAATGTTCTCCATTCCCTACTCCTCTCTTCTCCCCACTTTTTGCCTGCTCTTTGTGTTTGTGTGTGTGTGTGTGTGTGTTTTGTTTTTTCAGAGATCACTTCTGACTAAGACTTCTTTATGTACATTTGGTAGTTCCTATTATGTGGATTTTTAATGTATTTACTCTTTAAAACTATGGTAAAATGCACATAGCAAAGTTGATCATCTGGGGCATGTACTCTGGCATGGGCTCTGAGTGTGATCCCAGTACTACCCTCTATTCCTGATAAAGCACTAAATAAAGTTTTTGGGCTTAATCACTTTTATATGTATACTTAAGTGGTGTTAAGTATATTTACATTCTTGTACAACCATTTCTACCATTTTCTTCAGAACTTTTCTTAGTCTGTAAAACTGAAAAAAAAATCTGTACTCGGTAATATTCTACTATTCTTTTTTTTTTTTTTTTTTTTTTTTTTTTTTTTTTTTGGTTTTTCGGGACAGGGTTTCTCTGTGTAGTCCTGGCTGTCCTGGAACTCAGGCTGGCCTCGAACTCAGAAATCCACCTGCCTGCCTCTGCCTCCCAAGTGCTGGGATTACAGGCGTGTGCCACCACGCCTGGCTGATATTCTACTATCTCTTACCCCATCCCTGACAGTCACCGTTTTCTATTTTCATGAATTTGACTGCTCTTACTATATGCACCTGGCGCTTTTGTAACTGACTTTATTTCACTTAGCTATATCCCGTCTTTGCATCATAGATCCCGGGCTGAGGAGATGGCTCAGTGGGTTCAGTGCTGGCTGCTCAAGTGTGGGGAGTTGAGTTATCCTGAGCCCTCATCCTCCGTGGGATGCCTCTGTGACCCCAGCACTGGGGACAGGCAGAATACCTAGGGCTTGCTGATTAGCTATTGAAATTTGCAAGCACCAGGTTCATCAAGAGATCCTGGCTCAAAAAATCAGGTGGAGTGGGGTTGACAGGAAGACTCAGCAGATAAAGGCACTTATTACCAATCATGCCCACTAATCCCCAGGACCCACAGAGTAGGGAGAAAATTGACGCTGCAAATTGTTCTCTGACCCCCACATGCTTGTGCTATGGCATATGTGCAGCCCTTCTCCAGAAAATAAATAAATAAGTAAATATGTGGAAATCTGTAGAGGATACACCTGATATCAACTGCTAGTTGCATGGACATTACACAGACAGACAGTTAAAAATAGTGCTAGTGTTATGTATGGTTCTGCTGATAAGAATAGGTACAGCTTCTGCAGTATTTTGGGCTCCTCTTGACCTGTAACTCCAGCTCTGGAGTATCCACTGTCCTCTTCTGGCTACACTGGCCACTTTACTCATGTGGGCTACTTGGACACACACCTGTATATGTGAGTAAAAATAAAAAAAGAGACCAGGTAGGGTGGGGAATGCCTTTAACCCCAGCTTTTGAGCAATAGCCATATGGATTTCAGTTAGTTCAAGTCTAGCCTGGTCTACATAGCAAGTTCCGGGCCAGCTGGGTCTTTGTCTCAAAAACACATACATGAAGTATAAAAATATACTGACATTTTCCTTTAATTTCCCTGCTATTTCATAGTCATAACCTTTAGACTGTTCTAGCTTACCTTTCCTGTCTTATCTATTGTCAGGCTCAGATTTATACTTCTATTCCTGTATAAATGTAAGACTTTGTATTTCAAAGGTTGTGTAATACTGAACTTTTTGCTGTTTAGTTGAGCTGTAGGACCTGGACTAAGCCCTTAGGTCCACTCTTTTTTTTTTTTAAAGATTTATTTTTATTTTATGTAAGTTACACTGTAGCTGTCCTCAGACACTCCAGAAGAGGGAACCAGATCTCGTTACGGATGGTTGTGAGCCACCATGTGGTTGCTGGGACCTGAACTTATCACCTTCGGAAGAGCAGTCGGGTGCCCTTACCCGCTGAGCCATCTCACCAGCCCAGGTCCACTCTTTGTTAGTGTGTTTGTATGCCATGGCAGATTGTGATTGGGGAACAACTTGTGTGAGTCATTTCTCTACTTTCACCATATGGCTTATCCACTGAGATATCTCAGTAGCCCTTTCCCTTATTTAAAAATATTTAGTTGGGGCTAGAGAGATGAGCAGTTAAGAACACTGACTGCTCTGCCAGAGGTCCTGAGTTCAATTCCCAGCAACCACATGGTGGCTCATGACCATCTGTAATGGGATCTGATGCCCTCTTTTGGTGTGTCTGAAAACAGCTACAGTGTATGATATATAAAATCAACAAACAAATCTTAAAAAAAATGAATTTGGTCTGGTAGAGGGGAGGGTTGATGATGATCAAAGGACAACTTGTAGGAGTTGGCTCTCTGCTCCCACTAGGTGGATTAATAGAATTGTGTTCCACTCGGGAGGCAGAGGCAGGCGGATTTCTGAGTTCGAGGCTGGTCTTGTCTACGAAGTGAGTTCCAGGACAGCCAGGACTACATAGAGAAACCCTGTCTCGAAAAACCAAAAAGTAGAATTGTGTTCATTCAGTTCGCTAGTTACTGCTTTACTTACTGCCCCCAGACCTTTCCTTTTGTTTGTTTTTGTGGAGACTATCTCTGGCTGGCCCAGAATTCTATATAGAACAGGCGGACTTCAAAGTCATAGAGATCCCCCTGCCTCTGCCTCTGCCTCTGCCTCCTGAGAACTGGAATTAAAGGTGTGTGCCACCACATCCTTCTAGTCCTTTTTTTAACCTCTTTAAGCCAAGTTTGAGAGCAGCACATGCATATTTCAGCACCTAAGAAGTTGGGAATAAGCAAGAAGAAATCATCAGAACTAGATTAAGATCTACCAGGACAGAGAAATGATGTTCTGTTTCAAAAAAAGAAAGAAATGAAACTTATCCTAAAACATTACCTCTCCCCACCGTCACCCTCCCTTTTTTTAAAGACAGGGTCTCATTTAGACTACGCTGATTTTGAGCTTAATGGACTTAATAGACTGCTATTGAATCTTGGAACATCTAGCCTCGATTTTGGAAGTACTATGCTTATAGTGTGTCACCATGCATGGCTAAAGTCCTGTGTGTCACCATGCATGGACAAAATGCCAATTTTTCTTGCACCCTTAGTTTTCCATGTTCTCTGGTGTCATTGTCATACTTCATTATATTACTCTATATTATTAATTGTACTTATGTCTGTCTGTTTTTGATAGACTTCTAGAAAACTCTTTGAAAATTCTTGGAATCCTTTTTTCTTAAGCATCTTTCAGGGCTCCCGGAATATAATAGCTTAATATTTTTAAAGTGTTATCACTTTAAATCTTTGGTAGGAACAGTTTGCTTTTGTGCCCCTACCCCTTTATGGCTGGGCAGAGTCTTTTGTATTCTAGGCTATCCTCTCACTTAAATGTAAATGAGCCGGGCACACGCCTTTAATCCCAGCACTCCGGAGGCAGAGGCAGGCGGATTTCTGAGTTCGAAGCCAGCCTGTTTTACAGAGTGAGTTCCAGGACAGCAGGGCTACACAGAGAAACCCTGTCTCGACCCCCCCCCCCCAAAAAAAAAAAAAAGAAAAATGTAAATGAGTGAAGGTGACCTTGAACTTTGAACTTTTGGTCTTTGAAGTCTTATACTGTTGTACAGAGTTGTACAGAATACAATTATACAATACCACATTCTGTTTATGGGGTACAGATACTGAACCTGAAGGATTTTGTCATTCTAGGCAAGTGTTCTGTCAACTGAGCTACATCCTAACCCTACTGGGATTTTTTTTTTTTTTTTTTTTTTTTGTAAAGTAGATTTTTTTGTGTTTTTGTTTTTTGGCATTTTGAGACAGAGTTTTTCTGTGTAGACCTGACTGTCCTGGACTTCATTATGTAGAGCAGGCTGGCCTAAAACTCATAATCTGCCTGCCTCTGCTTCCTGAGGGCTTAGATTAAAGGGGCCCAACACTACTAAAGTAGATCTTTTAAGGAATACGTGTATGTGTGCATGCATGTGTATGCCTGAGCAGGCCAGAAGAATACATCAGGTTCTCTAGAACTGGAGTTAAGGATGGTTGTGAACCACCATGTGGGTGCTGAGAATAGAACCCAGGTCCTTTGCAAAAATGATCAGTGTTGTTAACCACTGAGCCATCTCTTCAGTCCCTAGAACTAAAAAGAGTAGAACAGTTTCTACATCTGTCAGACATTTAGTTATTTCCAGATTATTACTGATGTGCATGGGCAAGGATTTTGATCATATACGTGAGTGATATATACTGATTCTTTTTTTTTGGTTTTTCGAGACAAGGTTTCTCTGTACAGCCCTGGCTGTCCTGGAACTCACTTTGTAGACCAGGCTGGCCTTGAACTCAGAAATCCCCCTGCCTCTGCCTCCCAAGTGCTGGGATTAAAGGCGTGTACCACCACGTCCGGCTTTATACTGATTCTTGTTAAGCTTTTGAATGTAGTCTTAAAGTGTTTTTATAAATAGTTGTCTTATAAATAAACTTTTATTTATTCCTTTATTTGGCAAAGTGCTTAAAATTAACCTTAGCCTCTCGAATGCTGGGATTACAGGTTTATGCCATGTCTGGTTTCTAAATTAACCTAAGTGCTCCCCTAAGACATCTCTGCTTCCATGCAAACCAAGTGCCTGGCATATTATTTCATATTCAATTATATCTACAGGTGGTTATGTATGTCAGACTGACAGACTTTCTCCCCATGCAGGATACTGTGTAGCCCTGGCTGGCCTGGAACTCACTGTATAAGACAGACAGGTCTTGAACTGGAATTGTTGGATTAAACTTGTGTGCCACTGTGTCCAGCTGTCAGGCCTTTTTTTTTTTTTCCTAATGTCTCTGGATTTGATCATACTTTTTTCCTATGATGTTTACTTTGTGAGTTGCTGCATTATCCTTTGTGTGCCTTCTTAAGAACTGGAGATGTGCTAGGTGTGAAGCAAGATAGTACTCAGGAGGCAGAAGCAGGCAGTCACTGAGTAGATCTCTGGTCTACACAGAGAGTTCCAGGACAGCTAGGGTTACACAAGAGAAACCCTGTCTTGAAAACAAAACAAACACCCCCCCCACCCCAAAAACCCCAAACTGGAGATATATCCTTGAGGGTGGAGACCCAATTTCTTGGTAGTTCATTCTCTATTGCTAAGCACATTGTCGGTAAGTAGGAGGCACTTGTTTTCCTGAATAAATTTAAGAATTTTGGGGAGCTTATCCAGACCATGGTGAAAATAATACATTTTGCTCTGCTTCTGAGTCTAGGAAAAGATAACATTGTTGAAGATGGTCTCCAGGTCAAGTTGAACATCTATAGGCTACTAATTTAGTTGGGTTCTCTATTTAGAAAATTGAATACTCACATCAAAAACTAGGAAGCAAAATAGTCAAAAGGGAATTATTTTGCTTTATTTTGTTGTTTTCACCTTTGAAGATCTCCAGGGGCACCTAAATAGTATGTATGACATCATCTGTGTCCCTGTGGGGTTCTTTTGTTTGTTTAACTTCATATTTTTTCATTTATTCAGCTGCTTAGGTGGTTAATTAAATAGACATAGTCACTGCTTTACTGAGAAAATTTTGACCTGTCAAGGCAGTGAGAAACTGAACAGCTAGTTTTAAGTGTGTGTGTATAGCATAAGGGAAGCTGTAAGGTTGAGTAATTTAATTTACCCTTAGGGAGAGAGTTCTTCTGGAATAAACCGTATACTTTGAGGGTGAATTTGAATAAATTTACGAAGATCAGCTGTATACCTATAGAAAGCTGATAATCATAACAACTAAAGATGGAAAGATTCTCTTCTGTTTTCATTTTTCTCTCCTCCTTAATCTTTTGAGACATGGTCTCATATATATCCTTGGCTAGTCTGGAACTTGTTATGTATACAAGGCTGTAAACACATCTCCCTGCTTCTTCCGTTCAGTGCTGAGATTAAAAGCATCAGCTCACCTTGCCCAGCTTAATTACGTTTCTTAAAATCAGTTTTTGTAAATATAAAAATTACAGGTTTGCTTTCTATAGACAGTAGTAGAACCTATCTGAACCCCCCTTTCCCCCAACTACCTCTTTTTTTGTTTGTTTGTTTGTTTTGTTTTTCGAGACAGGGTTTCTCTGTGTAGCCCTGGCTGTCCTGGAACTCACTTTGAAGACCAGGCTAGCCTCGAACTCAGAAATCCACCTGCCTCTGCCTCCCGAGTGCTGGGATTAAAGGCGTGCGCCACCACGCCCGGCTCAACTACCACTTTTATCTCTCATCCACTTGTGTTTTGGGACAAGGCTTACATCTTGGCCAGCCTTGACTTCACTGTGTAACTGAGGGTGACTTTGAATTTCTCCTTCGGGTTTCCAAATGCTGTGGGTTTTTTTTTTTTTTTTTAATTTAAAGACAGAGTTTCATGTATAACAGTGGCTCTCCTGGAAGTAGCTCTGTATCTCTGTAGAATAGGCTGGCCTGGAAGTCAGAGATCAAACTGCCTCTTGCCTTTTGTTTGTTTGTTTGTTTGTTTTTTCGAGACAGGGTTTCTCTGTATAGCCTTGGCTGTCCTGGAACTCACTGTGTAGACCAGGCTGGCCTCGAACTCAGAAATCCACCTGCCTCTGCCTCCTGAGTGCTGGGATTAAAGGCGTGCACCACCACGCCCTGCGCCTCTTGCCTCTTTAGTTCTCGGATTAGAGATGTGTGTCATTACATCTGGCCTGTTTTAATGTTTTGATCCATTAGCAGTAGTAGACATTGGTAGTCTCACTACATAACCCTTGGACTTGAAAGTAAGAATGAGTTCAGTTTAAAAAAAAAACTAAAACATAGACATTTGTGGGCAACGACGACGAATGATGAACTTGGAAAGGATAACAAAAGGTTTTAAAAGAGAAATTTGGATTTTAAGTGACTGTGGAAACTATTGGAGGATTTAAAGGAAAAGACAAAGTTTGGGTGCTTGTGTACGTGTGTGTGTGACGACCCCCCCCCCCACTTTATTTTGTTGCTACCTCATAACTTAATTTTGCTATTATGAATTGTAATGTAAATACTAATATTAACCTCAACCAAGACAGTAGTCAGGTAGGGGATGTTTGAAGGAGGT
The DNA here is from genome assembly GCA_902729485.2 of Mus minutoides. Lineage (NCBI taxonomy): Eukaryota > Metazoa > Chordata > Mammalia > Rodentia > Muridae > Mus > Mus minutoides. Next base: position 122,637 of record LR750054.1, read on the forward strand.
GTTCAGGTAGCTTTAGTGTAATAGATTACAAATCTTTCAAATTTGTGAAATAGAGTCCAGCTATGTCTGTGGTCTCAAACTTCTTACTCTAACCTGGCCTTAGGCTGGACTTTCTATCTCAGTCTCTTTAGTGCTGGGATTACAGAAAAACATCATCATGCCCAACTGATAGACTACTTGTGTTCAATTTATAGTCTCTAAGGATGAACTTTTTGCTTTTAAATTCTCAAAATGTCCAGACATTTCTGAGCTGCAGCAGGGAAGGACATGGGATAACTGAGCTCACCTCTTTTGAACAGCTTCCTCAGAGGTCCTTTTCTTTCTTTCTTTTTTTTTTTCGAGACAGGGTTTCTCTGTGTGTCCTGGCTGTCCTGGAACTCACTTTGTAGACCAGACTGGCCTCGAACTCAGAAATCCCTCTGCCTCTGCCTCCCGAGCGCTAGGATCAAAGGCGTGCGCCACCATGCCCGGCGAGGTCCTTTTCAATAACTTCTGATTCTACTTTTAAAAATTGTATTACTGAATTAAGGAAGATTAAGAAATATAATTTAGGACTGATGAGATGTTTAGTCATGCAAAGAAAGGTTCTTGCTGCCAAGCCTAATGACCTGTGTTTGATCCCTGGCACTCACACCGTGAAAGGGACACCTACTACAGATTGTCTTGTCTCCACAAGCCCCCACTCCATGCACAGATGAGACTGTTCAAAAATGTATTTGGTGAAACACATTGCTTCCCATTTAAAACCATTGTTTTCATTGGTAAAGAAGAAAAGAGGAAGAAATTGTTCCTGATTCAGGTCTTTTTGTGTAGGTCAGGCTGACCTTGAATTCCAGATCTTTCTACCTGTCTCAGGTGTTTATTTGTTGAGAAAAGAAATTTGTTAGCTTGCTATGGGGAAAGGGTAAGAAAAAACCCAGAAAGATGATTTGGGAAAGTAACCAAGATCTAGGTTACTTGGACAAGAGCTGATAGTAAGATGGGTTAGAATTGAGTCGCGAGCCGAAGAGGAGTGGCAGTCTTGGGATATGTTGAAAATGTAGAAACAACACAATTAATGGATTAGAAAACATCTACTTCTGTTTGTCTGTTTTTCTAGTAATTAGTGGTGATGCTTGTTTCTGAGATGGGAGAAGTGGAGAAGAGTAAGAATTTTTTTTGTTTTTGTTTTTGGTTTTTTGAGACAGGGTTTCTCTGTATAGCCCTGGCTGGACTGGAACTCACTCTGTAGCCCAGGCTGGCCTTGAACTCAGAAATCTGCCTGCCTCTGCCTCCTGAGTGCTGGGATTAAAGGTGTGTACCACCATGCCCAGCAAAGAGTAAGAATTTTGCTATGTCCTTTTTAGGTTGATGTTGATGTTGATGTTGATGTAAATGGTGAGCAAGCAGTTGAGTTATGAGTGTGGAGGTGAGATCTGTGGAGAGAGATTTGACATAGGTAAGGTAAGCAGGAGATAGATGTAAAGCCTCAACCGGGTAATTTAGGGGGAAATTGCCTAAAGGATGAAGTCCTGTTTTTTTGGTTTTAGTCCTTTGCACATACTGAAAATGAAATAGGAAAACTAACAGATGACAGAGTGAGCTAAGTTAACATAAGAAAAGCAGAAGTGCATGGTATCACTAAAGCCAGAATGTTAGGAAGAAATTGGCCTGTTAGCTGCCGAAAGAAAAATGAGCACTAACTTTTCAACATAGTGGCCATTGGTGTCCGTCCTTGCCAGAGCTTTTATGGGAGTGGTGAAAATGGAAGTCTGGTTGATCGGAGCAGGTAACTGAAAGATGGACTGAGAAAGTGGCACGAGGAGTTTTGCTTAGCAGGAGGAGAGAGGCTGCGGAAGTCACACTCAAGGCACCTTTGAAAAGAATTCTGGCAGATGATACAGGGAGTTATATGTTGTTGGGTAGGAGAATCAGATTATGCTAGAGAGTGATCAGAATTTCTTATTTTTAACAAGATTGCTTAGGGAAGTTGCAAAGTTTTTGAAAAAGAACAGGGGTAGGTAGGATGGTATTCATAACAGGGTAGGTAGGGTGGTATTCATAACAGGATGGGAAGATTGATCTTTAATAGAAACAGAAACACATAGGACAATGTTAAGTTTCTGTTGGGATTTATTGTCTGCACTTTACAGACCAATTAACAATGGTTGTGTTTTCTCTAGTAATGATGGCTTGGTGGCTTGGGGCAAGAGGAAAAGGTGGTGTGTTTTTTTAGTTAATTGGAAAATGAGTTTAACTAGCTTGGGGGCTATCAGTGAATACTATGGAAAAGAAAACATCAGTGTTGTCAAGAGTATTTTGTAAGAGAGTATTAATAAGAAATGTCCCTGAAATCTGGGAGAAACGAGGCTGTTAGAAGTGAATCAAAGTGTTCATATGGGATGGAGCCAGCTGTTGGGTTTGCAGAGCTGAAGAAAGTAAACTTAATTCAAGCCAAATGGGAGTCTGGGAACATTGACATAATTTGGGGAAAGGTATAATTTTTGTTGACAGAGATTAAGGAAGATTATCATAAGAATGAGGGCTTGTATTATTAGAATTTTTAAAAATGTACAAAGATTATGCTTGAGAGGTGCCTCAGTGGTTAGGAGCGTTTGTTGCTCTTGCAGAGGACCTGGGTTTGATTCCTAGCACCTATGTGGTGTGGTTTCTTAAAGCTATCCATAACTCCAGCTTCTGATCTCCGTAGGCCCAAGGCATGTTCACAGTGCACATGCATCCATGTAAGCTAATCCATCCATACATCCATTTCATATACATAAAATCAATTAAAAAAACATATGTACAAAAAGATGATAAAAGTAAGGAATATACAGTTTTTCATCTATTAGAGCAGCAGTTCTCAATCTTCCTAAGGCTGTAACTTTTAATACAATTCCTCATGTTATGGTGACTCCAACCATAAAACTATTTCATAGCTATTTCATAATTGTAATTTTCTACTGTTATGAGTTGTTATGTAAATATCTTGATATACAGGATATCTGCTATGCGACCCCTGTCAGTGACCCTAACTCAAACTGACGGACCCACAGGTTGAAAACTGCTTTACTAGATTATTCCTGATGCCAGATCACTCTTATTAGTCCTGATGATTTTCTCAATTGTAACTCAAATTTATTGAGCTAGAATTCTGGCATGATGAAAATTGCATCAGGTATGCAGAGGCAGGATCCCAAGTTAAAGGCTAACTCTCTCTACACTCTCTTACACAGTGGTTCTGGGGGAGTCGGCTCAGTTTGCCCAATCACACAGTAGACTGTGCCTTCAGTCAACCAGGATAGTTCTTTAGTGCTAACAAATGACCCCCTTCCCTTTTGTTACTCCTTTTTTTTTTTTTCCCAAGACAGGGTTTCTCTGTGTAGCCCTGCTGTCCTGGAACTCACTCTGTAGACCAGGCTGGCTTGCCTCTGCCTTCCAAGTGCTGGACCTAAAGGTGTGCACCACCACTGCCTGGCTCCTTTTGTTATTCTTGGTCAGTTTGTACTGTCATAATTAAACTACACTATACTGGGGACTCAATTTATTTCTTAGAAGTCTGAGAACAAGATGGCAGAACAGTCAGGCTCTGGTAAGGGCCCTTTTGGCCCATAGATTTGTCCTCATTTGATGGGGTGAGGAGGAAGCTCTTGGTTTCTCTTATAAAGGTAATCCCCAGTAGTGCCAAAAGCAAAAATGGAATCCTGTGCTGATTGTTCTAGACTTTCTCTTTTCCTTTTTTTAAGTTAACAGTTTACCTTACCTTTAAGGATTGTCTTGGTCAGTGTTTTATTGCTGTGAAGAGGCACTAGGACTACAGCAACTATTATAAAGGAAAGCATTTAATTGGGGCTGGCTTACAGTTCAGAGGTTTAGTTCATTATCATCATGTAGGCATGCAGGCAGACTCTGAGGAGGAAGCTAAGAGTTGTGTATCAGAATTGGCAGGCAGCAGGAAGAGAGTGACATGGCCTGGCTTGTACATTTGAAACCTCAAAGTTCACTCCCAGTGACACTGTCTCCAACAAGGCCTCTCCTATTCCAACAAAGCTATACCCTCTAATCCCTGTCAAGTATCACCACTTCCTAATGACCAAATATATGAGCATATGGGGAACATTTGTATTCACACAACTGCAGGGATATTGTAAATTAGTGGACATAGAGCCAGTTTAAGAAAAATAGCTACGGGACTGGAGAGAGAGTGAAGCGAGCGTTTTAAAAGTTTGTTGCTCTTGTGGAAGACCCATGTAGCCGCTAGCTAGCATCCACATGGTTGCTCACACACATTAGTAACTGGTTGCTGGGGATCCAGTGCCCTCTTCTGATCTCTTTGGGCATTAGGCATGCACATGGTGCATACATATCCATGTCAGCAGAACACTTATACACATAAAAATAAATCTTTTTTTTTTTTAAAGAATTATTTATTTTGTGTATGAGTACACTGTCTCTGTCTTCAGACACACCAGAAGAGGGCATCAGATCCCATTACAGATAAATGTGAGCCACCATGTGGTTGCTGGGAATAGAACTCAGAACCTCTGGCAGAGCAATCAGTGCTCTTAACCACTGAGCCATCTCTCCAGCCCATAAAATAAAATCTTAAAACAAAAAGAAAAGTAGCTATGTAAGTGGCATTCTCTTATTGGATTATCATAATTTCAAGTTTTTAACTTTTCTGCTTAAGATCTCTTATCCAAGGGCAGACTGATAAAATCTTTCTCTTGAGTGGGCCTTGTTTAGGGCAGAATTCTGTGGATTTATTTCAACAGCTCACCTTTCTCTTCCCCTGCTGGAGTTCCTTCTTTTATATGTCTTCTTGAGAACCAGTTTCAGAAAATTTGGTAACTTCCAGGGAATTCTTAATTGCTCGTATTTGTGCTTGCTTATGCCTCCAGCCACGCATCCATTGCTATAGAGTTGCACGTTGGTCTGAGTTCCTACAGAGAGCATCGTAAGAGTCTGCTCTGTGATGTGTGACCCTCTTCTCTGCACCCCCAGCAGTTTGTTCTTTGGCTTGAGCTGTTAGTTTTCAGTTTGTTCAGCTTGCTGTGGTTGCTTTTTTTCTCCTCCTCCTACAGAGGGTTTTTGTACATATTATATAGACCCCACATCCTCATTCCTTTGTGTCTTCTAGTATCTGTGATGACTTTCAAACTTTTTATATGATAAAACAAACGAGAAGATTAAGTGTGTGTGTGTGTGTGTGTGTGTGTGTGTGTGTGTGTGTGTGCATGTGTGCATGTGCATGTGTACAAGTGGAACCCAGAGGACAATTTTAGGTATCATTCTTCAGGTTTTTATTTAATTTTACTTTTTGAGACAAGGTCTGTCATTAGATAGGACCTTGGCAAATGGCCTAGGCTGGATGGCCTGTGAACTTTAGGGACCTCTTGGTATCTGCCTCCCCAGTGCTGGGATTATGGATGAGTGTTGTAGTCTGCCTGCATGTGCGTATGTGCCCCCAATCCTCTGGAACTGGAGTTACAGATGGTTGTGAAACTACCTTATGGGTGATAGGAACTCAACCTGGGGACCCTTGCAAGAGTGGTGGCTTAAAACTCTGAGCCATCTTGCTAGCCCCCTCCCCCTTCTTTGTTTTTATTTTTGAGACAGGGTCTCACTATGTAGCCCTGGTTAGCCTTGAAATCATAGAGCTCTGCCTGCCTCTGCCTCCCAAGTGCTGGGATTAAAGTTCTGTGCTACTTTATCCATCCCATACTACTTTAGGTTTTGGGACTTTTTTGGTATTTCGAGACAGGGTTTCTCTGTATAGCTCTGGCTGTTCTGGAACTCACTTTGTAGACCAGGCTGGCCTCGAACTCAGAAATCCGCCTGCTTCTGCCTCCCAAGTGCTGGGATTAAAGGCGTGCGCCACCATGTCCGGCTGCTCTTTAGGTTTTTGAAGTATGATGATTGGAATGAAGGCTAATAATTTTAACCTCACACATTATTACTGTAATTGGAGAGGCTATTATTTTCTGGTTCTCTAGCTAGAATAGCATTGCCTGTCGAATAATACAGTAGCCATTAGCCACATTTGACTTTCTCTGTCAATGTCAGGTTCTTAAAGTCTGTGGGTGCGTTTCTCATGGGCTGTGGCTCACAGGCAGAAGTCAGCGCCTTTCAAGAGTTGTTTCCTGAATTCCTTTACCACGTGGGTCCCCAGATCCTTGCCATTCACTCTTGTCCATTGGGAAGCACTGATTTACAGTTTACTCTGTTTGTTTTGAGATCTCACTGTGGAGTTGGCTTTGCCTCTGTAGTGCTAGGATTAAAGGTTTTGTAACCCACACCAGAGTTACGATTTGTTTTTAATAATGACTGTAAATGTTTGCTTGATCTCACTTTCCTATTATATTTCAGTCTCCTAGGGTTTTTTTTTTTTTTTTTTTTTTTTTGAGACAGGGTTTCTCTGTGTAGCCCTGGCTGTCCTGGAACTCACTTTGTAGACCAGGCTGGCCTCGAACTCAGAAATCCGCCTGCCTTTGCCTCCGAGTGCTGGGATTAAAGGCGTGCGCCACCACATCCGGCTTCTTTTCTTTTTTAAAAGATTTATTTTATGCATGAGTACAATGTTGCTCTCTTCAGACACACTAGAAGAGAGAATTGAATTAGATCCCATTATAGATAGATGGTTGTGAGCCACCATGTAGTTGCTGGGATTTGAACTCAGGACCTCTTGAAGAGCAGTCAGTGCTCTTAACCGCTGAGCCATCTCTGCAGTCTCAATCTCTTGGTTTTCATGTCAACTTTACTTGGGGAACATTAAATGGCCATGCTTCAGCTTCGTTTAATCCATTTAGGAACTGCAGGTGGAACTCTAGTAGAACAACTGCTTACCAAGCTCACGCCACCTGGGCTTGGTCCTCACACACACCCCACATGTTCAGATACAAATCCTGGCTTATATCTTAAGTCATTGAATAATAGATTAGAGGTAAGTAATGTATATTAAATGTTGGGAAAATAATAGTGAATGAAAAATAGAGGACTTTGTCTGCTTGCTAGCTATAAGGTATGGTTGAGGGAGGGCTTATTGAGGGAGAGTACAAAGGGTCTGGACTGAACATGGCCATGAAAGGAGGGATGAGGAGTGAGAGAGAAAAGAGGAAAGGGATGGTGGTATGGGGCAAATAAAAAAGAGATTAGGAGATTCAGGTATGGAGGCAAAATGGCTGTTATATAGCTAAGTGGAAGCTTAGCCCCTTTGAGAGAGAAGCTTAAGTTAGGAGGTCATGTGAGAAGTGCTGGGAGCTGGGAAGAGCCACAGGTACTGGGTAAGGTAAGACCTCTCCCAGATTTCTTTGAGACTTAACAAAAGTAGCTGCTAAGCTCAGATATCTTTAAAACAAGGCATGGAGAATCGAAATTTTCTGTTCCATCAATTTGTTGGTCCACTTTCTCTTCCTCTAAGACAAGTTTTCATTATGTAGTGATTTTGGGGGGGAGGGTTCAAGACAGTGTTTCTCTGTATTGCCCAGGCTGTCCACTCACTCTGTAGACGGGGCTGGCCTGGAACTCAGAAATCTGCCTGCCTTTGCCTCCCACATGCTGGGATTAAAGGCATGCGCATGCCACCAACACCCGGCAAATTTATTGTTTTTAATAGCTGAGTAGTACTCCATTGTGTAAATGTACCACGTTTTCTGTATCCATTTCTCTGTTGAGGGACATTCCAGCTTCTGGCTATTATAAATAAGGCTGCTATGAACATAGTGGAGCATGTGTCCTTATTACCAGTTAGAACATCTTCTTGAGATTCCACCTCACACCAGTCAGAATGGCTAAGATCAGAAATACAGGTGACAGCAGTTGCTGGCGAAGATGTGGAGAAAGAGGAACACTCCTCCATTGTTGGTGGGATTGCAAGCTTGTACAACCACTCTGGAAATCAGTCTGGTGGTTCCTCAGAAAATTGGACATAGTACTACCTGAGTACCCAGCCATACCTCTCTCTCCTGGGCATATATCCAGAAGATGTTCCAACAAAAGCATATTGGAAGAACAGCCCATGCCTTGGAGGAACAGCTCACAGACTCTTGAGGTGATCCTCATACTTCTGCATCCTTAGTGCTTGGATTATAGATATGTGTGGGCCTGGCTACCAGAGGTTTTACATGGAGATCTCTGGCCAGGCCTGGTGGGAGGGTTCCCGCGAAGGGAAGCGAATTTGTTCAGGGAGGGGAAGTCGCTTCCCTGCTTCTGCTGTGCTGGTCAGCTCCACCTCCATCTCTGCCATGCAGTAAGTCTTTGCCGCCCTGCACTGAATCGCCCTGCACTGAACTAGCCAGGGAGGAGTGCTGCAGCACCTCAGGCAGCTCTTTGGGAGAGCTGATCTCTCCCCAAGTGTTACAGCTCTTAGGACAAAGGCTCAGATGAAGGAGTAGTTCTCTCACATGTCTGTTCCCTGCATCGGACTTATATTCAGCTTTGGGGATGGTCCAGGGTTTGACAGCAGGTACTTCTCATTGGCTTACACTGAGAGTTTGGGGAAACTTTATTTGTATGTGGGAGGGCTTGGTGCAGCTACTACTTGATGGATGCTGCATGCCTCTCTGCAAGGGGCCTGTGGGAGGCTGTAGCTAAGTGATGGGAGCAAATGCTCAGGAGGCATTTGGCTCTTTATGGCCAAACTCCTGCTGTCCGGTGCAGATGGAAATCTCCGCCCACTGGGGCTTGGGTTCCAGAGCTATGCTCAGCCCAGGGCCAGGCTATCTGTGCACAGCTCACCACCCCACAGATATGTACTACTGATCTCAGCTGGATATTTGGATTAAAATTTCATTTTCGAATAGATAAAAGTAAGGTGTATGAAAACTTCTTGTTTACATTCTCTTCTGACCTCCATGGGTACCAGACAAGCAAATGGTACACAGACATATGTGCATGCAAAGCACCTATATTCACAACAACAAATACTTTTATTTATGAGCTAGTAATGTATCTCAGCTGGGTAGTGAATGCTTACCCTAGCATGTGCAAAGTCTTGCTTTGATCCTCAATATCAAATATGCATATGGTGGCACACACCTAAAATCCCAGCATACAGTAGGCTGAGGCAGAAAGATCTATACAGGTTTGAGGTTGGCCTGCATTACATAGAGATTGAAAGAACAGCGATAGCATCAGTTGCTACTTTGCACTCAGCACCACTATGTCAAGAATTACTTCTTACACTTTTTCTTTCATCTCTGAAAATGTATTAGCACCTTTTTTGGGGAGTGGAGGAAGGATAGTGTTGGGATTTGAGCTTGGGCCTGCTACATGCTCAGTATACCTATTCCCAGCCTGAGGACTGCATTAGATTTTACAGTTTTTCCTCCTTTATTTTTATGTTTGTGTATGTGTGTGTGTACATGTGTCTATATGCACATGTGGGTGCAGGAAGACAGATAAGAACTTATCTTGGTATAGGGGTTGTTGGTTCTTTCCTTCTACTATGTAAGTTCTAGAAATTGCCACATTTGGTGACAACTCCTTTTATCTATTGAACCATGTGGTTGGCCTCCTTTTCCCGTCCCCCCCAACCCCTCCATTTCTTTTCAGGAAAGGTCTATGTAGTCTAGGCTGGCCTCAGCTTTGCTATATAGCTGATCTTAAATTTCTGCTCCTCTTCCACCTTCCTAGTTTTGGGATCATACTCAGCCAGGACTTCATGTATTCTAGGCACTGTTACTCAGCCAAGTGCTGGACCCAGAATTCTGTACTTCCTCATTAGCAATATGGTCATTCATTTTGCTTCACACAAATTATCTTCAATGTTCTATGCTGTTTTGCTCTACTTTAATAGTTACGTTGCTTACTAGGAGCTGTATATTTTATTCATCTGCCCCCCCCCCCCCATTCCCCCTTTGCCTTTTGAGACAGGGCTTCTCTGGTTGTCCTGGGTTAGGACCCGGCTTCTCTGGTTGTCCTGGGTTAAGACAGGGCTGCTTCTCTGGTTGTCCTGGGTTAGGACCGGGCTTCTCTGGTTGTCCTGGGTTAAGACAGGGCTGCTGCTCTGGTGTCCTGGGTTAAGACAGGGCTGCTGCTCTGGTGTCCTGGGACTTGTTATGTAGCTTCAGTCTTTATTCCTGCTTCTGCCTCCACCTCCTGAGGGATGGGAATAAAGGTGTGCACCACCATGTTTGGGCATTAGTAATGCTTTGTAGATTCAAAGGAATGTTAGAGAGACCAAGACTACTAGAAGTCCTTGCTGCCTTGTGCTGAACTGTGTTAGAAAAAAGTTATAGAAAAACAGCTTTGCAGTTGTTCTCACTAAAGATGGGGTGCCAAAATACACACTGAAGGTTCCCTGCGAATTCTTTATGGGTAACACATTATTTTGTTTCTTTTTTTTTTTTTTTTTTAAAGATTTATTTATTTATTATATGTAAGTACACTGTAGCTGTCTTCAGATACTCCAGAAGAGGGCATCGGATGGTTGTGAGCCACCATGTGGTTGCTGGGACCTGAACTCAGGACCTTTGGAAGAGCAGTCGGTGCTCTTAACCACTGAGCCATCTCACCAGCCCTTGTTTCTATTTTTTAGAAATTAATGTTTCCATTCTTAAAACTGAGGTGAATTATAAAATAATACTTTCTAATGAAAGACTTATAGGTATTTGTTATTAAGCAAAGGTAATGATGCAGTGTGTGCCTGGGAAACCCGCTTATTGAAAAGTGCTGGTAACAGCTTTCTTATCTAGTGTGCCCAAGGGTCCTGGGATGATCCCAGCACTACCTACACACTTCCTTTTTAAAACAACAGCAACAAGCAAACAATTTACAGAAATATGTTATCAAAATGATTGTATGACAGGTATTCTCTTTTTATACTAATAAAACTGAGAGCTTGGGGCTGGTGAGATGGCTCAGCGGGTAAGAGCACCCGACTGCTCTTCCGAAGGTGATAAGTTCAAATCCCAGCATCCACATGGTGGCTCACAACCATCCGTAACGAGATCTGGCACCCTCTTCTGGAGTGTCTGAAGACAGCTACATACAGTGTACTTACATATAATAAATAAAATAAATTAAAAAAAAAAACAAAACTGAGAGCTTTACTACAGTTACAGTTGCAGTGATGTACCCTGAACTATTAATATTAAGACACTGGGAGAAGGGAGCCAGGCATGGTGGCGCACGCATTTAGTCCCAGCACTCGGAGGCAGAGGCAGGCGGATTTCTGAGTTCGAGGCCAGCCTGGTCTACAGAGTGAGTTCTAGGACAGCCAGGGCTATACAGAGAAACCCTGTCTCAAAAAACCAAAAAACCAACCAACCAACCAAACAAAAAAGACACTGGGAGAAGAAGGATTCAGCATACATTTGACTCCAGGGGCCATGCCTTCTAGTAGTCTACTAGTGTGTTCTCTTGCTATTGTCCATTTATCCGAGTGTTCCTGAGTATGTACTCAGGAACCTGTGTGGTTAGTGGGAGGTTTGGATTGTGAAGTAATTTGATATTTTAACTCAAACTGTGAAAATATAAAAAGTAATTATTAACTTGATAAAAAATTAACTTGATTAAAAAATTGAGTTGTGAAAAATTCTCATTTTTTTTTCCTGAGACACGCTCGGCAAAAATTCTCATTTTTAACTTTTCCTTTTCTTTTTATCTTTAATTATCTGCAGATAAAGACCTTACTCTAGAATGTAGACTGCTTCTTTATAATAGGATTCATCATGGTGATGGTATTTTCTTGAGCAGATTTAATAAATCCTTCATTAACTATTAGTATTCTTTGTCTATAGTAAAAAATTCATATTTTCACCTCTGAATTATAATTTGGGTAAGAGATGGGCAGATAAAAGGATAGGTATAAAAATTGATAACTACTTAGCATTTTACTAATCAGATATTATGGGGCAGTTGCAAGAAAGCAGTTTTTTAATTTATTATCTTTTCTTTCCCCTTCAAAAACAATTCTAATTAGATCCTTTAGTATTGAAGCATTCTAGTGTTATTTACTTCATTTTAGACACAGAGAGAATTGATTGTGGGATGTATGTAGTAATCTTTGAAAGCACTGATAATTTACAAGATACTATTTTGCTTACACATTTTAGTGGGAGAAGTGAGGTATGATGTGATACTTGTGGCTGCTTAAATTGGTTGGTAAAACTCAGTTTTACCTCTAATTTTTGCTTCCTGTTTTCTTTTTTTTTTTTTTCTTTTCCCGAGACAGGGTTTCTCTGTGTAGCCCTGGCTGTCCTGGAACTCACTTTGTAGTCCAGGCTGGTCTCGAACTCAGAAATCCACCTGCCTCTGCCTCCCAAGTGCTGGGACTAAAGGCGTGTGCCACCACACCCGGCGCTTCCAGTTTTCTTAACATTCACTCTTGTACACAATGGGCAAGAGATTTTTACTTTTACTAAAGTACACATTTCTTCCTCCACCACAAATACAGAGTGCTAATTTCCTAGGGTACAGGAAGAAACTTCCCCTGCATATTTATCATTAATAATGATCTTTTGAAAAAAAATGAGATGTTGCCATCTCAGAGAGAAAAACTGTTATTAAAGAAACCAGTTTCAACTGGAATGTTTTTAGAATCAAAAAAGTCATGTCTTTTCATCTTGTGCTTTTATTAAAATATTATGAATGATAAAAACTTTTAAAAAACTTGGATTTTGAGTTACATACTGTTTATATACTAAAAATATTATACAAAAAGGTAAAACTGGTTGTTTGGTATTTTTCTTTTTTTCTTTTTTTTTTTTTTTTTTTTTTTTTTTTTTTTTTCTTTTTTTTTTTGAGATAGGGTTTCTCTGTGTAGCCCTGGCTGTCCTGGATCTCACTTTGTAGACCAGGCTGGCCTCGAACTCAGAAATCGGCCTGCCTCTGCCTCCGAGTGCTGGGGTTAAAGGCATGCGCCACCACGCCTGGCAAAAACTGGTTGTTTTTCTTAGAGGTGAGAAGAAGAAGCTAAAGCCCTTAAGCAGAGTCATCACTGCTGTTCTGTCCACTCAGAAGGGGCTTCTAAAAGCCAACCAGCAATTTAAATCTTTGTGAACCTTTCTTTCATAGACGTAGGCGTGGTACTTATATAAAACTAATGAATTCAAATCCATTTGAACTTTGGGGGTTTAGTTTAAATTGAGAACATGTAAGCTAGGAGCGTTCACAGTGCCCAGTGTGTAGACCAACAAGATAACAAGAAAGGCATAAGCTGTAAATGGAGAGAGCTTATTTGCAGGCAGGTATTCCTGTAGAAGAGGATGCTAATGTGAAGCAAACTGGGTGGTTTTCTGAATTATTTAAGGTCACCATGACTCTTTCATAACCTTTCACAAGGTTATGATAAATGCTTTGAAAAGCATTAAGTACAAAATAAGTAGATGCAGATAAATTTAAATTAGGTTTGTTTTATTTAGTCAGAAGGTAGTTGTAACTTAAGTAAAGAAATCTGAAAAATAAATAGCAGGCATCAGAAGATCCTAGTAAGGATTTTACCATGGAGAGGAATGCTGTGCCTAGTGTGTTTGCCATTGCAGTAGGTGGTACAGTGATCAGTTAAATATCCAGAGTTGTTGTGATTAACTCAATTGGGAGCTTATGGTCTTAATGGCTTTAACTAACCATAAATTTCCTGGTGACTGGGCAGAGATAGCATCATAGCAATCAACAAGCATACATTCAGTTGACCAACAGAAAATTTGTCTCATTAAATTCTTCTAAGGTCAATAAGCAATTGCATTCTTGTTCAAATTGTTACTATTTTATTATAAACATTGGAGTTAAAATTTGTTTATTTAAAACTTTTTTAGCTCTTAGAAAAACATAGACGTGTTTTATTAAAGTAAATCAAACATGAAAAAATGGTTTTTTAATTTATTAATAGGTAATATTTAAAAATAGGTTTTTTTCTTGCTGGTATAACTAACATTTATTTTCTGTTTATTTTTAAGACGAGCAAAAATCAAATTAAAGTAGATCTTGTAGATGAGAATTTTACAGAATTAAGAGGAGAAATAGCAGGACCTCCAGACACACCGTATGAAGGCAAGTACTTTTTTCTGTATCAAAATATTGTGCTTATTAAAATTTGTCTGAAACACGGAGTCAGAGTAAGCCTGAGCCATCTATCTATAAAATTCATGGAAGGTAATTTTATTGGTTTAGGGTATATTACAGTTTTTAAAATGATAAATTTTGACACATAAGTGGACTGATTTTTCTTATTGTATTTTAGCTGATTTAAAAATATTTTCTCAAATACATTTACCACAGCCAAGTTATAGGTTTTATAGGCTAGACTTTAACATTCCATCCACTTTACTCTACTGTACCGCAAAGCTTCTTTCTTTATTTTGCTCCCAATTCTGTTGTTTAAAATGACCACATATTTTATAGCCTAACAATTAAATAGAATGTTAAGCCTTGAATGGAGATACACTCAGATACCCTTGATATGATTAATAACAAACCTTGTCTTAGCATTTTGATTAATAAGATGTTGGTTGATTTTGCTTTTAAAGCTCCCCCTCCCTATTATTTCATACTTCATTTAGGTTGTTGCCCAAATACTCAATTTTCTTTATTTAAAACCATTTTGAATAATTATTTGAAAACATACAAAAAGGAAATAGCTTTGCTGATTTTCCATATTTATAATATGATTTTAGCTCTTTAATTTAGAACTTGGAATTAAGTATATGATAAAGGAAGAAACTGTAGTATTTATATGTCCTAGATAAACCATTATTATTGCTGATTAGGGTTATGAAGGGCAACCATGACTTTTGCATATTACATAATGACTATTAATATTGGTTTATTAGAAAGCATATGACCATATGTAGTAGCACTTCTTTGTAAGAGCACTACTGTATTCTCTCATTCAGTTTTCACCTAATCTTACAAGGTAAGTATAATAATCCCTTTTTAATGGACACATTTGAACATTAGTGAATTTAAGTCATTTGTTGAAGGTCAAACATTTGAAGTCGAACAGCTGGGGTTTGGCTTACCTTTGACTTCAAAGCCTATGCTTTTAATAACTTTGTGCTTTTGAATGAATCAGGATTCATGAAGTGTTAGAAATAGTGCTTATGGCTACTTTAAATAGAGTGCTCTCTCTAATCTGAAGTGAAGTTCAGAAAACTCAATAATTGTGACAATTTTTGTTTTCATTCAAAACCTTAAAAGATCGTAGCATACCATTAGACTATCATCAAAAATTCTTTTTGGTTATTTTTTGAAACAGGGTTTTTCTTTTTAGCTTGAGCTGGCCTCACACTCTCAGCAATCCCCCTGCTTCAGTTTGCAGTGTTGGGATTACAGATGGGCAGTACTGTTACCTGGCTTTCAATGCTCCATTTTCTTCTACTCTCCCCTCTCCTGAATGTTTGAGACTGGTTCTTCTGTGGCCTATGCTGTCCTCTGACTGGCTACTGTGGCTAAAGCTTGTTCTGAGCTCCTGCTTCTCCTGCTTCCATTTTCCATTTGGTGGGCTCCCAGGCACAACCCGTATCCCTAGGGCACCAATTTATGTTGCTAAATAGTCCATACCTACTAGTATTTCTGGCTTGTTGTACATGTTTTTTTTTTTTTTTTAAAGATTTATTTATTTATTATATGTAAGTACACTGTAGCTGTCTTCAGATGCATCAGAAGAGGGTATCAGATTTCGTTACGGATGGTTGTGAGCCACCATGTGGTTGCTGAGATTTGAACTCCAGACCTTTGGAAGAGCAGTCGGCGCCCTTAACCACTGAGCCATCTCGCTCAGTGTGTACATGTTCTTATGTGATTTTTTTTGTTGTTGTTTATGTTTTTGTTTTTTAATTATTTATCTTAGGTATATGAATACACACCAGAAGAGGGCATCAGATCCCATTACAGATGGTTGTGAGCCACCATGTGGTTGCTGGGAATTGAACTCAGAACCTCTGGAAGAGTGGTCGGTGCTCTTCACTGCTGAGCCATCTCTTCAGCCCCTAAAAGTTCTATCAAATTTGTCAAATTCAGATGGGCAGTACAGTAGCAATTCTTGTCTACTTCCTTTATTCTCTTTGGAGGAAGTTACAGTTCACAATTGTTTCTCTGGACATACTGGCTCTTGCTTGTAACCCTAGCGTTTAGGAAGCCGAGGATTGCTGTGAATTAAGGGCCATCCTAGGATACCTGAGTCTCAGAGAGTGTGTTTGAAATACCCTACCCCAGCAAGATAAGAGAAAGAAGTTGGTAAATGTTTGGTAGTTAGAGGCTATTATTAAAGTTGTGTGTCCATCTGTAAGTTAGCTATTTATTTAGGAGAATGAGATGGAAGGATTACATGAGTCTAATGGTTCAAGGCTAGCCTAGGTAACATAGCAAGACCTGGTCTAAAACAAAGCAACACAAAATATAAATAGAATTTTAAAAATGTATTCTTTTTTTTTTTTTTGGGTTTTGGTTTTTTCGAGACAGGGTTTCTCTGTACATCCCTGGCTGTCCTGGAACTCACTTTGTAGACCAGGCTGGCCTCGAACTCAGAAATCCGCCTGCCTCTGCCTCCCGAGTACTGGGATTAAAGGCGTGCGCCACCACGCCCAGCTGAGCTAGATATTTTTTATTGAAGGTTGTTGTGTATGATGCTTATGAAAGTCTCGTAGCTATTCTTTGATGAGGGTCACTTGTTTGGCTGTGGGCCCTTGAGCTGACATTGCCTAGTGACCGCTGTCTCAGTGTTCTGTTTGCAAGATGAGATCACTTATGGTGCACTTATCATAGCCATTGCCAAGTCGGAAATTGTAAAAATCACTGATCCTACAGTGATTTTTTTATTTTTTTTGAAGGTTGTTGAAAATTGACAAACCAATGTGACATAGAGTAGAACCCAGATTTCGAGGACTCTATAACCTAACAGTGTTTAAATAATACCTTTAGATTCTCAAACTGGGCCTGTTCTTTTTTTGTTTTTTTTTTTTTTAGCATTTAAGAAGGAAAAACTTTGGGGCAGATAATAAAGATGCCACTCCAAAGATTGGTCAGAAAAATGAAAAGAATCTTAGAGGAAAAGAAGGGCCTGTGTAGGCTACCCCACGTGTGTGCTGGGGTCACGCCCGTGTGTGCTGGGGTCACGTCCACGTGTGTGCTGGGGTCACGTCCACGTGTGTGCTGGGGTCACGTCCACGTGTGTGCTGGGGTCACGCCCGTGTGTGGAGGATAGTCTGTGGCTTTACTTGTACTTTTAGTAAATCTACGTTTTTACTACTGAGGAATAAAAATGAGTCCACATACTATTTTAAAAAAATACATGTATTTTTAGACAAAATGTATTTGGAGTTATTCATAATTCTTTGTTGTTGTTGTTGTTGTTGTTTGAGACAGGGTTTCTCTGTAGCCCTAGAACTCACTCTGTAGACCAGGCTGGCTCAGAAATCCATCTGCCTCTGCCTCCCAAGTGTTGGGATTAAAGGCATGTGCTACCACTGCCTGGCTAATTGCTTTTCTTTACACTTCAGTATTGCCATATGATTCATACATCTTGTTCAACTCATGTATCATTTGATAGCAGGGACTTTACCAAAAAAGAATTGCAGGGCAGAAAGAATTGTAATCAGAAAGCTGTTGAAGGATGAGTATAATAGTGCATTCCTGTAATCCCAGCACTTAGAAAGTCAAGGCAGGGGAGTTAAGTTTTTAATGCCACCCTGGGCTAGATATAGATAGTGAGACTTTGGGGTTTGTAAGGGAGGGGGGAGGTAGTTGTTTAAAGAGCCTAGGTGAAATGTTCTTCTATTTTTTTTGAGCTCCAAATGCATACTTTCATAACAGAGGGGTATGGTAAATTTGGAAGGGCCCCTGATACACTGACAGTGGTTCACTACTTAAAATTTTAAGAGCCAAATGTTTGATGATGTTTGATGATAGTAGTGTCACTAGCACATTTCTTCTATGTCTCTTGACACATGTGTGTGAAAAAATGGTATAATGAACCCTCTAATGAGTGAAATGAGACCTCTAGCTTAAGTAACTCAGTCAATAATGTGACAGGTTGCTTTTCAGGTTTAATTTTTGATTAGTAGAAAAAGCCCTTAGTTTCATGTGTATTTCAGTAGCACAATTTTATTTCTTATCTTTTAGTAGTGAATCGTTCATGTTAATGGGTCATGAAATCTAGAATTTCGAGGTTTACTAGAGGTAGAATTTGGGGATGGAAAGTGGAGAGGTGTTTGAGACTGGCTGGCTTTGACCCCTGTAGCTCAGCAGGGTTTTCAATCAGATCTTCTAGCCCCTCACAGCATGTTCGAGTTTGGTAGGAATGTCCTATTGCCAGACTTTGTCCTTCAGAGTAGGATCATGGAGTTACAGTTTACTTTGTTTACTTCAGTTGTCAGATCCTCTCTCCCCAAATGCCTGTTTAATTTCTGGGTTGGTTCTCCCCCCAACCCCCAATTTTCTGAGATTCAAATGCATACATTTGAAACAGTGGCTAAAGAAAGATTTGAAAGGACCTTGAAACAGTGGAGAAAAGTAGATTTGAAAGGACCCCAGATAATACTTACAACATAATTTTGTATCCAGACAAGTTATTACCTTCTGTTTATATATTTCTAGTTAGTACTTTCTTTTCCCCAGAGCTGAGGACTGAACCCAGGGCCTTGGGCTCTCCCATAGATCTAAATCCCCAACCCCTAGTTAGTCCTTTGTAAAGTCTTGGAAGATGATAGTATTATGTCTTGCCCTGTTTCTTATTTTATTCTTCCATTTTATTTTGAAATTTTAAATGAAGTATTGACATCTTATTTAGAAATAGAAGTTGATTCTTTTCATTTTGAAACAGTCTCATGTAACCTAAGCCAGTCTTGAACTTGATATAGCCAAGGCAGGCCTTGGGTTCCTGGTTCTTTCCTGTCTTTCCTGTCCACGTGCTGGGGTTACAGTTGTGTAACCTTGCTTAGGGGAAGATGAAGACTTTGTTGGAGAGAACTGGCTAAGAGGTTTCCTTCTGTTATTGATGTATTTGTGTCCTTTGTTTCCGTACTGTCTTATCCTGCAATTCTTTGCCTTTTCTTCTTTTAACCGTTTGTTTTCTGTTAGCATCTAGTGAAAACAAGACCATTGAGCCTTACAGTACTAATGAATGATGAAATATTTAACATTGAGTTGTCTATAGAGTTAATGTATTTGAGTGTCTTTAGCTGTTACTATAAAACTAATATTATATACAATGGAAATTTTGTTATGCTTTAAATTTTTATTATAAAAAAATCATGACTTTGACTATTTTGGGATTTCAGTTTTCCCAGTACTCAGTGCAAAATAATACATATATTGGAAAAGGTTTTCAATGTGTTTCATTTTAGATATTTGAGTTGAGTAGCATTAAATTTGTTCCCCTACCCTCTTTTTTTTTAGGTGGAAGATATCAACTAGAGATAAAAATACCAGAAACATATCCATTTAACCCCCCTAAGGTATTGTAAACCTATTTTTGTACATGGAATTTTAAAATATTTTGTATTTTTTAACTCACCTAATATGAATATAATATATTAATGTACTTGAATACTTGTTAATGTTACAACTTTCTGAGTTAAATGTGCATCTTTTTTTAATTTTTAATTTTTATTTTATATATTTACATTTCAAATGTTATCCCTCTTCCAAATTTCCCCTTCACAAACCCAATCCCTCCTCCCTTCCCCCCTGAACTATGAATAAATTTAATAGACAAAATTTCAGGAACTGTTCAAAGATTTGCTTCTGAAGGTAGAATGAAAAGCAAATTTACTAAATGTAACCATTGATGGCTATATGTTGGAGTACAGTTTTTATATCATAATGGCACAAGTATTAGCTTCTGAAAATTAGCTGTTTAGTCAGATTTAGAGAGAGGTTCTTACTTGCTTTAAATAAATACTGCTTAAATATTTATTTATTTATTTATTTAGAAATTGTTTGAGGGCCAGGAATTCGCTAGCTCATTGAGAGTACTTTTCTTGTATGTGCCAGGACTCAGGTTTTATTTGTATTACTACCAGAGTGGGAAAGGGAAAAAAGAAAAGAAAAAAATTATAATGAAAAACAAACAAGAAATTAAGTACAGTGTACTGAGAAATAGTGAGACTTAGACTGCGTTTTGTTTATACATATGAGTACTCTGTCTTCATGAACACGGGAGTGGGGTGGGGGGTGTCACATCCCATTACTGATGTTGTGAGCCGCAGTGTGGATGGGCAGCCAGTGTGCCAACCACCAAGCCGTCTCTCCAGCCATTTCACATTTAACTGTTAGCAAGCTCATACTGTAGAAGAGGAAAAACCATTATTCCAATTGTGATAAATATTGAAAAAGAATGATGTTATTCTAGGATTGTATGTAACAAGAAAACATAGCCTAAGCTTAACTTTTGAATCAGTTTCTTTATACCTTTCCGTCTATAAGCATTGCTTAGTCATCAGTCAGATTACTGCTTTGCTTTGCCTGGCATGTGATTAGCTGTCCATCTTTGTCACTCCTGCTCATTTGTTGTGCTGTTTGATAAATGTTCTTGAAGAAATTGCTGATCATCTTTCTTTGCTTATAGTGTCAAAACTCTACAGCCTCTAACAACTGGATTTCTGTTTTCTTGTCTTAGTCTCTTTTATACTTTCCATACATACATGGCTTTCATTTTCCAGCTGAGATTATTTGCTGTTTGTAGATAGATGCTTATTCTTGTATTCTGTTGTTTTCACATGAATCTTTACATTATTTGAAATTCTAGTTTTCTTTTGAGCAGGTAAAGTAATATATCTTTGTAAACTGTGCCCAACAAGTACACTTTTTCAGCTTTCACTTTAAAAATTCAGTTTTTTTTTAGTCCGTCCTTCCTTCCTTCCTTCCTTCCTTCCTTCCTTCCTTCCTTCCTACCTACCTACCTACCTACATCCATACAGCCATCCATGATCTCACTATGTAGACCAAGCTGGCCTCAAATTCACAAGGCATCATGTGTCACTATTGAAGGAATTTTGAACCCTACTAAGCCCATACAAAAGACACACACTCCGGCTACATTAACTGTCGTCCATATGCCTAGATTGGGCAGGTCTAGTACTATACTGACTTGTTTATTCCCTTGCTACTTGTGGTTCCTCCCTACCATGGGGTTCTGGTCCATTATGGCTTCTTCCTCTTATTCTTCTGTCCTCTCCTCCTCTCTCTACCTGTCCCCCCTCCCCCCAAGCCTTCAGGCCCATCTTTCCCTTCCATTGCCCAATCACAAGCTCTAGCCTTTTACTGATCAGTTAAAATGGAGAGAAGGTTCACACAACATCACTTGAGTATGTGATGGTTTGCTTGTTGGGGCCAACCCCTCCTGAGGAACCAGTATTATTAACATTAGAATACAAACAGCGTCAGGTCAACACACTACACATCACCATGCCCAGTTAAGAATTCAATGCATTTCTATTCATTTAGTTATTTTCAATTCTATTTTTAGTTCTGTATCACTGTGTATACCTGAAGAGGACCTGGGTCCCCTGAAGCTTGAGTTCTAGGTGGTTATGAGCTGCCAGATGTGAATGCTGGCAGCATAACATCAATCCTTTACAAGAGCAGCAAGTGTTCTTTTTAAATGTTTTGAGATTTTAGTTTTTTTTAAAAAATGTGGGGGGCTGGTGAGATGGCTCAGCGGGTAAGAGCACCCGACTGCTCCTCCGAAGGTGATAAGTTCAAATCCCAGCAACCACATGGTGGCTCACAACCATCCTTAATGAGATCTGGCGCCCTCTTCTGGAACGCCTGAAGACAGCTACAGTGTACTTACATATAATAAATAAAATAAATCTTTAAAAAAAAAAAAAAGTGTGTTTTGGATGGGCGTGGTGGCGCATGCCTTTAATCCCAGCACTCCGGAGGCAGAGGCAGGCGGATTTCTGAGTTCGAGGCCAGCCTGGTGTACAGAGTAAGTTCCAGGACAGCCAGGGCTACACAGAGAAACCCTGTGGGGGGGGGGGGGATATGTGTGTTTTGCTTGCATATATGTCTGTGCACCATGTGCACACAGTCCAGAAGAGGTCATCCCCTGGAACTGGAGTTATAAGCTGCCATATGGTTGCTGGGAATTGAACCTCAATTTACAGGAAGAACAGCCAATACTTTTAATCTCCAAGATACCTTTACTGCCCTCCATTAAATGTTTTAAACTTCTGAGCTGACTCTGTACTTGCCCCCTCCCCCTTTTTTTGAGACAGGGTCTTACAGTTGTGACTTACTTGGAAATTCCTATATTCAGTGGCTTCAAATCCCAGAAGGTCTATCTGTCTCTGCCTCCCAAATGCTTGGTTTAAAGGTATACATTAGTATACCTTGCCTATAGTTTTTGTTCTTAAAGTGTGGGTGTGGGTGTGGTATACACGTGCAGTACCACATTTGGTCTGTGCTGGGAATTGAATTCAGGGCCCCTGCATTCTATGCAAGTGCTCTAGAACACATCCACAGTCCCTTTAGACTTTTTTAGATGTATTACTGAGCAGTATCAAATATTGACATTTTGTTTAGCTATAACATCTACTCCAGAATTTTCCATCTTCCTAAATGAAATAGATGCTCATTAAACAGTAATTCTGTAATTACTTTTAGCTTTTGGGGAAAAAAAAAAATCACTGTTTAGTTGGGCATGGTGGCACATATTTTTAACCTCAGCCCAGGGCAGGTAGAGGGAGAGGACTGTGAGGTCCAGGCCAACTAGAATTACATTAGTAGAGGAGATCCTGTCTAAATAAAACAGTCCCTTACCTCCACCTCTAACAAAGCAAAGCAAAACTGTTTCTATTTTTTCAGGGCTTATGAATTTGACTGTTCTGGGTACCTGTAGGAAGCAAATCACTCTCAATATTGGCCCCGTAGCGTTTTGTTGCCTCTGCTCTGTAGCATGGCAGAGTTTGCTTCCTTTTCTATGTTTACTGTGTGTACATTGTTTCATTCATTGTATGTACACACTCCACCTTGCTTACCTATTCTTGTGAGTGGAGTTAAAAAAGTGGATTTTTGCTTATTTATTGTGTATATATGAACACTATGCAAATGCAAGTTGCCCAGGAAACATTGATGTTAAAGGACAGACTGTGAGAGCTGTTTCTGTTTCTACTACTCAGGGCCCAGGGGTCAAATTCAAGTTGTAGGACTTGGTTTGGTAATAAGTTTGCTTTGTCCTCTGACTATCTGGTCAGTCCATGCATGTTGCAGTATATTTGATCATACTGTGAACCCAGAGATTGCGGTGTTTACTTGAAAAACCTGTTTGTAGTGGTAGTGTGGCTCAGCCCTTCACATACCTTTAATGCCTCTGGCTGGAATAGGGACATGTCCTTAGTTCACACCTTTAATCCCAAACAGTGAAGGTAAAGTTTGTAGAAGGAAGCAGTCATGTTTGAAAGTGATGTTTAGTTGAGTGGCAGGCAAAGTGACAGATGAGAAAGATTTGACAGAATAGGATATGCCCAACTCTCAAGAGAAGAGAGAGGAACAGGAAGCTATTTAAGAGACCAGTGCAGGAGAAAGGCAGGAGGAAGATTTACTGGGAGAGTTTTGCAGAGACAAGTCTGAGAGAGAATAAGCTATACACAGGTGAAGACAGAAGGAGCTAGAGAATGAGAAGGAGCCAGAAGATCAGAACAGATTGCCAGTTAGTTTGAGGCCAAGCAGAGCAAAAAGTCAGGCTGAGAGAGAAGCCAGATTGAATCAATCAGCTTGGAGAAAAGAGTTTGAGTTGAGCCAGAATAGCTGAGTTGAGTCAGCTAGCCAGAGATCAGAAAGAACAAGAAAAGGTGAGTTTATTCAGCAGTAAGTTTCAGAGGCTGAAAAGATTGTAGAGAGACTAGAAGCTTCCAGAACTAGGGGTAAGTTAGCAGACAGAGGCAGTAAGCAAAGAAGATAATTACTTTAAGAGAATAAAAGTTACTTGTGGGTTTCTTTTTGTTTTGAGACAGTGTCGTACTATGTAGCCTTGACTGACCTGGAAATCATAAAGATCTGGCTGCCTCTCTTGAATGCTTGCAATAAAGGTGTTAGCCAGTATGCCCCATGGGTTTTTGTTTGCGGGAAGGGCTTTCCCTATGTTACCTATTCTGATCTTGAAATCCTAGACTCAAGTAATACTTTTACTTCAGCCTCTGGATTAGGTCATAAGGTCCCCCGCCCCCCCCCAACAGAAAAGGAAGGAAGAAATGAGCTTTATAGACACTGCATTTTCAGTATTAATATAATGATAATCATAACTGATAGTAGTTTGTGGTAAGAAAAATTTCCCCCCATTTCCTATAACAACTTTACCTCTAATAGGTTAAGAGGTTAATTAGTATCCAGATTTGGTAGTCTGTATGTTATGTGATTGGACTGACTATTCTATGATCTTGCTGCAAAAGGAAAAAGAACAAAATATTACCACCCCAGCCCATGTCTGTGAGTGAGTGTGTGAGTGTGTGCATGTTTGCATGTTTGCGCAATGTGCAGCAGTCGGATTTTACCACTGGCCCATGTCCTCAGCCCTTTGCTTTCCTTTTCCTTTTGATTTTTGTTTTGTTCAGGTTGAACAAGGGGCCTGTGCTGTTCCCCAGGATTTCTTCTTGATATAATAAAAATAATTTGATACTGGTCAGCTAGGGATATAGCTATTTGAATCCCCAGTTGGTATGAGCAACTCAGGACAAGACTAGCCAATGTAGCCCTTTGAGCACTTGCCAAGGACGTATAAGGTTCTGTGTTTGACTGCTAATGCTACTACCAAACAAGAATGTGGTTGCGTAACAATACTATTTGAAAGCTTGCCTCTGTTCCCATTTTTGTGCAATCTTTTTCATGTAACTTAGGGTCTTATAAATGGCAAGCAAGCAAGGTCTTATTGAGTCCATTTGTACACATTACTACTATGAATTATACCAAGATGTTTTGCCTTTATGGTCAGTAAATGTTACAAAGGCATTGTATGGCCATGCCCTTTTCATCACAGAAGAGCACTCCAAATCTGTCATTTATCCTGTGGCCAGTCACAAATTACGAGTGTCAAATGGAAATTTTTAGAAAATCTCTAATTTAAAATTTCAACTTCTTATAACACATTATTATAACTGTTCTATTTTGTTATTAATGCTTATATATTTAACTTTAATACAAGTATGTAATAAACAAATTATAGTATAAAGTGGCTAGAGAGATGGCTCAGTGGTTTGAGAGCACTTGTTCTTGCAGAGGATCAGTTTTTGCTCTATAGATGGGGCTGCCCTTAACCTGGACATTCACCTGCTTCTTCCTCCTGAGTCAGCTCATCTTGTTTTTCCCTTAAAGACAAAAGTAGTACAGTGTTGAGCACTGTGAGGTTTTGTGAGTCCATAGGGCAACAGGAGTAAGCAGAGTCCTATACTATGTAGCAAAAGTTTCAGAAAACATTGATTTCTTTGATTTTTCTTAAAATGGAGATAGGGTTTTTTTTTTATTATTATTATTCTATCTTTCTTAAATCATTGACTAGAAGTGCAGAAAATAATCTTTGGATCAAAAAATAATAGAAGGAATTGAGATCTCCAGTGCCCTTCCTAGAGTCAGTTGTACTGTTTAGCTATTAATAAGAGTAACTTAATCAAACTCTCTCAGTGATTTCTTTTGTTACATATTGAAATTTAGGTTGCTTTTTTCCTGTGGTGTTAAGGCATACTTTTTTTGTTGTTGTTTTGGTTTTGGTTTTGGTTTTGGTTTTTTGAGACAGGTTTTCTTTGTGTAGACTTAGATGTCCTGGAGCTAGCTCTATCTACCAATCTGGTCTTGAACTCACAGAGTTCACCTGTTTTTACCTCCAGAGTGCTGGAATTAAAGGCGTGTACCACCACCACCTGGCAAAAACATACTTTTAATATATGAAATAAGTAGTGATTACTTTAAAAACAATTTATTTTATGTGTATGGGTGTCAGCCTTGGAAGTCAGAAGAGAGACTTGTGTCCTCTGGAACTGGAGTTAGAAATAGTTGTGAGGAGCTGGGCAGGTGAGTTGGTTCTTAAAAACACTGGCTGCTCTTCTAACAAATCTGGTTCTGAGATCCAGCACCCACAGGGTGGCTTAAAGACCTCTGCAGTCCTAGTTCAGGGCATCCAGTGCCTTCATTTGGTCTTCCTGGATACTGGTGATACGCAGTGTCCAGAGATCCTTGCATGCAAACCATCTTGATACATTAAATTAAAACTAAAGATCCAAGCCCTTGGGAACTTTCTTTAAATGAATCATTAAAAAAAGGCCATCTGGGTGTTCATAATTGAACCCCGATCCTTTGGGAGAGTGACCAGTTATGTCAACTATTTTGTTCTTTCTCTAGCTGTGAAATTAAGTATTAAATATCAATACTAATCTTTAATGAGTGGGCTTGCTTGGTTTTTTGTTTGTTTGTTTTTGTTTGTTTGTTTGTTTGTTTTTGGTTTTTCGAGACAGGGTTTCTCTGTGTTGCCCTGGCTGTCCTGGAACTCACTTTGTAGACCAGGCTGGCCTTGAACTCAGAAATCAAAACTGAAGTTTCTTAGTAGTGTTTGACACATTGTAGTATGCCTTCAAATATTTAATGAATTATCTGGAATAATTTGTATAGAAAAACTAGGACCATTATAAACCTTTGGTATATACACACCCATTTTCCTTTGAAGCCTGGTTTGCACCTTTCTTCATATTTGTGTAGGTATCATTTAATGTTTCTTAATAATATCATAAAAGTATGTCATGTCATTTATCTTGGGATACCATTTTCTTCAAGGTATATTTTACCTTTACATGTTGGGTTTTTTGTTTGTTTTTTTCTGTCCTCCTTATTACTTAAAAACTCAAGTGTGCTTTATATTCTAGGTCCGGTTTATCACTAAAATATGGCACCCTAATATTAGTTCCGTCACAGGGGCTATTTGTTTGGATATCCTGAAAGATCAATGGTAAGAGATCTCTGAATTTGCTCTCTCTTCTCTGTCTCATAGGAGAACTAAGACTACAGATGTGGTAATTTCCCCAAACCATAAGTTTGACCTTAGGCACTAATTATAAATTCTCTTAAGTACAATGGAAAGTATATATTAATTGAGATCATGATAACTCTTTAAATGGACACATTTTTGTAAGTAATATCAAATGCTAATTTTATATTTAAAAAATCTTATTTCATTTTTTTATTTTGGTAAATTTCCTTCTTTGTTAGAAAGGTATTTAGAATGGACTAAAAATGTAAGTTGAAGCAGTTATCTTTGAGATAAAATATAGGCAAAAGGTGTCCAAAGTTGTTTTGTTCTTAGGTGTTACAGGTACTTTTGCAAGTAATATTTTCTTTTATATGAGACTTCTTCACCTCACTTGCCTGGTTCTTTATTTTATTGACATATTTTGGTTTTGTCGTGTGTGCGTGTGTGTGCGCGTCTATGGGCATGGTGCAGTACATTATGCAGGCCAGATTACAGCATGCAGGAGTCTATAAGCTGCATTTTGTAGCTCTCAGGATTGATCTCAAGGTAGCAGTGGGAAGCAGCAAGCACCTTCACTTGCTGAACTATTTCACTGGTGTGCACACACATGCTCGCATGCGCGTACACAATTTTTTTTCTTTTAAAGGAAGGCTTTTCTATGGAGCCCAACCTGGCCTTTAAACTGAGCTTCTCCTGCTGTTCTCTTAGGAGTTATTCATCCCTCCTGGTGGCTGTTGGGTAGTTAAGACTTCCCATTTTGTAGCCATCAGATTTCAATCTCCCTTCTACTTTTTTTTTTTTTTTTTGAAACAGGGTTTCTCTGTATAGCCCTGGCTGTCCTGGAACTCACTCTGTAGACCAGGCTGGCCTCAAACTCAGAAAACTGCCTGCCTTTGCCTCCCAAGTGCTGGATTGAAGGTGTGCTTCACCTCCGCCTGGCAATCCCCCTTCTACTTGTTAGGCTGTGTGGTTCTAAGCAGGTTTGTGCCTCTTAGCTTTCTCATTTTTGAGATGAAGCACATGAGGTACACATTGGCCTGAGAGAATTTAGTTGGTTCATGTAATGTTTTTAGAATGAAGCTGTTATATTTTAGCACTAATTAATCTGATGGTGTAGGTTCAAACACCAACTTTGCATTCATAATTAGTATGTAAGTATGTAATCTTATTAGTGGGAATAGTGTCCAGAACTATAAAATGAATTTGAGTAAGGTATTTCACACTTGTTTATCCAGTACTTGGGAAGCTGAGGTCTGGTGATTGTAAAGTTTGAAGCTAGTCCTCACTATTTAGTGAAGCACTGCTTTGAAGAGGGAAAAAGAAAAGAACATGAAGTCACCAGGCAGAGGGAAATAGTTCCAGCCTCTGTGCCTTCATAACTCAGTGCACATTTGCATAATTGGAGATGTTTTGTTTTCAGTTTATTCCAGGGCATTTATTCTGGGTTTCCTTGTTTTTTCATAACTTTCTCATTTTTTTCTGTGTCTCCTGGGTCTTTGCACATGAGGATCTGCAGAGATCAGTTCCATAATCTTTTCCATCTTTGCTTCTTGATAAACTCTAATTTCATATTTTCCCAATTATAAACTGGAAAGTCACAAATATCTTCCTCATTGGTATTTATTTTTGCATTTTAAACATTGGTGTATTTGTGCATATGTAAGAGTGTAGACATGGAGGGATCAGTGGACAGTTTTCTGTGGGTGGTACCTTTTACCACATCAAACCTGTCAAGGTTTGCTAGCCAGTGTTTGTATCCACGAGCTGTATGTATCCCTTACATTCTCTGCTCAGGGTGAGTTCTCCTTAGTTGTATGTGAACGATGCAATGAACAGACCTGCTCTTCCTGAGGTTGGAGATGCAGACCTTTCCTTTTCTAACTCAGCATTCAGGATGCAGCACTTAACACTGGCTGTTCTTCAGAGAACTCATTTTGGCATCCCAGTACCACATGATACAGTGCCATAGCTTTGATATCCTCTTCTGGCTTAGGGAACACTTGGATCACTCATGGGCCCATATAACCTGCAGGCAGAATACCTTACACAGAAGTAAACCAAAACTTCTTTTCTGTTTCCATAGGCTTCCTCTTTTGGACTCTTTTTTTTGTTTCTCTCTCTCTCTCTCTCTCTCTCTCTCTCTCTCTCTCTCTCTCTCTCTCTCCCACACACACACACACACACACACACACACACACACACACACACACACACACACCAGGATCTCACTGTATAGCTTTTTCTATCCTGGATTTTCCTTTGTAGACCAGTGTTGTCTCAAACTCAGAGATCTGTTTGTCTCTCTTTCCCAGGTACTGGGGTTAAAGGCATGCACTATCATATCTGGCTTGGTTTGTCTCTTTTTCTGTTGTTGTGTAAACTGTCTAAGAATATGGTGGTCAAACTTGCATCTCACCAGCAACCCCGTTACTATTGCTGTAACCCACATTCCACTTCATTTTTTGTCTGGCTAATTACAGGAGCTGTGTCCTCCCAGTCTCTCACTTGGCCTTACTCGGGCCATTTCTTTCTTTTTCTCTTTCTCTTTCTCTTTCTCTTTCTTTTTCTTTTTCTTTTTCTTTTTCTTTTTCTTTTTCTTTTTCTTTTTCTTTTTCTTTTTCTTTTTCTTTTTCTTTTTCTTTTTTTCTTTTTTTTTTAATCGAGACAGGGTTTCTCTGTGTAGCCATGGCTGTCCTGGAACTCACTCTGTAGATCAGAGTGGCCCCGAACTCAGAAATCTGCCTGCCTCTGCCTTCCAAGTGCTGGGATCAAAGGCGTGCGCCACCCCCGCCTGGCCTGGGCCATTTCTTGTTAAAGCAGTCTGGGCATAGAATTTAGGTTTGCACCCTAAGTTCTTTACCTGCTGCGCTGTTTTGTTGTCGCCAAACCAATGCATCTTAAAATTTCAAATTCCTTTTTGAAGTTTAGTACTT
Organism: Mus minutoides; assembly: GCA_902729485.2. NCBI lineage: Eukaryota > Metazoa > Chordata > Mammalia > Rodentia > Muridae > Mus > Mus minutoides. The sequence goes on from LR750054.1 coordinate 152,442, forward strand.
CATAAAATAGAATTAATTATGCATATGAAATCCAGGAAGCCTCAGTCAAGTGCAGCTGTAAGAAGCACTTGAGACAGGAATGAATAGAATGTAAGAGGTGGTGTCTTTCCCCCTGCGCCACCACTGCCTGGCTAAGAGTTTTTTTTCTAAACTTAAAATTTCGCATCAATAAATTTAAAATTTAAAGATAAATCTAGGGCTGGCGATATGGCTCAGTGGGTAAGAGCACTGACTGCTCTACCAAAGGTCCTGAGTTCAAATCCCAGATCTCACCTAGAGTGAGATCTGACGCCCTCTTCTGGTGCGTCTGAAGACAGCTACAGTGTACTTATGTATAATAAGTAAATAAATCTTTTTAAAAATTATGTAAAAAGATACATCTAAAACAGTAAGATAGGCATTCATTCTATTTAAAGATAAAATTTCTGCAGTCTTTAGGGTTGGCCAAGTAGGTTTTGTTTAATATTTGCAGTAGTTATTTCAAAGTGTCATTGAGTATATCATTGGTTAGTATTGTACTATTTATGTTTGGATATGTTTGTTTACCTTTCTTCTGTCTTCTGTTCCTCCGTCCGTCCGTCTGTCAGTCCATCTATCTATCTAGCCAGAGTCTCAGTATATATAGACCAGGCTAGTCTGAAACTCAGAGTCCCACCTGCCTCTGCTTTCTTAGTCTTGGTAATACCTACCATGCCTGGTTAGTATTATTAAAAAAAAAAAATTAATACTTAATTTTTTTTGTTAGGATTTCACATATACATTCAAATATGATTCTGTTCCTTTTTATTTCTCCCCTTCAAATCCCTGAATATCTCCTCACCATATTCTCCAATATTCATATTTTTATTGTTCCTCATTAATTTTCTACCCATTTAGTTGGTTGGTTTTGGTAACTCCCCCCCCCCCCCCCCCCGACACAGGAAGACAGGACTAGGCTTTGGATATCATCCCATCACTGCCACTTCCTTTTGAAACAGGGTCTCTCTCTGAAAATGAGGATATAAATCATTTTTATTACGCCCTTGGTTTTATAACTTTGGCAAGTAACAGTTCTTATCCATGTTGACTATTCTAGATTTTAAAAGGTGGTAGGAAAGTAGAATGTATCAGTTATTTTTCTGTTGATGTGATAAAATATGTTGACCATGAGCAACTCTGAAATGAAAGTATTTATTTTGTTTTAATGGGTCCAGAAAGCAGGAGTCCTTACTATCAAGGAGCAAATGGCAGCAGGTAGCCAGAAGAGCTGCCTGTCACGTTCCCTTGGCATAACAGCCAGTGAGTGGTAAGGAAGCTAGAAAAGTCTCCTGCTAGTGACTATGCTCCAGCAAGGCTCTAGATTCTAAAATTGTCATAAATTTGCCTCAGTGCTATCAACTGGGGACCAAGTATTCAAATACATGAATCTATCCACTTTGAAATACATTCAAACCAACACAACAAATGAGAAGACTCTCAGGCTTGGTTTGAGTCTTCCTCCTTAGTACATGCTAGGCATATTGTATACGCAGCGCAAACAACTCTGTTATTCCTCGAGTTCCTGTCTTCTTTCCTGGCAGTTTCCTACAGTAATTAAATGTTGAGGCCCACTCCATGAGTCTTTTGTACATCTTAATTGTGTTCTTGAGCCACCACCTTCTTAGTGGTAGATGGCCCTTGTCACCACTGTGCAGCAACCTCTACCAAATTCAAAAGGAGTATTGGATGGGATTGTGGGAAATGGAGACATTGGACGGGATTGTGGGAAATGGAGACATTGTTTCATCCTGTCCATTTTTAAGTGTGTGGTTATGTTAAATTATATATCTTTTTTTTTTTTTTTTTTGGTTTTCCAGACAGGGTTTCTCTTTATAGCCTTAGCTGTCCTGGAACTCACTCTGTAGACCAGGCTGGCCTTGAACTCAGAATTCCACCTGCCTCTGCTTCCCAAGTGCTGGGATTAAAGGCATGTGCCACCATGCACTTACACAAATAATTTCCAGAATTTCTTCGAACTTAAAAGATAAAACTGTAAATTTGAATATTCTAGCTGCCTTACATTAGAATCCTAAAATAGACCTTATATGTCTGGTTTATTTAAATTCATATAAGCTGGGCGTGGTGGCACACACCTTTAATTCCAGCATTTGGGAGGCAGAGGCAGGCGAATTTCGAGGCCAGCCTGGTCTACAGAGTGAGTTCCAGGACAGCCAGGGCTACACAGAGAAACCCTGTCTCAAAAAACAAAAAACAAAACAAAACAAAACAAAAATTTCTCCAGAAATACCTCCAGAAGGTACAGATACATGGTCTGCAAAGTCATGTATAATGGTTCATACTTGTCAGGGGCCTGAAGGTAGGAGTATCAGGAGGTCAGAGTCATCCTCAGCTAGTAAGTTTTATGGCTATCGTAGACTACATGAGACTTGCAGACCTTTTCTCCCATTCTTTCCTGTATTTTTTTTTTAATTGTTTTACTTAGTGTTCATAGTCCATTCTCTGGTTCTTTTCCTCTGTCTTTGCGTCTTCTAATTTTGTTCTGTCCTATAATACATCTTGAAACATTCTTCTTGTGTTTCTTCTAAGTTTTTTGTTTAGGTCTTTTCTATTAATGTATAAAATTCTACATGATTTTATATTTTATTGCCCATAAAATTGTTATTGTTAGCTTGTTTGGATATGAGATCCTCTTTTTGTATTTTTTGTTTTTGTTGTTTGTTTTGTTTTATTTATTTGTTTGTTTGTTTTTGAGGCAGGGTTTCTCTGTTTAGCCCTGGCTGTCCTGGAACTCACTACAGACCATGCTGCTGGCTTGAACTCATAGAGATCCACCTATGTCTGACTTCTAAGTCCTGTGATTAACCACATGTGCCACCACTGCCCAGCTCATGCGATGCTCTTCTATTTTGACTTTTCCTTTACTGTTCAAACTTACTGTCTGCTCTTCCAGAGGACCTAGGTTCAATTCCCAGCACCTACATGGCAGCTCACACCTTTCTATAACTCCACTCCTAGGGGATCCCACACACTCTTTTGGCCTCTGCATGCACCAGGCCTGCCCATGATACACAGGCATACATGCATCTCATATACATAAAATAAATAAAGAATTTAAAAAATAAGTACTTTAGCCAGGAATATGCATAGATACTCATATTCATTCTCTCCCTCCCTCCCTCCCTCCCTCCCTCCCTCTCTCTCCCCACACTCTATGTGTATGAGTATATATAAACTATTTTCTGTTTGATGTGTTCCCTCTCTCTTGAGGCTCCCTCCTGGTCCAGAGGTCATATCCCCTAATTTGTTTCCGATTCCTTTTCTGTACTGTGTGATACTTTATCCCTATTTTTATACAGACCTTGTCTCCAAAAATTAAAGACCAAAAAAAAAAAAAACACAACTTTTGAAAGCACATAATAAATTATTTACTTTTTAAAATATATGAATTAAGGATGGTCACCCTCATCTGTAATCCCAGCATGAATTCAGGGCCTTGAGAGGACACAGAGTGGAATTCTTTTTCAATGCTGAACCAAAAAGCAAGGTTGAGCAAAAGTTCTTGGTAGGCTTGGGCTTTAGCTCAGTCAGCCACAGGTTAGAGTGCTTTACCTGGTTCAGTTTGTAACACCATAAAAAGTTCATTCAACTACGAGCTAACTAGCTTGTATTGCATATTCCAAATTTGTGAAGTTATACTTGTATCTTATTTTTGTGTTTATTTTGCTAGTATACTGATGAATCTAGGCTAATTTTAAATGTGCATGTGCCTTTAAATGTCACCTTTGAATTTTTTTTTTTAAGATTTTAAAAAAATTTTATATATCTACCTTTTGGCTGTGAGTATGTGTGTACCATGTGCATGCTTGATCTCTGTGGAGGTCATAGACTGTTGAAACCTGTAAGTGTGTTTACAGACAGCTGTAAGTTGTCCTTCATGGGGCCGGGGAACTGTACCTGCGACAGAGTCTCACTGTGTAGCCCTGGCTCTCCTGGGGAGGCTTTGTACACCAGGCTGGTCTTGAACCCACAGAGATCCACCTGCCTTTCTGCCTCCCAGTACTGGGATTAAAGGCATGCAGCACCATGCCCAGTTCTTTTTAAGTAGTCTTATTCACGGAAGTATCTATTTCTCTAAAATTTGTAAAATATTAAAATTATAGTAGATGTTTCCTAAGGTAAGAATTTTCATCTTTTTGTAGTTATGGAAAGAAAGGTATAAATAAAGGGTTAAGTTTGGTTATATACATTTCAACTTTTATTTAAGAGCTTATGTACATATGATGCAGGTATGGTGCCTGTGTGAAGGTCACTGGACAGCAATGTGGAATCTGTTCTCTCTTTGAAACTTTATCTCGGGCCCGGGCATGAACTTGGGTCTCCAGGCTTGTCTCACAAGTGTTTTTATCTACTTAACCATCTCATCATCCTCAGAATGTGCTAAAAATATATTACAACTCTAGGTTGAAAATTAACTTTGAAGCTCTTAGGAAATTGAACATCTAGGTCCAGACAAAAACTTCTGTTTTGTCAGCAAAGATGTAAAGCAATGTAGCTGTTTGAAAAAATTTTCTTTTAAGACAAAGTGTCTAACCAAGATGGTTTTTAAACCAGACTAGCCTCTGCCTCCCATGGTCTTGGACATAAATGTCTTGGACTACCAAACTGTGCTTAAATAGCTTTTAAAACACTGTGTTTTAAATACTGATTCAGTGTGTGAGCCTGTTGTTTTATTTTCTCCACTCTGCTTTTTGGTTTTGTTTTTTCTTTTGGGACAGGTCTCAGTTAGTCCTGGTCTTCTGTGTCTACCAAGTGCTAAGTGTGAAAGTTTATATCACTGTGCCTGGCAGTGCCAGCTGTTCTGTAAGCATCATGCCAGGATCCACAATTGCTCTAGCTTCTCTGGAAGAGTACATTAATCAATTAGATGTTTTCATTCTAATTGTTTTCCCCTCTGCCCTTACATTAGACAGAGTCTTCCTTTATATTACAGTGAACTAGACCTCATGCCTTCATGGTGCTAGGATTATAGATCTTGCTACCATGTCTGACGTTCCTAAGATCATTTTAGAGACTGTTGTAT
>LR750054.1:160000-313855 GCA_902729485.2 Mus minutoides
AGATGACCCCCAAGATGCAGTAGTAGCGAATCAGGTAAGAAAGCAGCTTTTGAAAGACTTTCTTAGACTTGTGTAAGCAGTTTTAAATATTTCATATCAGCATATTAACATTCTATATTGGGACTAAATTTGGAAATGGTTTCTTTTAATATAATAATTTTGTCACATATAATAAAATCATGTTACAGGCTAGAGAGATAGCTCAGTGGTTAAGAGCATTGACCGCTCTTAACTCTGAACTCTTCCAAAGGTCTTGAGTTCAATTCCCAGCAACCACATGGTGGCTCACAACCATCTGTAATGGGACCCGAGGCCCTTTTTGGAGGTCTCTGAAGACAGCTGCAGTGTACTCATATAAAATAAATAAATCTTTAAAAAAATTAATAAAATCATGTCACATAATAAATAACAACTAAAGAATAAACAAGTGCCCGTTAGGAACTCCACTATCACTTATGTCCAGATATGTACATTGCAGAGGTTCTGTATGATTTAAGTTCTTCTTGAACACTTAACTCTTTTGTGATATTCTTAGATTTCATGAGTTTTTAAGATTATAGTCATGTTTATGTCATTGTGTTCTGTTTTCCTTGCTTCCTCTTTAAGGAAGCATTCAGCCAACCTTCAGATTTTAAAAAATGTGCTTATGAAATGTGCTCCCTTTGGCTGAAGCGATGACTCAGCACTTCTAAGCATTAGCTGCTCTTCCAAAGGACCCAGGTTCCGTTCCCAGCACCCACATGGTAGCTCATGACAGGCTGTAACTCCAGTTTCTGGGGACATAACACCTTCACACAGACATACATGTAGGCAAAACATGAATGTACATCAAATAAAAATAATTTTTTTAAATGTCCTTTCTTTTTTTTAAATAGTTATTTATTTTATGTATATGAGTACACTTTAGTTGCCTTCAGACACATGAGAAGAGGGCGTCAGATCACATTGCAGATGGTTGTGAGCCACCATGTGGTTGCTGAGAATTGAACTCAGCACCTCTAGAAAAGCAGTCAGTGCTCCTAACCACTGAGACATCTCTCCAGCCCACCATTCCTTAGAACTATAGCTTTTTATAGTTTGTACATATGTGCTATTAATATTTGGTAGCAGAAGTCTTTCTTGAAGTTTATCTTTGATTTTCCCACAAATTGAGATATAAAATAAAAGGTGACTTTTGAAAAAAATTATTTATTTTATGCACATTGCCTCAATGTATGTCTCTGCGAGGGTATCAGATCCTGGAGGTACAGGATCATGTGGGTGCTAGCAACTGAACCCTGGACCTGGAGTAGCAGCCGGTCCTCTGGTTGCCAAGCCATCTCTTGGCTTCCATAGCTGATTTTTAACCTAAAATAATGTTTGTGTTGTTCATTCACAAAGTATTGCTTGAAATATATTAGGTATATCATCTTAATATAAAGTAGCCTTTTAGTTTGGTAAGAGCTGGCTATGGTTAAGCAGTCCTTAATCCCAGTACTCTATAGGTAGATGTTAGTGGATCTTTAATTTTGAGCCAAGCCTGAACAAGATAAAGATAGCAAGTTCTAACCTAGCCAGGGCTACATATTGAGAACTTTTTTGAGAGATAGCAATGTCGGATGGAGAGGAATAATGAATTACCCAGTTTCTGCTCTGGAGCTAGAAAGCTGGGTGGCTCAGGGGAGTAGTTCTTTATTATCATTCTGAGGACAGAGGTTAGGTCCCAGCACCCTCACTGGGCAGCTTACTACTGTCCTCTTCTTGCCTTTCCTGGGCATTTCCACATGTGTGCATATAAATAAACATACATAAATGAAATTTAAAAGTAGCACTTTGATAAATATTAAAATGAATTGACATAATTACTTTATACTTTGTCTCACAGATACTTTTACAATGAATTTACCTCACCTTTTTCCAGTTTCATATGGCAAATCTTTATCTAGTAGGGCTTTTTTGTAGGTTTTTAAGTTGTCTTCAAAAGTAATGTAAGTTAGAATCTTTTGAGTGTTGGGTTTATTTTGATTACTATACAGTACTATATAGCTCTAAGAGCATCTGCTGTCTCAGCATGAGGTTCGCCTAGTAGCACATTTGATTGTATCAGTCAGTGTTAAATATGTAACATTACATGCTACTGATTTTGTTGTGTAATTATTAGAACATTTTGATAATGTTCATTTAATATTAGATGTTTGTTTAAAGAGTATTAACTCGTTATTTTCACAAAGCTTCATTTCTTGAATGACATTTCTGCAGTGGAAAATCACCTTTTATGTTTTGGCACATGGAGTGCTGGTAATTGAATTTCTGAACTTGAGCTTGTTACTAAGCTAATACATACTACTATTGATCTCTGCAGGCCAGCCTAAATGAGTTACATTCTAAATATAAATGTATTTTCTTTGGAGCAAGCAAGTCATAGTTGAGCAGCTATGGTAAATCTTACTGTATTCTCTTGTTACCTGCTTTTTCCCTCCATATAGTACAAACAAAATCCTGAAATGTTCAAGCAGACAGCTCGACTTTGGGCACACGTGTATGCTGGAGCACCAGTTTCTAGTCCAGAATACACCAAAAAAATAGAAAACCTCTGTGCTATGGGTTTTGATAGGGTAAGTACCAGAGGAATTGATTTGACTACCCATTTAAACTCCTGCTCCCAGTCCTTGGGACAAGGGGACTCGCCATTTCAAAAATGTAGTTTTGGTTAATGCTGTTTAGATGCTGGAATCAGTGTTGATTGTTGGCAGTCATTGGTAGCGGGAAGAATGCATGACTCAGGGGCGAGAGGAGGATTTGGTTTCCGTGGGATGTGATTGCTCTTGTCCTCTTCTTTACAGAACGCAGTAATAGTGGCCTTGTCTTCAAAATCATGGGATGTAGAGACTGCCACAGAGCTGCTTCTGAGTAACTGAGGCACGGAGCTGCGCCGCCACCGCTGCCCACTCGCCTCCCGAGGAGCATCAACACCTGTTATTTTTAGGATTCTGCATAAAGTTCTTTTAAACTGGCATTCTTGCCTAATGATGTTACCTAGGCACCATTGGAGACTGCAAAAAAAAAAAAAATTCCCTGCTCTGTAAATAAAGCTAATTAAACGTCTGTGTAAATTTAAAAAGGGGAAATACTTTAATTTTTTTTTCTTATTAGTGTAAAAATCCTTTGAGCTAAGCTAAAACCCTGGGAAAACATGCTACTTTAGTGTTTAGCAGTGTAACAGACTCGAGTTTGCTTCAGGGTTCTGTTGACTAACTAGGATAACACTCGAGTGTCGACCCTTCGCATTGTGGTGTGAATCACAGCTCCCTGAAGTCTGAACACAGATCCTCTGTGCCTGTGAATTTACTTGCATGCTTGTACTTGACTTCTTAGAACGGGTAGCCGAAAAGACCACCCTTTTAAGCATTAGGACATTCTTGAATTATGAGATTTATCCTGATTTAAAGGTGGTGACCTAATCAGAGTTTTTAGTCCCTGTCGCCATCCAGAGCGGAGATTCTCATGGTCAGTTTATTTTGTGTCTGGTGGGAAACGTGCTGAGGAACAGTGTCCCTTGTTCCACTTTTAGCTCATAGGTTCGGAATGTTTTGTCTGAGTTCTTCACTTTGTAAGTAGTAATGTAAAAAGGGACTGCCAATTTTATTTCTCTCACAAAAGGAATAAATACTTGATGTTGCAGTATTTCTAGATTTAATAAAAGGACACTGCTTAGTTTTTCAGTGAATTTGACATTAATTTTTAAAATGATAAAGTCTTTGGAACCTTGAAGGGTGCATTAGCTGTTCCCTAGTGCTCAGCCTGACAGTTTCCTTTGTCAGACACTTGAGTTACTCTTCCTGCACTCCCCATGTTGACACATGACAGCTGTGGTGTCTCACTGTACATACCAGATGCACATAGGAGGTGTATTCTAAATCTAGCTTTCTTTATGATGTTTCTGATAATGTGAGAATTGAAACTTTACCTTCTCTTGTACATAGACTTCCTGTCCTTAGCAACTGTCGCATCTCATTCTATCTTCCAAAGCTTGACAATTATAAGTTTTACAAACTCAAATACTTCCTTTAGCCATCTTAATTAATGTTCAAGTGAACTAAGGCAGTTGTTACATAGGAGATACAAATAAAAATTTTCAGGACCAATGCATAGATTACAGAAATGTAATGGAATCAGACTGAATTAAAGTAAGGTTGTATGTATATTGAAAGTTATATTCTAAAAGGTTTGTTTTCTTGAGGTGATGTTTTCATCTTACAGTCATGAAGTGTTTCAAAAATACTTTTTGAACCTATTATCTCAGCATAACTTCACTTTACTTTTAATAATCTTGAATACTACAAGCAATAAAAGAAGCATTAATATATTATAACATTAAAGACGTGACAGCTCTTCCAGCGACTTGTAAGGCTGTCACAGTTCTCAGTGAATGAGGGCCACTGTCCTGCACACTAAACTCAGCTGCTCTGTTTTTCTCCATGTTTGCGGATGCACACATTCCCTCTTGCAGCTACATCCTTTTATTGCTGTAGATTATTTTATAAAGATGCCAAAGGAAACAAGCTTTTCTTTATTTATTTTAAGTAGCTAAAACTTTGTACTGTTCTTTATAGTCTCAGATAAGAAAAGAAGGAAATGTGTGAAATAACCATGAGTTTACCTCCATAGTTCCATTAGAACTTTTAATGGAGGGTGGCTTGGTAACACTAATATTTAGGTATTGAAAAGTATACAACATGTTCTTGGAGTTTACTCTCTGCCTATATTGTCAAGGTACATTGTCTCGTTAGAGGTAGATGAGAGCTCGGACAGCAAGAGTCAGGCAGTGCCTACTTGTCTTGGTGGCAGCTATGTTCTACTTTTTTGTTTTTGGGTTATTTTATTTTATTTTATTTTTTGCATATTGGCTTCAGACCGGCTCCACTGCATACTTACTGAGATGTATATATAACATGTGGTTTCATAGATTTGACATGATTATGCCATCATCTCTTCTCAGAACCGCAAGCTCGAGGCTGTCTGGATTCATAAGCAAGACTGCTTGGGGTTTCCTTCAATGTGATAATCACCCTTTTGGGGGTTTTTCCCTCACAGCTCTCGTTTGTTTTTTATTTTTCTTTTATTTCCCAACTAATAGGTTTAGAAAGAAGCAGCGCGGTCTTTATCCTGGTGTTACATACGTTTAGGAAAACAATGCTAAAAATTGAGATTTAGTCAAAAGTACCCTGATGGAAATTATTTTTGTAAGCCTGCGTTCGACAGTTTTTCATCGTAACAAGTACTACAAAGGTTCTGTTCTGGTGTAGGTGTGGTGGCTCTTTTACTACTAGGTTCTTGAACGAGAAAGGCAGGCAGAGTCTGAGAGACTCCCGTGAGAGGTGTATGTCCAGTCTTAGCCCCCTGTTGCCGTAATTTTAGTGAGATCCCATTGAGAGCAGTACTTGCTGTTCCTGATAGGCTTTTACATAATCCAGCTTTTCTTTCTGAGCCTATGCCTGACTTTTAGTATAAAACTTATAGAGCATGTTGGGAACTTGGAATTCAAAAAACATGTCAATGTTTGGAATTGAATATTTTGCCTTTGATAAGTGTAACCTCTTATATGAATTAAACCATCTTTTTTGAATTTTTTTTATATTTCTGATTGTTGGTGGCATTTAACACTATGCAAAAAACTTAAGTATCTGCAGAAAGGAACTGACAGTAGGTTTCATTCACGCTGTTATACATTTTGCATAGCGTGTTATACATTACTGGTTAGGCTGTTGGGCAAGTTTACAGAAGTTAGGAATGTGGAGCAGGGATGTGAGTGTAGGCCTCATACAGCTTTTAAAACTGCAGAAGTAGATGCTCTTGCAGTCTCATGGAGCAGCACCGGAAATGGAGTTTTGGTGGAATAAGGGTTTAAAATGAATTTGGGAATTGAGCAGTGGAGTCAGGTATATTGTATAAAGATGGAATCAGTGTTTAGATAAGAAAAAGGAAGGTGTCTGGTCATAGTTACTTTATTTCATGGACCGATAAAATAGTTCTGTATTAATCACTTTTTCTAGTTTCAAGGAGTTGATGTTTGAAGTTACATTATCATCTTTCAGTAGTCTTAGTATGAACCCATCAGTCTGTTCGTGTCAGTAAGGAATAGCCTTTTCTCAAGCATGACTTCCAGTGTCTACACATGTTGTGACAAACCTACATATAGCATAAGGTGGGGGGTGATGTCGGTGTCTCCCTTACCTATCTTGTTACTGCTTGCTTAGACTGCGAGAAACTTGGGAGCCTGCAGTCATCACTGGAAGGTGTCCGGACTGTGCTGCCTCTGGCATGCTTATCTCCCCCCCCCCCCCCCCAAGCTGTCCACGATGAGGTGTGGCACAGGTCTGTTTGGTTCTGAGGCAAGTGGATCAAGTCATAGCACTGGGCTTTTACAGATCATGTCTCCTTATTGTCACCTACTTTTTACAGGCATCATAATAAAAGCTAGACAATTTCTTTGGGGGAAAAAAAGAGACTTATTTAATGTAATTTAAAGACTTTTCCAATAGAAAATGAAATATTATTGAAAATGATATCTATTTTTTAGCTTTCAGCATTTGATGGTGCTTTGTTGTGGTGTCTGCTGGAAGTTACTGCCATTATAGAGATTTTCATTAACCTCACTTTGAAAGAACCTTGCTTGTTAGCTTCTTTAGATCTCTAAACAGTTTGTTAGTGATGGTAAATTCTGTAGGAGGGTCTATTCTGAGCCATTCACTTCTTGTAAGGGGAAAATGGGCTGGTTACCAGAAAGCAGGGTGGGCTGTGGGCCGGGGGGGGGGGGTTGGGTGTCTGTCTTGAGAATTAAAAACTACGAAACACTTTTGTATACAACTGAATTTTTAAAAAATAAACACATTTTTAAAGATGTTGAATTTTCCCCATTATTGGGAATTCTTAAATGCATGCACATCCCCCCCCCCCCCCCGCACATGTTTTATATCTTATTTCTGGGTCTTCTTTCAAGACAGGGAATTAATTCATCACATTAAACAAGAAGCAGTTAGATGCCCTCAACAGCTTCACAGTGATGGTGTGTGTGCTAAGAGTTTCTGTGAATTGTCAAGTCTTTGAATTTGTGAAGGGTTTAGGTTCCTAGTCACCTGGTTTGTACTGGAACACTAGTGAGCTGAGTCCCGAGCCAGTGTTCCCCACTTTGCCTAGTGTTTGAGGCAACACTGTTCAGTTTTCATACTTGCACACAAATTGTGGCAAGGTTGTGTTGTACCATGAAAACTCTGAATGCTCTTGATAGGTCATGAATTAATCTAAGTTTTAAGATGACTAAGCTGGTACTAGGTGTTGTGGTACTGATTTTAGTATTCAGGAGGCAGATCTGAGGCTAGCCCTGTCTATGTGTCCTCTTCCAGGTTTACCAAGCAACATAGTTAGACCCTAATAAACATAAAGCCAGCTTTTTTTCTGATCCTGTTCTTCATCTAGGTAAGTAGTGCTTAACAGTGTTTGAAAACATCATTTGAAATGGTAGAGGTCTATCCAGTTGTGTAAGCCTGTTGCTCCAATCTCAGCGCTTGGGAAGCTGAGGCAGCAGGAGCGGGAATTCCACCTCTGATCCTGCATGTGTGTCCTACAGACCTTAGCTTGTACATCAATAGTTGGCCTAACATTCCTTTGTGTTCAAGCCCAAAACGGCAACAAACTGGCTTATTTACAAGTTTTGCTTGGTAAAGTAGATATACCTAATGACCTAATTATCGAACCCGGTAAACCTGATGGCGGGGTTGGGGAGCTTAGCTCAGTAGCAGAGCACTTGCCTAAGCTAACTTTCTATCACATAGGACTGCAAGAGCTCATGTAACCAGCAACAAGAAAGTGCCAAATAGGATTCATAGGAGGGTTTCTGTTTGTTGAGGGGCTGGAGTGAGGAGTGGGAAGCGCTTTTTCATAAATCAAGGCTGCATCTTTAAGTTTGACAAAGCAAGCTCTCGAGTAAGGTGGTCAAAATTAAGGCAGGAACCACTTGGTGTTTGTTTTGATCTTAGAGAAGTAGCTCTGCACTGCATAATCTGAAGGCAGGGCTATACTTCAGCCGGAGTACTCTGCCCAGCAGTGAAACATGGAGCATACTTAAGGCCCTAGTAATGACTTTGAAACTGAGAAGAGTATATACTTGTAAGCCTGACACTGGGGAGGCTGAGGCAGGAGGATTGCTATGATTGAGATTAGTGAGGTTTTCATAGATCCTTTTTTATAAAAAAAAGTGGGGAGTAGGGCTTATAGATTTTTTTAAGAGCAAATTGCAGTTCAGAATAGCCTGTTTACAGAACACTAGCACAGTTGTCTTTGTTAGGGAGTTATTCCAAATGGTCGCTTGGTTTTGAGGATCAGGAACGGGCTGCTTGTGTTGTACACTTTATCAGTACTCAGAAGCCTCAAGCACAAGGATTTTTTGTATCAAAAGATCTGAGGAAAGCATGCTTGCTCCTTTTTCCTGCTACTACTGGTATCACAATTCAAACGTGTTTGCATGTGAGTCACAAGGTACCAAATGTCTTTGTTTCGGAAAGGGTCTAGTGGACTTTATGCTACCTGCTTTTACCCTAGTGCTGAGGTTACAGCTGTGTGTCCATTCTGGGACTCAGGCTCAGATCCTCATGAAAGAGCATGCACTCTCATGAAAGCAAGCCGGCACGTGAGCTCAGATAGGGCCTGTACATGTGTGGGGCTATGTGTTCTGTTGCTAGAAGTGGGCACCCCTAACCCCTTCCCGCAGTGAATCCCTTCACTGAGCACCTCTTCCGACCCATGGCACTTCCGGTTTCTATCAGTGTTGTTTGTACTTTGAAACACCTTCGGATACATATAATGGCACCTCTCTTCAGTGTGGTGCTAATGGTCCGTTCGTGCCTTTGAAGAGATCTTTTTCCCAGAGGGCAGCCATGGAGAGCCAGCGTCAGTCCTACATGAAGTGACAGGCTGCACCAGGCCCATTTGCAATGCAGCCAGTGGTGTCCTTGCTAGTTCCTAACACCACACTTAGATAAATCTAAAGAAGGAAAATGTACTCAATTACAGAAACCTACCTCCTTGAGTATGCCAGCTTGGCTTTGAGATTATATTTTATAGTTGCTAATGTTCGGGTTTTTATTTACTTGTTGTTCACACAGGGTTTCACTGGCCTGGAATTTACTATAATGACCAGGCTGGCTTCAAACTTGGGAGACTTTTCCTCCCACTGCCAGGATTACATGTTTATGTGACCATGCCTCGTTACTGCTGTTCATATTCACGAGGAGAAAGTCCATGAGGATTTCTTCAAGAAACAGCAGTGATGTCATATATATATCACACCTGGTTAGAGATGTAAACTTGGATTTGCCTTTTAGAAATTGCAACATAAATTTGATATTTTAGCTCCAGTTGTGGTGGTGCACACCCTTATCACAGCAATAGGAGGCAGAAAGATGTTCAAGGCCAGCATGCATCAATGCTGGTTCTCAAAACGAAAAAAAACAAAGACTAACGTATCCTCTGAGATGTCATCACCAGCGGTAGACTGGATGGGGAGCCAGTGTTATTGTTTGCAAAGGACAAGTGAACTCAGAAGCTTGGTAAGTCAGCTCCTGCAAGATGCGGGGCAGGGAAGATTTGGGAGGGTCTCTTACTGGGACATGCAGGCTGGGCTACATAGGGACCCACTTGTAATTGTGCTGCCCCACCAAACCTTTTAATACGGTGCTAGGTATTGGACTCATGTCCTCAAAATTGTAAGGCAAGTCCTTTACCACCTGAGCTGTCTCCTAGTCAGTCTCTATGCTGCTAGCAGTTAAGCCTCAGGGAGATCATTTCTTAGAGCATTGCTCAAAGGGATTTGGTGAGAAAGCTAAGTTAATACATGTGACCTGACACTATCAAAGACTCCAGAATTGCCGGACGACTGGGCCTCCTCAGTCTTACAGCACTTGCCAAAAGTTCTGGACTCAGTCCTTAGCTCCATGAAAAAAGTATCTATGCAACCAGAAATGTTCTCTAGAGTACCAAGTATCAATGAAAGACCCTGATCAAAAGCCAGGCATAGCGTTAAATGGCTTGTATCCGCAGCATTCAGGAGAGATGACCACCAAGTACACATGTTCGGAACACTGGACACAGGGCATCCTGGCCACACACCTCCTAAGTGAGATCCTGTCTCAGGTAAAGGGCCGTTTTACCAGCACAATGCTCAGAAGCATTTTGTTTCACAAACCACAAAAACTTGTAGTTTGGGGGCAAATCTGAAAATAAAACACCATTTCTTGACAATGGAAACTTCCAAGTTTTGAATGCAGGGCACCTCTTTGTTGTTTTGAAGCAGTTTTTACTTTGGTCCAGAAGGCTGGGATTCAATAACTGCATCGGAATGACTGACTTCCACACCTAGCTCATGTGCCAGTGTAGAATATTTAGATGTTTAAGTTCTCAAATTTGGTCTTCCATTTGGATTTTTAGAATACAAATGATATAGAAGAACCTAAATGGAGAGACTAAGTGAAGGGAAGATGAATTAGAACAGGGAGACATGAGCGGAGGTCTATGACAGCCACTGTTGAGCAGCCAAGTGCAGCCCTGCAGTGTGGGGCTGGACCAGAGAGTACTCCCTATGAATGAGCAAGAGATCTCATGGGAGATCTACCATGTACAGCACCACATAGCATGAACTGGAGTGGGACTGATAGAAACAAAAAAGGTAACATAGGAAAATGTAAAAAAAAATTTTTTTGGCTGGGCATGGTGGCGCACGCCTTTAATCCCAGCACTCAGGAGGCAGAGGCAGGCAGATTTCTGAGTTTGAGGCCAGCCTGGTCTACAAAGTGAGTTCCAGGACAGCCAAGGCTACACAGAGAAACCCTGTCTTGGGGGGGAAAATCATATTTGAAGTGTTAAGGATAGTTATAATGTAAACTATCTTTTCTCATGAGTTACCAAAAGGGAAACTGGGAATCGGTCACACAATATTGAAATAAATGTAAGAAGCGGTGCTTTGAAATAGTGGATGCAACCATAAGCCCGGTGGTCCCCACTATGTCTCTAAAGAAGAAATGTGGTTTGTGTGTTGACATCTGCTGTGAGAAAGCTAGGGTTGTAGCTCAGGGGCAGAGTATGCCTGACATGTGACAGCCAGGGCTCAACACCCAGAGCTGCCAAGAATGTGTTATCTGTGTATATGTGCTTCTAAGATTTACTGAGAGATCTATAGTGTACTATACAGTCCATTTATTTATAGCATTTCAGTACATCAAAAATGCTAATTATACCTCAATAAAGTTGGAGAACAATTTAAGTGTATAATTCCATGATTTAATGTAAAGATTTCCACATGTACCACAAATCAATTTCAGAAAGGTTTCATTATTCATTACAGAAAACATGGCCCTCAAGAGTCATGTTATTCATCATGACAAGCTCTCATCAAGTCTAGTTATGCCCTCTCTCCAGTGCTGCAGTGAGAGTGTGCTGGCGCAGACCTAGAATCCCAGGTGTTAGGGATGTGAGGGCAGGAGGGTCTGAGAAGGTCGGTCGTAGTTATATGGCTAGTTTATTATCAGCTTGAGACATGAGATCCCGAATTAAGTGTGATCCTTGCTACTCCTCACCCACACTGCTGCCCACACACTCAGAAGTATGCCCATCTGTATTAGCTTCTACTGCTTATCTTCCATACAGCAATCATACTATTTAAGACAAAATAGCTTTTAAAGAAATTGAGAATAAGCTATATGTTCTTAATTATGATGCTGTAAAAGACATTCCTTTTGATGGGAATGTAAAAGACATAACCATCAGATCTCAGGTACCTTTCGACCCTTTTTGTAATAGGAGAGAACTGTGTAGCCCTGAGTGGCCTTTGATGTCCAGCATAGACCAGGATGATCTTGAACTCAGATCATCCAGCCTGAGCTTCCTGGTACACTGTGTACTAGGCTGCCTTTCAAGGTAAGGCCACCTCTAGTTAGATGTCTTTCAAGCTCCCCCAGAAACAAGGAATACAGTGCTGTTTATGGAGAATGACTTTGTTTGGTATAATATAGTCTTTGCTAGGTAATGTCAGGAGCAAAAGTGTTCCAAGGGGAGAAAGGCCACAGGTGTTGATAAGGGAACATGACTTGGGAGTAACCCCACCTGAAATCCTGAAGACCACCGTGGTCACCATGGGCCAGCAACCTGAGAAATGAGACAACATATGCCTGTGCTAGAATTTGAGGCCAAACAGAAGACAAGCAACCAGGTTATTATGATGAGAGTTATGTGCCTGTATGCACATGCTATCGTGAAGCTCTGGCTTTTTCCAGGTAAGAGTATAAGGCAAAGGCTTGTGTGGGGTTAACAATTCCAATTCTTTAGGGGTAGAGGCAGGAGGGTTAGGTGTTCAAGTTCACCCTTAACTACACAGTGCCTTCAAGCACAACTTGTGCATAAGACCCTGCATTAAATAACTCTTAACTACATGGGATGGGGGTGTTGGAGAGTTTAAGGATTAAGAGCACTTATTTTTGCAGAGGACCTGGGGTCAATTCCTGGCCCCCACATGGGGGGCTCACAATCAACTATACTTCCAGGGTATTCAACACTCTTCTAACATCCAAGGGCACTAGGCATACATGTAGTGCACAGAAACACATGCATTCAACTTTTTTTTTTTTTTTTTTTTTTGGTTTGTTCAAGACAGGGTGTCTCTGTATAGCCCTGGCTGTCCTGGCACTCACTTTGTAAACCAGGCTGGCCTTGAACTCAGAAATCTGCCTGCCTCTGCCTCCCAAGTGCTGGGATTAAAGGCATGTGCCACCATGCCCAGCTCAAACACATGCATTCAAAACAGGCAAAAATTCAAGCAAATCTTAATAAAGAACACAGAGAGGATGAGTGACAGAAGTGACAGAGGCTTGGCACCCTGAGGGCTATAGTACCTGAGTAGCCAGCAAGTCAGTGGTCAGAGCTGGTAAGAGACTTGTTGGAATGTAGACAGAGAAGCCTGGTCAATACACTGGCCTCTCACTATGGATATTGGTTGAGGCCTATGCTCAACCTACCTTTGAGATATCCTACCTTTGTAAATGTTCTAGGCCCATATGAAAGTGTAGTGACCACATAAGGCTGAAACCTGTTCTACCTTATACTTCATTCTGAGAATGCTGATCATATAGTTTTTTTTTTTTCTTTTTTTTTTTTTTTGGTTTTTCGAGACAGGGTTTCTCTGTCTAGCCCTGGCTGTCCTGGAACTCACTTTGTAGACCAGGCTGGCCTCGAACTCAGAAATCCGCCTGACTCTGCCTCCCGAGTGCTGGGATTAAAGGCGTGCGCCACCACGCCCGGCTCGATCATATAGTTTTTATTAAAACAAAGTGCTAATATACAGTGTATTCTCTGGAGACTAATGATTTAAAAAAAAAAAAACAGTACAAATGCAGCCCGCCCCCCAATATTCTTTGCCTTTAGTCTTTTTTAGCCACGCTATAGAAATCATGAGGCCCACTATGGGAAGCATCAGACATAGAATGACACACCTATTAAAGGTAAAATAGAAAGCTAGGTTGATGACCTCCTTATCTATCCAAATCTTATACATTGGTTCACTCTGTTATTAAACTAGTATATAATGTCCACCATTTGTGACACATAGAACAGTGGGAAACAATGATCATCTTTAAGTTCTTAAGTTAAAGAACAGATTAGATCTATTAGAATTGATACTGTGTGCTTCAGTCACTGTGAGCTATGTCAGAGGCTTGAGAATGGAAAGTACAAGATGGAGCTTCTTCATCAGCCCTCCACATGGGCATATGAATATTCACGTTTCCACACTTGTACATAATGCTGCATTTCTTGGTTTTATTTGAAACAGTGCATATTTTAAGCATTTTATGGAAGGATTTTACACTTGTCATTTACACAAATTACAAGGTTCGGCTTAAAGTCTTTAAAAAAATTCTAAAAATCCAGCCCATGTGCAGCACAAGAATATGCAAAACTACTTTACATTATACACACTTTTTATCAAAGGAGATACAAAATTCTGGCTTGTAGTTTTAGACAAATACAAGAAGCTTCAAACTAGACACAAAGGGTTAACATTAATTCTCAATTATAAGTCTGCACTTTTGTGTTGTATTTCTCTGAGATGTAAATACCAAATTCCTAAGAGATTTTAACATTTTCTTTTTCAAAGAAAACCTGACACATTTCCAGTAAACAAGTCCCTCTCAATTTGCTTAACCAGTTTACTTTTTCCTCTCTTAGTGCCAGAGACCATGCACCCATGAGGAACAGACCCTGACAGTAACTGTTTCAATGACAGATGTGAATGGTTCTGCTGTATTCTGATGAGTACTCTTAACACTCTTATACTTTGTGACTAACTGCTCAACAGAGTTCACTGGATTCCAGCAATGAAGTCTTGGTGGTGACAAACTGGTGGCCCTAAGTCAAACTGGTAAATAGAATATAGCACTGATTGAATGAGGGACCTGACTGACTGTATGCATAGATGCTCTGTCAGCAGATTGGAGGCAACAGGAAGAGCAGGGCTTTTTTACGCCCTTTCAAGAAATATTGTTTCTATCATTGGTATTCACTGTTCTCTAGCCATCTTCTGACACCTAAACATGTACATGTAAAATACTTAAAAGAAGCCCACCTTTCACCCAGAATCAATTTGTAGCCAACTCTCACTTATCTATGAGAACCTAATTGACATACTATCAATGAATTTCATTCTGGAGAGCTTTGATACTTAAGTGATTTTACACATCCCAGCAAGACCAAGTCATAATGCAAACAGAACAGCACGCCTCACTAGGATTTTGGGTACAAGCCAAGCGGGAACAGTGGAGACAGGCAAACTCCTGAGGAGGATAAGAGAAAATGAATTTCAAACGTCTCCTCCTCCTTGCACGTGCCTCATTAATCTTACGTTTATAGTCTTACAAAGCAAGCACCTGAGGCAGTCACCATTTTACATAGATAAGGGAGAGTTGGCAGTAGTCATGTCCTTCTGTGACTTTAGCCCTTTCACATAAAAATTCCTAAGAAAGTAAAGTATGATAAAAAGACTTACATAAGACATCTAAAAGCATTTATTTTATGCAAAAAATTAAATAGGATTATGTGCACAGAAATAGTGTACACATTATCTATGCTGAACAATGAATGCCAAGAAATACAATATTGTAACAGTTGTCTGTAAAATAAAAATAAAAACTGAGCCCCAATTATCAGACAAAAACAAGATGCCTATTTCTCAACAGCATGGTGCCAGACGTTGAGAGCAACTCTGCATATCTCTGTTCCTCACAAAGCTGCCAGTGTCCATCTACTGATATTTCTAAAAAACAAAACAAAACAAACCCTAAAAACAAAACCAAACTTTTTTTACATTAATAATAAAAATCTGGTGACAAAAATTATAAAACCAAATCCTGGACAGTCTTTACTCCCTGAATACCCCCCAATTATTCCATCATAATCATAGGAGTAAAAACCATTTTAAACTGATATGCCTTATGAAACAATATGTACATTTATTGCAAATTATATTAAACTAAAATGGGAGAAATCATAATATGAAGTGTTTACTACTTGCAGATCAATAATTTTAATTATTTTCTCATTCTGATAAAAATCAGAAAGCAATATTTATAAAATTGCCACATTACTTTTCATAGCAGGGAACAGAAATCTGTACATCTCATTTTTTGCAGAAAAGTAGACAGGCAGAAAGAATAATACATAAGTTTCCAAAAGGAAAACAAAGAAATCTGTCATCTGATCTCTCTCTTGTAAAGCCCGGGTTCAGTAGACACATGCTCTCCTGTGTGGCGTGGAGTTCTTGGCTCTAGGATGGACCAGTTCTCAGCGTCAGTGAATGGTCGCCCTGTTCCTCTCTAAAATGAAATCTGCAGCATGGAAAAAATGGTTACTATGCCTTTAAGTTCCAGATATGCAGGACCTGGAACCAAGTGTTAAGCAATTTGCTTAATTATTGACTTTTCACAGGAAAAGTCTGGGGAAGGGGAGAACAGAGATGCTCTTAGCCTCTCTAGAGTCTGCAGTACATTTCACCAGAGGACTGCGGCTGTGTAAAAAGGAAGGCTAGCTTCGTTCAGTTTTCAAGGCAGAAAGTGTGTATATTTGAAGTGAGCTTCATTTTCTGTTTGGGGACATTGGAATCCAAGTTTTTACAGAACCTGGACTCTTCTTCTGTTTGGCCTTCATTTTCTCTTTTTACCTTGGGAAAAGAGGAACAAAAAATTAGAACCATCTAAGTTTGTGAAATAAAACTTCAGGGAATCACCCATTAAGCTACATAAAACTAAAAGACCAATATGCAAGTTTCTGTTCTATAGCCAAGTTCTGTGGTCAAGACTAACCTGTTTAAAATGCTAAAGCCATTCACCTCAAATAACTACAGGTTTTCAATAAATTCTTTCAAAAATGAAATTATAGGACAAAAGCTACTACACATTAGACAGTAAATTTATAAATAACAAGGGTAAATTTTGAGGGGGGAGGTAGTGGGAGAGGGAGAGGATAGGAGGAGGAGGGGAGAGGATAGGAGGGGGGAGGAAGAGACAGAGGGGAAGGGAGAGGGGGAGGGGGGAGGGGAGGGGAGGGGAGGAGAGGAGGAGAGAGGAGAGAATGCCCTGTGAGGAGCTGCCTCAGGTGCTGCTGCTGTTTCATTCATCTGTAGCTGATATACATGGGTAGACAGTTAAAGTGATGGAGCACTGGGCTTTGCACATTCCCACCCTCATATTTTTCTGTATTTTTAATCAGTTTAAAAGACTATGCCTTCTTTACAGCTCACCTTGGGAATAAGATAGAGTCCTAACCTTGTTAACTTTACAAAAACGGATGCTGAAAGTCACCACGAGCAGGCTCCCTTTACTGCCTAGACTCTCCAGGGCTCCTGGGCTCTCATACTGACTTATGAGATGATCACACAAGAACTGGCTAGCCCCTGTCCAGTCTGTCCAAGAGGAAAATGTTCATGGCATTTTGATAAAATTATTGGTTATTGAATGTATACTTTTAAAAGATTTATTTATTTATTATATGTGAGTACACTGTAGCTGTCTTCAGACACTCCAGAAAAGGGAGTCAGATCTCATTACAGATGGTTGTGAGGCACCATGTGGTTGCTGGGAATTGAACTCAGGACCTCGGGAAGAGCAGTCAGTGCTCTTAACCGCTGAGCCATCTCTCCAGCCCATTGAATGTATATTTTTATCAAACTAATAAGTCTGGCATGGTGCCACAAGCTGTCTGACATAATTTTGAAGACAACCTGGGTTTGTATTTGGCAACTCTGTCTCCAATAAACAATTGCTTAAGAGGAGGTTATGCCATCTTCTCACTGCAAAGTAGATCAGTAAATCATTCTGTTTAAGAAGTCCAGATCCTTGAACTCCTAAAAGACCTACACTCAGCATGCTAGGCAGACACGGATCTAAACAAAACTGCTATTCATTATCGCAGAGATATTCTTTAAGTTCCACCTCCATCTTGGAGGACTACAGGCGTGGTGCCCGATGCCTGCCTAGTTTCATGCTGAGGATACAGGCCGGATCTCTGTGAATGACAGGCAAGCATCCATCAGTGTAGCTGTGTGCGAGCTACCTCCACTGATATGAATAATTTCTTCCTTAATGGAAGAATCTGGACTGGAGTGTAAGTAAAACATATTAAGAATCAGTAATATTTACTAGTATTTTGTGTTCATGCTTGCCATGTATGTATGTATGTATGTATGTATGTATGTATGTATGTATGTATGTATGTATTTATTTGTGGTTTTTTTGAGACAGGGTTTCTTTGCATAGCCCTGGCTGTCCTGGAACTCACTCTATAGACCAGAGTGGCCTCAAACTCAGAATCTGCCCACCTCTGCCTCCCAAGTGCTGGGATCAAAGGCGTGCGCCACCACCTCCCGGCTAGTCTTTTATTTTTACATTTTAAATTTTAATCTAATGGCTAGAGAGATAGCTTGGTGAGTAAGAGCAGAGGACCCAGGTTTGACTTCCAGCACCTAAATCCCAGCCTCAAACATTACAGTTAGTTCTCTCTGTACTATGTGGGATATGGGGAAGTGGAGTCACAACTCAGTTGTCAGAGTTGGCAGGAAGTACCTTTACAGGCTGCATCATCAGTACCTTGTTTCTTAGAACTAGCCAGCCTTGAACTCAGAGATTTGCCTACCTCTGGATCTCAGGTGTGGGAATAAAGGTGTGAGCCACTATATCACTGGCTTTTTTTGTTTTAGACAGGGTTTTGTGATGTAACCCTGGCTGACCTGGAACTCACAATATTATTTTCAATGCAGAACTTAGTGAACAGTGTACCTTTAGCTAACAGTTCCAGTACACAATAGAAAGTAATTCAACTAAAGAAAGATCATTCTTCGAGCAATTAAACCTACAGCCAAGACAAACTGTTGCCTTACCTGACAGCGGTGCTATAATGGCTGAGTCTTAGAAATGCTCCAGAGCCTGCTCAGAGGACAAACTATTCTAAATGCAGATTAAAACAAGGACAGGACACTTACTGGTTCTCATTTACAGAGTGCTGTTGGAAAAACCTCTTCTGACCTATGCACAAACACGTGCATACTAATGCATGAACAAACATGAACACACATGAACACACACACACCCTGCAGAGACAAGCACACATGCACTGTAGAATGTCTGAAGAGGTGGCTCATAGATTATGGGTACTTCCTTCTTTTCCCAAGGACCTAACTTTACAACTGCAGCTGACAGCTTTCAAATGTCTGTAACTCCAGCTCCATGGGATTAGATATTAAAAAAAAAAATTATTGATTGATTGTATATGGGTACCCTGTTGCTGTCTTCAGACACACCAGAAGAGGGTGTTGGATTCCATTTCAGATGGTCATGTGGCTGCTGAGAATGAAACCCAGGACCTCTGTAAGAGCAGTCAGTGCTCTCAACTGCTGAGCCTTCTCTCCATCCCTATTTTTTTTTTTTATTTAAGATTCTCACATTAACTGGCCTGGCCTTGCACTTAAGGATGACCATGCACTTTATTTTTAATTTATTTTTTATTATATGCATTGGAATTTTGACTGTATGTATGTCTGCGAGAATGTCACATCCCCAGGAACTGAAGTAATAGAAAGTTGTGAGCTGCCTTGTGGGTTCTGGGAATTGAGCCTGGGTCTTCTGGAAAAGCAGCCAGGTCTCTTAACCATTGAGACATCTCTCCAGCCCTGACCTTGTGCTGTTTGTTTGTTTCTGTTTTTTGTATTTTCTATTTCTTTATTTTGTGTGCTTGTATCTATCTATATGCCATGCATGTAGGGATGTAAGGATGCCTACAGATGTCAGGAAAAAAGTATCTAATTGGGCTGGAGAGTTCAATTCCAAGCACCCATATTAATTAAATAAGCTAAACAAACAAACAAACAAACAAACCAAAAGAAAACTCTTTCAGGTGAGTAAGGTGACACCTGCTTATGCACTCAGTACTTAGGGTCAGAGGTCTGAAAGATGAGAATTCAGAGTCATTCTAGATCACACAAGGAGTTTGAGGGCATTTTTTTTTTCCCTAAATAAAAAGTTGGACATGGTTAGCCACGACTGACAGTCTAGCATCTGAGATGCAGCGGAAGGCTAAGTGCCATGGATTAGAACCTAGCTCGTCTACACAGGGATTTCCAAGCCAGCCAGTGCTATACAGTGAGACTTGGCTCAATAAAATAAGTAAAATCAAAAAAATCAAGGGGGTCAGAAACAATACAAGGAGAAATCACAGAACACTGAACACGAACAGGGTAAAAGATATTTCAAAATAACTAACTCAGAAAAGAAACATCTGTAGCTACCACTGTTAGCAGGCTACTAAGGTGGGCATGATTTATTTGAAATCATGGCCACACTTCCTTATTCGTTCAGTAGGGCTGTATTAATACACTTGCAACAACGTTTCCTATTACTAGTATTATTACTATTACACACACACACACACACACACACACACACACACACACACACACACAGACAGATATATCAGACATTATGCCATGTACCCATTATACCAGTGGTTTTCAACTTTCCTAATGCTGTAACCCTTTAATACAGTTCCTCTTTTCTTGTGACCCCCCCCCATAAAATTATTCTTGTTACTACTTCATAGCTGTAATTTTGCTGTGATGAACTGTACTGTTATCTGAATGCTGAGAGCCCTACTTTACAGGTAATTAATCAATTTTACCTTTGCTTGTTTTTTTATCTACTCTCATGTCTGCCACTTCCCCTCTTTCCTTTGGTTCTTGTTACTAAACCTTAAACTGGGGGCTTTTCTTTCTCTATGTATGCTCTGAAGGAAGCTGGCTTAGAGTCTAGTTTAAAATGGGATTATGTTAAATCTTTGATGTTTACTTAACAGTTACTAAATCTTCAAAGGACAGTATTTTAGGATGACAATACTGAGTCATCCTGGGTTCAGTCCTGCTCCCTCAGGCTTTGAGTTTGAATGTACTACCACACACATGGAGCTCAGCATCAGGCTCCACTCACAGAAGAAGTCTATTAGCATTTTAACAGGTTACACAGACCTGAGCTTAAAATGGAAAACTATGAAATGCTAAAAAGAGATGCTGGCCTGAGGACAATACATGGTAGACTATATAGCAGCTCTGGGGGGAGAATGCACTCAAGAATACAGACCCGTTAGAAATATCACAGGAAATTACCTTCTTTTTCTCTCTACACCCACCCTCCCTCTCTCTCTCTCTCTCTCTCTCTCTCTCTCTCTTGTTTTTCAAGTCTTATCTATGTAGCCTAGACTGGCCTCAACCCGGACACAGGTGACCCTGAATTTCTATGTGTCACAGTTAGAAGGAGCTGGGAACAAAGCCTAGACACAGCGCACAATAGGCAAACCATTCTATCAACCGAGATGCATTCTCAGCTCCTATGTCCAGGACTGTATATAAACAGGGCAGCATAAGGCATGGTGGCTCATGTCTATAATCTCAGCACATGAGGGACCAAACCAAAAAGACTGCCAAGAGTTAAAGGTCAGTTTTGACTAAAAAGTGATTTCCAGGACTTCATAGTCTAGAATGAGACTGTGTCTCAAAACAAAAAAAAAAAACCCCAAAAAACAAAAAACCCAAACAACATCAGCAACAACAAAACAAAAACAACAACAACAAACCTAAAAGCAAACAAAGAAAACACCAATCAACCAACCAACCAACCAACCAACCAACCAACCAACCAACCAACCAACCACATTTTAAAAAAATTACAAGTGCAAACCAGGCATGGTAGCACATGCCTTTAATCCCAGTTCTTAGGAAGCAGAGACAGTTCCAAGGTCAGCATGGTCTACAAAGTGAGTTCTAGGACAAACACTGCTATATTTAGAGAAACCCTGTCTCAAAAACCCAACAACCAACAAAATAAAACAAACAAACAAGAAAAACTGTAAATTTATAAAACATAAATCTGAAATGATTCTGCTTTCCAGAATCAGAGAATAAACAATCAACTCATATTTTTATGCAGCAAACTATTTTCAGCACACATGTCAGTAGAGTGTTGTACACTCATTTACACCAGGGTATAATGATCATCATCATGTATTTCCACCTTCCCAGCATGCTTAGCTGAAACTTTATACACGCTCCCTAAGGTCTGCCTGTCACCTTAGTCTCTAAGAGCCACTCCTAAAGAATCCTTAGAGGCTGCTAATCACAGCTGCCACCCAACACTCATGAGGACAAAGCAGGAGGCCTGCCCTAGGTTCAAGGCTTGTCAACAACAACAACAACAACAACAACAACAACAACAACAACAACAACGTCAGAAACCCTTTCGAGACTAGTTTATTTAATTTTGCATAATGCCCTCAAGGTTCATCCATTTCATATTCAAAATGCTATTCTCTTTCAGAAGTAATTAAAGACAGGTTTAATTCTTCTTCTCTATCCCTACCCTCCTTGGCCCTCCCCCCCCAAAAGACAAGGTCTTGGCTACACAGCCCAGGGTGGTTTTAAACTCATAACCCGTTTTCTGCCTCCAAGGGCTGGGATTACATGTGTGCACCATCACACTCAATTTCTACATTTACTATAGCAATACACATAATGAAAATGCTTTCTATTTCCTATAAAATGGGTGGCGTGGGAGAAGCATGCTCCTTCAGAGCAAGAATCCATCCTGCTTTGAGTATTTTGCTATTGCCAACCTTTTCCATCATTGACAAGACGAGGAAGAGTGAGGTACATTACCTTTGTAAATCAATCTGTCTCTCTGCTGGAGCTGCCTTTTTGGCTCCATCTTGTAGCTTGGGTGCTTTGGCGTTCCCTGCCTCCAGACTCTCCTGGCTGCCTGCAGCTCTCTTCCTTCCCTTGCTAACAGGTTTATTTAGATCATCATTTTTGGTTGCATTGCCCTGAGATTCAGATTTGGGGCGACGTCCTCTCCGGGGTTTGGAAGGGGCAGGAGGTCCTGACTCATCTACTTTCTCGTCTGGCTTTTGGATATTTTCAGCACCAGCTGCTGTTACAATTCTTTTCTTTCCTCTGTCACTGCTCATGTTGCCTTGGGTAGACTGATCAGAATTAATTTCCTAAAAGAGCACAAAAAAAATTTGTCAACATAAATCCCTCAAATGTTATAGTCAAATAGATTATGAATTAAATAATCTTTTCTAAAAGAGCACAAAAACCAAATTTGTAAACACAAATCCCTCAAATGTTATAGTAAAAAAGATTATGAATTAAATAAACTGATAGTTCTAATTTTGCATGTTTGTATGTGACTTAATTCATGTGTGTGGAGCTACAAGGGCACTGTGGTGTCCTCCCCAATTCTCAACCATATTCCAAGCCTCTCTCCTGAACCTCAACATTGCTAGCTAGCAAAGTCCAGTGATTCTATTGTCTTTCCCTCTGCTGCGGTTTTACACATGCACATGAAACCTGTGGATACTAGCTAAGGTTTGGTTGTGCAGCAAATGCTCTTTGCCTTTCTAGTTCTTACAAAGTTCTTTAAACATGTCATTACATGTTTGTTTATTACATGTTATTTTGTGTGTGTACACTTGGACTCCATGGTACTTTTGTAGAGGTTGAGAAGCACTTGCAAGGGTTAGCTCTCTCTCCCTCTGACCATGTGGGACCTGGGACTGAATTCAGATAATCACGTTAAGTGCCAATCACCATTGAGAGTGGAGCCATGACAACAACCCTCTTTACAGTGTTGTAAAGAGGTTGGAATACTAAGGTTTCTGATTAATTGCTTATATTACATTAAAGTAAGCTCCCAGTGGATAAGGATAGCCCTGCAGCCCACGTTAGTTGTGTGTGGGTATATAGCACAGAAGAGGGGCAGAAAGCACCCATGGACCAAAAGAAGAGGGGGAGTGCTCTTAGCTCTTGAACTCACTGCCCCTCCCTATGAGTTCACTGCACAAGGTCAGGCAGACAAGATGAGAGCAGTAGGGTGAGCAGCACTGACTGGACTGAAAAGGTTACAAACAACACAATGCTCCACTCCATGAAACATAACACCCTGACTCTTCTGTCTTTCTTGGGCAGACACAGGTGACAGACACACCAACACCAGTAAGACTTACAGACAATCCACTTGATTTACCATCGTATTCCTTAGTTACTTGTTTACTAAGGATATTCTCTAAAAACATGGCTTATTATACT
Source organism: Mus minutoides (assembly GCA_902729485.2). NCBI lineage: Eukaryota > Metazoa > Chordata > Mammalia > Rodentia > Muridae > Mus > Mus minutoides. The sequence continues at coordinate 183,699 of LR750054.1, forward strand.
GCCTCTAGATAACCTCTTTTGTTCTAACTTTCTTATTAGCTTCTGCTCCATTACTTAAGTTTTTTAAAATGTGAAATCCATATTTAACCCACTGTTGTTAAGTTTTAAAATTTAGCATTAGCCCATGTATAATTTTACAAGTAACAAGATCCCATTTCATCAAAACAGGTATAATGGGCTTCAGAAAAAGCAATAACAGGTGAAATGAAATTGCCTTCTCACAGGAACTTTAGAAACAAATTATAATTTTAATTGTTCTAATTCTATTTAATTAAAAGCAAATAGAAGCTTGACTTGACATACACTATAACCCCAGTATGTGGAAGGATGTGGCAAAGAATGGCTATAAATTTGAGGCCAGCATCAGTTACAAAGCCATGTACCAGATAAGCCGAGATTACATATTGAGACAACAAAGCAAAAAACAAAAAAACAAACAAAAATCAACAACTAACAACAAAAAAATACCCCAACAAATAGAAGAGAATGGTCACTGTGGAAGAAAAAAAATGCATCTTTTCAAAATTTTATTTTTCCCAGAAAAACATTTCCAGAATGGGTGGGGCTTACTTGAAGTCTCTCTTCAAGGATGAGCAATCCAAGTGCTTCCCTAAAGTAGTCCACAGAAACCGCAACCCAACAACTCATAATGGCTCAGAAAAGGACTAGACATTAAGTAATTTGAAGAAACAGGGAGATTCCTGGGGAAAACAAACTCTGTCAGTCACACAGTCAATGTTTTTATTAACTGGGGACTTAGAGCCCTAGACCTGGGTAGGTCTTTTATTGCTGAGCTAAGCCCAAACCCAAGCAATATGGTGTCACGTGTGTAAACTCAACACGTGGGAGGCTGGGGCACAAAGATTTCAGGTCAATCTTGGCTATAAAGCAAATAGATCCATAAGGCCACACTCACGTATGCAAATTAGGTGCACATGCATGTGTAAGGAAACCAAGTAAATAAAAAGATAAATGTGGAGGGAGACAGTTCTGACAATGTCTCTCACCTGAATCCATGTGGTATGAGTTCTTTGAGCACAGCCTGTATGCATTTTTATGTTACTAATGTGACACAGAGCAAATACAATGATTTTTTTTTTTTGTAAATATACACAGCTAAGTTGATGTAGTGGCATGTACCTATACCCTTAGCATTTGAGAGATTGAGGCATGAAGATGGCCATGAACTCAAGGACTTGAAATAGTGATGACCTGAGCAGCTGGGACTATGGATTAAGGCTCTGTCTCAAAAAAATCCTTCACCAAAATAAGTAATAACTAAACAATATCACCACACTACCCCCCCCCACACACACACACACAAAGAAAGGAAGGGAGCAAGCCCAATGTGTAAAAAATTCACTTAATTTTAGGTAGAGGATAATGAAGCCACAAGGCCCCATGAATGTACTACATCTGACTACTGTAAGTATATGTGACCCAATGTCTGTAGCAGTGTATGTAGTAGCTTCAGTTTCTTTATGCCCAGCCTACTTAACTCTAGATAGGGATCCCATAGTAAGCAGACTTATTTGTTTCTTTCTGTACTGTAAGAGTTATGGCATTGAGATAGTCCTGACTTTTGTCTAGTAATATGTTGTTTCAAGCCATTCCTACTTGTAGTACGATATAAGCTATTTCTCATTTAACTAGTTAATGGAAAGTTAATGAAGTCAGGCAATCTAAATCAATTCAAGTCATCGAGTGGCAGAGCACATACTAAAACAAGATCTGATTCATCTGCTGCTGTTTGGCTTCACAGCTTTCCTTCCCGTTAAAAGCCCTGGTAAGGAGTGGGAGCGGGGCTCGGGAAGCTGGCTTAGGGCGTAAGAGCACTTGTTACACTTGCAAAGCCTGCAAACTTCCAGTCCAGAGATCTGATACCCTGTTCTGATCACTGTGGGCACTTGTCACACACGTGGTATCACTGGCATACGCAGCAAAACTATCACACACATAAAACAAGATTAAATCTTTAAAAAAAAGGAAGAAAGAAGATGAGGAGGTGGGGGCTAACACTTCTGAAGAGGACTCAGGTTCATTCCTAGCACCAACATGGCAGCTCACAACTACAAATTCAAACCCCCAGGGATCCAAATTCTTCTCCTGGTTTCCACAAAACCCGCAAGTCATTCGTACATACATACTAGGTAACACACAATGGATGGATGGATGGATGGAATAATGGATGGATGGATGGATGGATGGAATAATGGATGGATGGATGGATGGACGGACGGACGGACGGACGGACGGACGGGTGGATAGATGAAAAGTGAGTGAGTGGGTGAACTGTAGAACATGTCTGTCATCTCAGCTATCTGGGAGGTGTGGCAGGAGGATCACGAGTTAGAAGCCCTCTGTGCCCACAGGAAGACTGAGGACATGACTCGGCACCGCTGACACTGAGTCCCCATCCCCAGAACACAAGCCAGAAAAGTTTATTGAATGGCCAGCATCTGTAAGCCTAGGTCCAGGCAGCCTCCAGGAAGTTGAGCAGTACAAACAACAAGAGACTTTGCCTCAACAATGTGGAAGGAGAGAAATGACTCCTTAACATTATCCTTTGCCATGTAGGAAAGGAACTTGGGTCTTCTGAAATATCAGCTAGTAAGTAACTGCTGAGCCATATCTCCAGCCCTGTCTTGTGCAAACTTCAGAAATATAAACAATGGAATAACATTTACCTTATTCTTTACAGTATCAATATTCTTTACAGGTGTGACAGAAATTATTCTCACAGGATTCTCCTCATTTTCACTAACTCCAGTTTCTGATGCCTCTGAACTCTGTTCCCTACTAGAAAGACAGACAAATAAACAAACAAAACCAAAACCAAGGCCTTTTCATTTCAGAAATGAAATAATCAATTTTATTTATTGATTGGTTATATTACTATATATCCACTTGCCTGAGAGACCTCACTGGTGCTCTAGAATGTATTTTGGGGAGTGTGCTATGTAATGTGGCATTCAGGATTGTAATTCCAGTATTCTAGAGGGTGAGGCAAGAGGCCTGCCACAAGCACATAGCCTGACTATATAACAAGGCACTGGATCAAAAAGCACTCTTTAAGCAAGGTATAGGAATGTGCACCTTGAATCCCAGCACATGAGAAGCAGATGCAGAGGCAGGTGAATCTGAGGCCAACCTAGCTTAAATATCAAGTTTCATGGTGAGACCCTTTCTCAGGAAACATACACTACACTCATTAAAATATCCTAACCACATGAATATTATAATACTTTTACATAAGTCCATTCTATGATCCAATGCCTTGAAAATAAGTTAAAATGTTAAGCCAAGCAAGCAGTGAGCAAGAACACAAGATGTATTCAGAGAAAAATAAATTGCCTTGAACGACTTCCTGCTGAAGGACTCAGCTCTGAATTGGTATTAATATTGCTTCCAGTCTCTGTGCCGGCGCTTCTAACATAAGGCTTCCTTCCCGTTGCTGATAAAGGCTTGTTCACTGTACCTAATACTCCAGCAGGCTTTGGCTGCAAAAATAAATGAATGAATGAATAAATAAATAAATAAATAAATAAATGAAAAAATAACAAAAAAGAAAAGGAAAAAGAAAAAGAAAGAAAAGACTTGTTATTCACACCTAAGGGAAAGGAATATGAAAAACTTTAGAGAGCTAAGATGTGTGCTTTAGTGTTAAGTACTTCTGTTGGGAGTGTTATCTGAAATGATAATTCTGAAAAAACTATGTTTGGTTCTTTTAATAAAAGCAAAAGCAAATCCATTAACTTCACTTAAGGTAATACTGCTATCTCTTTTTTTTATCTGTTATTTCTTAGTTGAAACAAAATATACCTCCAAAACAAATAGAAGTTAATGACACACTTAACTTAGAAGTAGACTACTGAACATATACTTTTATATCACCTTACTTTTATAAAATAATCTTCCTATCATTTTAGCCTTTCATATTAATCTCTTTATTCTCCTCCACTGAGACTCTCCATGTAGCCCTCGCTGAATCTGTAGACCAGGTTGGCATTGAACTGACAGAGATAAATCTACCTTCCTGAGTGCTAGGATTAAACTCACGAGTCACCAATGCCTGGCTTGTTTGTCTTTCTGATCTACTTCTATTACTTATGAAAATCTGCCCTAGATGAATTTTAAATAAATTTGAGCTTCTCACCACTTTAAGACTAAGTGGCAATGATTCTGAAACTGGTTAATTGCAAACAAGATCTGATAATGCCAACACACAATGCATCCCCACAAACCTGGGGGCAGAAAGCACAAAGAATATACATTAAACAAAAAACCCCAAGCAATAGGTATACAGTACCTTTCCTGTTAACAGAAGAACTCTTGTCTCTTCTGAAATATAGCTTTTGTCATTACAGAAGTCCTATTTAAAAAAAAAAAAAAAAGAGCAAAACCAAGCAAAGGGAGCAGTGTTATCATCTCAGTGTTTCCAGGCTCTGCACTGCACTGCCATGCACTGCACTCACACACTGTAAGACTAGACTAAGGCAGGAGGTGGACTTTCCAGTCCAGGATGGCACTACTGTACAGAACTGCACAGCCTTGGCAAGAACTTTCTGGAGACATGATATCCTTGACTTTTCAAACTTTTAATTCATTAGTTTATTCATTTTGAGACATGATTTCTTTATATAGCCCTAGCTGTCCTAGAATTGACTATGTAGATCAGGTAGGCCTCAAACTCACTGCTGTGCCTTCAATGTGCAAGGAATAAAGGAATAGGCCTCAGCAGGGCGTGGTGGCGCACGCCTTTAATCCCAGCACTCAGGAGGCAGAGGCAGGCAGATTTCGGAGTTCGAGGCCAGCCAGGTCTCCAAAGTGAGTTCCAGGACAGCCAGGGCACACAGAGAAACCCTGTCTTGAAAAACCAAAAAAACCCCCCAAAAAACAAAAACAAAAACAAACAAAAGAAATGGGCCTTCAAACCAGCAACACCTATTTTATTTTTATGTGTATGAGTATTTTGCCTGCATCTGTGTTAAGTACACCATGTGTTTATTGTGCCTGAGAAAAATCACTTAAATAAACTTCATTCCTAGTTTTTCATATTGTTCAAAGTATGATTACCACTCGAATATATTATAAAATCTACTTTTCAGCTGATAAAATAGACAACATTTATTAAATTTTTATTTTTCAGGCAGTCTCCTGTAAATCAACTGTAGGGTTTCAGATCCTTCTGCCACACCATGCCAGGCTTATCCTAGGCACTTATATTCATTAATTAATTCATCATCAATTTTAATTATAGGAATTAGGAAACTGAGTACCTGCCATTTTAAGTAATACTTTGAGATAGGTAGAGTGATGTATGCTTATATTCCTAGTACTGGGAGGCAGAGGCAAGAAGATCTCATGTGTGAGGCTATCCTGAGCTATAATGACCGTGTTTCAAAAGGCAGATACTTATCTTTTAGAACTTTAATGCCTATATAAAAGACAAACTCACCACAACTACATCAACAAAACATTCCTTGACACTAGTGAGACCAATTAGTTAATAAACAAGTTAAAACAACTGTGAATTCTGATGTCTTCCTGAATTACGTCAAAAATCTAAGCTTTTAGGGTTGGGGTAAGAAGGAACCCTGGTGGACTTGGAACTAGATAGGTAGACTAGGCCGGTCTTCCTGACCCCAGTGTTGGGATTAAAGGTGTGTACCACCATACAAAAACGTCTGATGATTCTCCATTCTCCTTACTAAATATCCTGGGCGTGACAAATAAAATACAGTAGTGTCACAAATATCCATACCAGTACCAATACACTATCATTTGGGAGGCTGAAGCAGTCGGATCACTTGCCATCAGGAGACCAAGGTCAACACTGGCAACAACAAGACCTAATCTAGGGAAAAACAGCTGGGGCAGTAGGGGGCAGTGGACTGGTTTACTAATTTCATTTAAAAAATTATGTAAAGTACATTGTACACTTGCATGAAAACTTCCTTATGTAGAAAGGTATAAGAAAATTTATCTGCCCGTAGTTGAGAGCTCTGAACAAGTGGCTTAAATGTACCAAGAGTTGAGCTGTATTCTGTTTTTCTCTCTGTGCTTTGTCCCCTGCATCCTGAGGAGCTTGTCATATATATTTAGTCTGAGCTCCTTAGTGCAAACTAGGACGAAAAGGGTTTGCCACCATGCCCAACTCAGCTATGTTGTTTTATTTTACCAAAAAAAAAAAAAAAAAAAAAAGTTAAACGTTAAAACTTCTGAATATCTAATTTTACTTACTTCGCTTATAAAAATGAATAAATAAATAAATAAATAAATAAATAAATAAAAACATATACAAGCCTGGTGCTCTAGTGTTTGACTTTACTAGATTAAAAGCAATATGTTAGAAAACAAGTAAGAAAGTGGCATATAATGAAAGAAAAAGTGGGCAGACAAGATGTCTCAGTAGGTGGGGCTGTTTGTTAGGGGCCTTCATCTTGAGTCTGATTCCTGAAACCCACACGGGGGTTGACTCAAATTGTTCATTAACTAACATTTATTTAATAGATTCAAGTGAGAACTACAAATACCCTAATATCATTTCTTCCCTTCCATCTGTCCAACCATCCCTCTCTGGCCTTCTGAGTGATGCCAGCCCACTGTGCAGCACAGCACGCCTTGTCTGAAAGCAGTGTACAAAGGGGGACCAGAGCTCAGTCTAGAGCTTCTTGGCTAGCATATACAAGGCCCAGGGTGTAACTGGCAGAACACACAGAAACACAATTAAAAACAAACAAACAAAAACCACAAGTAGTATTTATTTTAATAAAAAAAGAGGATAAATTTAAAAATCTAATATGCAGAATTAACACCAGAATAACAGAAAGTTTACCTGTGTTCCATTCCTCAACGAGTTTAGAGGCTTTTTTTTCCCTCTGACCTTAAAACTATCCAATATTCATCACCAGTACTAATTGAAATTTAAATCACTTTTACTATGACAGAGAAATTATGTGAGGAAAATTACCTTTTCAGGTTGTGTAAAGAACTTCATTGGGAGGACTGGGTCCTTTGGTGAGTCTGCATTGCACAAAGCACTTTTACTATTTATAACACACAGAGCCACGTCACAAACTGTATAAAGTTTCTAAAAAGTGAGAAAAAAATTACATAACAATCAAAGTACCAATTCCATCACAGGTATAATTAAAGTTGTAAAATACAAGTGACCACTTGTTTCTTAACATGCCATTTCTGCTCAGTATGCTTAGATTCCCAGTAAAGGTAAACTCAAAGTATCCATTTTCTTTCCCTAGAAAGAAGTTTCTACCAGAAAGTGCCATATGTTTTATCAGTATTTGTCTTCCTGTCTTAAGTCTTAATGCCTTTCTAGAATGTCAAAGGTTTCCAGAAAATGAAATTTTGCCAGTATAGGCATTAGAAAGAGATTCAAAATCAGGGATGGAGATAAGGCTTAACAGCAATTGTTTCTCCAGTAGATATGGTGAGTTTAGTTACCTACACCAACATGGACACACACGCAAACCACTCATAGACACACACACACACACACACACACACACACACACACACACACACACGCAAACCACTCATAGACACACACACACATACACACATGCAAACCACTCATAGACACACACACACATACACACACATGGCACACACTCAAACATGCAAACCACTCATAGACAGACAGACAGACAGACAGACAGACAGACAGACAGACAGACGCACGCACGCACGGGTTGGTGTATTCCCTAGGTACCCATGCCTTACCTCATTTGTCTTTGATTCATCTGGAGACTGGGCGTCTCTGGTTAGCTTTATATTCTCTGCCATCTTTTTCATGAATGCATGGCTATTGTTTTCATTCTTTGTCATTAAGACTTCAAGCATAAACCACAGGCACCTAAGTAGAAAATACATTAAAAAGGATAAATGAAGATGATTTTTTTTTCTCAATGGATTAAGTCTTTAATGAAAAGTCTGGCTGTCAGCATAAAAGAATATCAAAACAGTAACATATCATTTTATTAGTGGTATCAATTTTAAGTGGAATTTTTTTTCTTTTTAAAGATATGGTCTCCTGTTACACAAGCTGGCCTCCAGCTCATTGTGTAGCTCGATTCATCTTTCATTGAGTGTTAGGATTACAGGTATATTCCACTATATCTGGCTCAAGGAGAAAAAGTCACAAAATATTTAAAATAAAACTGCTTACTTTGAGAATTTCTTACAGTTTCACAGCGTGCATAAAAGCCATAGAGGTTCTCAATAAACATTTACACGGTAATATATTTCAACGCACAGTAGAGATAAACAAGTCCGCATACTGCATACCTTCGGAACGGAGCAAGCTCTGCGGCAGGTTTGTTCCTGCTGTGTGAATTATGACAAGCTATGGCAAGACTCATGTATTATGAGACCATTGAGAAGTGGTCACCAACCATGCAGCTAAGTGGTTCCTTCCTTATAAAACCATTCTTGCTGTTTCTTCTTGTCACAGCATAAGCATTAATACATAAACCATAAGGATGAGTTTCCAAGAATAGTGGTGAACACCAACCCATACTAAACATGACCTTCACCTGGGGAAACTGACATGTCTGAGGACAGACTTGTTTTTTTGTCCAGTTTCCAGAACGATTTACATATAAGAGTACCTGCTTTTCACCACTGAAAGGGTAGAATGAATTTGGTAACATTATGTGAGGGCCTAGTAAGTTTCTTCTCAAAAACCAGGCATGATGGTACACACCTAAAAGGTGCGGATTCACGGTCATCGTCACTACACAGCTGATAGGAGCCCAGGCTAGGCTAACACAGGTAGAAGTGTTAAGTCTGGCAGAGTTCTCTTTAGATGAGAATGGACTGTCAACAAACCAGTGAAGCAGGCAACAAACACAAGTCACCCTCCACCAGATAAAAATAAATAAGTAAATAACAAAACCTCTGTAACAATCTAGTATAGATTTATACTTCAAATGGAAAATGCTAATACAGTCTAGTATACAAAAGTATATATACTTTGCATGTATGTATATAAAATATATAAAACATATGAACAGGTTAATTTTTTTTGTGTAAAGTTAGAATATGTTGAAAACTTAAAGGTCATTTACACAAGCATGTTTTTCTTATTTTTAGTTTTCTCAGATAGTATCTTGCTCAGAATGGCTTTGAATTCTTTGGTTTGTTTGATACAGGGTTTCTCTGTGTAGTCCTTGCTGTCCTGGAACTCACTCTGCAGACCAGGTTGGACTAAAACACAGAAATCTGCCTGCCTCTGCCTCTCAAGTGCTGGGATTAAAGGCATGCGCCACCACTGCCTGGCAGCTTTGAACCCTTAACCCTAATGCCTCAGCATTACTGTATTTATTGTATTCCTCAAAGCACATTTTTCTTAACAAACCTTTTCACTGAGTTCCCTGAAATACACGATTTTGAGAAACCCAATGGTCCCGACAGGCCTTGTCTCAATTCACAAGCCACTGGGATTATCGCCTACAATACCAGCTACAAGGAGCCAAAACTTTTTTTTTAAATGTAGCTTTGTTTAATTTCATACATTTTACAAATGGAGGTACTATCACTATGGTGGCAACACTGAACAGAATGATCAACAGGCCAATGCTTAAAGGTAATATAGAACATCTTTTCTGTTAAAATTTTGACAGCATTTTAAAGTGACCAAAGTGGTAAGAGACAGATGAATGTCCAGTTCAATTTAGGAGTAAGATTTGCTTACTGACAGAGAAAAATGTAATACAAACAAATGATACTAATTTACAAATGCAAAACAAAATATGCAATGGTCCTACACAGAAGTGGCTCAATGTTTAGGGGAAATGGTTGTTCTTCCTGAGGACCCACGTTCCACTCCCAGATCCTACATGGTATCGCCAGGGAATTCAACACCCTTTTCTGACATTCACAGGTACTAAGAATATGCACACATTCTCCCATGAAAGCATGAAGGACAATGGGGAAAGTACGCATTTCTAAGAAGTTTCTTAAAGCTCTTTAGACAAAATCCTGAGCGTTCTTTAATCCATTCTTCCTACAGTATATATGAAACATACCTAGAGATAAGAACATGAGCATATCTGAGACTACAATGACGACATTTCCCACTCCCCTTACCACCTTAGCTCTGCCCACATGCTAACCACTCCTTGTTCTCTTTCAAATATATGGCTTTCTTTGCAGATAATTTTTTTTACAGTGCATGTAAAGATTGTTTTTTAACCCCTTATATTTATGAGAGATGGTCTCAAGTAATCCAGACTGGCCTGAATCTGACTCTTCTGCTTCTACTTTCAAGTGGTAGGATCATGGGTAACATGCTGGCATCCTTGGTTTGTGTGGGGTTGGGGCTCTAACCCAGAGCCTCAGGTATACTAGGTAAAGTACCAACTGAACCATATCCACAGTACTAAAGATTATTGTTAAGGAAAGGTGTGGTTCTATTTAAAAAAAAAAGGTTATACAAATGAATAAATAAAATTCTTAATCCATGAGGGGAAATTTTTGTCACATAGTTTTATAAATTACCAAGCTAAAAAGCAAAAAAATACAAAACACAAAATATCTTATTAGTCTATTTCAATGTTAGATAAATATAAGCATTAAACAGAGGGCTAAGAACAGGATGGTAAAATGGGAATAGTTCTGAAAAAAAATTAAAAACAACAGTAAATTAAAAATTTTAGAATCATAAGGAACATTACAATGAGAATAATAATTAAAAGAAAATTGAGTGAACACAGTTTGTAGAATTCCTGAAACACATGACTTACTCTTTTATATCACGAAGTTGATCAACATCTTGTGACCGTGTGAAATCAGGATCATGGGCTAGGAGGTGAATCATGTATGGAACCACATATTCAGGCAGCAGTGACAATAATTTCTCTAAATGAAAACATCGAAGAAAAACAGCTTTTATAAATGCTGTTCTTGTCTGAGTTCTAACCATTAGCTTCTATTCCCCTTAGCTATTAATAGTTGTGCTATTACATAGCACATGACTGGAAAAGTTAGGGTAAGTGTAGATACTCTTAACATATGAGTAATGTACACATATTAAAGTACACTAATGACTACATAAGGGATTACAATTACCCAGAACATTTCAGCTAAGTAAATATGTGTGACTCCAATACAAGATTTCACTGGTAACACTTTATAGAGTTAAACATTTCAGTATAAACTACTGTGATTATCAAGTACATACCAGTGGCCATGGGGTTCTGTTTGATGTACTCCCTGCGGATGCTGATGTTCTTTAACAAACACTGCCGAGCGTGTGCTCTCCTTTCCTTCACAGGGTCTTTGGCACACAAAGCAAAGATGGCCATATACTCCAGTGGGAGAAGCAACTTCACAAGTGCCTTATGAAGCTTCTGGGCAAATATCTGCCTTACTTGGTAGCACTCATCCTGCAGCAGCACAAAAACAAAGACACACAAGATGGATGGGTAAAAACTTGTACACATACAAATGCACACACACATGTACCTTCTTTGTTAAAAATTAAAATGATGGTTATGTTATATTGGAGGGATGGAAACAACAATCTCTTCTGTGTGTATACTCATATTCATATATCAAATGCATCTGTACTCAAAGAAAAGTAGATACAATCAAACTGAAGACTAGGATTTGAAATAAGTTTTTCACTTACATTAATAACCAGTGCACAGAGCTGAAACTGTTCTGGGGTAATAATTTCATGGTAGCAAGGTTCCTGAGCAAGCTTCATTATGGCACTACCAGCAGCTAATCGCAAGCGAGACATATCAGATTTACTATAAATAAACAAAAAGAAATGAACATTTCCTATAACCATTTTACACATAAAATTCTGATTGCTTTTTGAGTGTGAGATTGGCAGTAGGTAACTCGCTGTGCAAACAAAGGCAGTTACTTTGTGTTTATTGACTAAACATAGAGGAAAGCTGTAGTCCCTGTGGTGCATGACCAAGCTCTGCCTCCAATTCCTCACCCACCACGTGAGCTGCTTTATTCTATCAAACCACCAACAGCACTAAGAAAAGCTGGTTCATCACAGTCTGTGTTCCCCATTCATAGTCATTGTGGAAAACTGATTTAAACAAACCAATCATCATGTTAAATCTAGTTTGTACATCATATCCATTTATACCCATAATTTAGACTCTACATTAATCATACACATTTTTTTTTTTTTCCAAGACAGGGTTTCTCTGTATAGCCTTGGCTGTCCTGGAACTCACTTTGTAGACCAGGCTGGCCTCGAACTCAGAAATCCGCCTGCCTCTGCCTCCCGAGTGCTGGGATTAAAGGCGTGCGCCACCATGCCCGGCAATCATACACATTTTTATGAATGTCAGTGTAACAATTTAAAAGAAATGTTCATAGAGATTAGAATATGGTTATATGTGTATCTTAAAGGACTTTTATCAAGTTTCAAGAATGTGGATGAATCAGAATTAACAGGACAGATATAAACTATTGTACAGTCCTAAAAAGATGGAACCAACTCCTAAGGAGAACAAAGACAGAATTCATTTTATTTCCCAGTGAACAAGCAAAAATTCCCTGTTTTTTAATTTGATAAGGAAAAGATATTACTTAAGTTTAGATCACATTACTTCGCTCAGAAAAACAAATAAACATTTTTTTCCAAGTCAAGTGATAATAGTATTTAGCCTTCAACTGCATCATGAATTGTGCACTAAGTATAAGACTTCTATACAAGGCACTCCAGTGCACAGTTAAGATATGCTAAATAAGAAGTTTTCATTACTGCCAACCCAACTCTAATCATTTTGTTGATATAAAACTTCTGTTGGCTTACTCAATATAAAAATGTTGGGTTTCATTTACTTTTTGCATATCTCATCAATTTATCAAAGCATTAAGCATAATGAACTATAATTGTCTAAAGAAATAATTAATGTTATCTTTAAATAACACAAAGGTATCAAGTATCTAAGAGAACTCAATAAACACTAAATGCATGAAAAAAAGATTTTGTATCATCTCACCTAAATTTAAGTATAAATCATGATTTATCACTGCCGGTGCTCTGGATGTTAAGTATTTGAAAAAAACAAGGGACTTGACAATTTCTTCATGTAAGGAACAAAAAGGAGACAGTAATTTCACTACACTGAAAAGTGGAAATTAATTTATCAATGTTTTTCTTTTTGCTTGTATAAATATTCCTTAAAATTGCCAGAAGCCTTCCCTGCCCCCTTTTTTGGAGCAACCACTGTGAGTCATTCTATTTGTTCAATTTGTTCTATTTGTGATCTGACTTTGCTACACTTCTCATAGTGTTACACAGTAGAAATTCAACAAATAATTGCTTATATAGCAAATATGGATTTTAGTAACAGTGAGATGATTTAAAATAAAAATTTATTAGAAGTTCAGTTTTTGGAAATGACAAAAATATACCAATAGTTTTCAATGTATTCAAGAGAGATAAATCCACAGCTTACAGTGCAATTAAAACACTCAATGTTAGTCAACTCTTACCAATAGTGAGTACAAGGCAAGTGGAAGGACGAGCTCACCTGATCCTTTTTTGCTCTGTCAGGTCGCCCTCACTAACCAGCATCGCTGATAATAACCGAAGAGTTGAGTTGGCAGATTTAGACTGGTTGTTTTTCATACCCAACAGCCACCTTACCAGAAGTTTAATTGCCTGTACCTATAAAATATTAACATGCTAAAAAAAGAAAGCAACTTAAAATTCTAATTAAAGGGAAGACTAATTTAAATTAACTTGTTTAATGAAATATTCATCCTAATCAGTGGAAATTTATTACCTAAGGCATTGGGAAAAGACAAGTAACAATAAGAATATTACTTCCTGTTCACCTGCACACACACTGTACAGCAGCCACACAGCTCTTGGGCAGTTGCTCCCACAGTCTCTGCTCTCCTCACACCTCATCATGGCTAATGCTATCACTAGGCAATTATCACAAAGACAAGCACAGTCCCCTCCACCCCAATGTGTAAAAATTCAACAGCTGTGCATGCTCTTACATCCAACAGAGAAAGCAAAAGATATCCATTCCATGACTGATAACTCAGTCAAGGATTGCTACCCAGATTTTTGATATAATAAGACTTTTGTAATTACTTAAAAACATATAAATAAAAAATATTTAAACTACTAATTTCTAGATATTAGATAGGTGTGAGGAGGAAGAAATAGGTGCTAATTGGTACAGCAACATACATGTATAGATGGAGTAACTTTTATTTATTCATTTGTTTACTTATTGTTTGTATAAAGACAGTGACTCTACAAAGCCCTGGCTTTCCTGGAAATCACTATGTAGAAAAGGCTGGCCGAGAGATCCAACTGCCTGCACCTCCTGAGGGCTAGTATTAAAGACATGAACCAACAACTGGCTAAAATATCAACTCTAAATAAGATCACAATTAATAATTACATCTTAACAATGACTACATTTCAAAGTAGCAAGTAGAGATAACAATGGACATTTTCAACAAAAATAATGATATACACTATTCTGATCTAATCATACATTTTTTTGGGTTTTTTTTTTTTTTTTTTTTTTTTTGGTTTTTCGAGACAGGGTTTCTCTGTATAGTCCTGGCTGTCCTGGAACTCACTTTGTAGACCAGGCTGGCCTCAAACTCAGAAATCCGCCTGCCTCTGCCTCCCAAGTGCTGGGATTAAAGGTGTGCGCCACCACGCCCGGTTCCTAATCATACATTTTAATGTAACTCCAGAAATCTCCAGTATCTTCAAAACTCTTCAAAAACTTAAAAATAGCCAACATGCTGTTAAAAACAATTATTTAGATGAAATATTATAGTACCAGAAAACTATTGAATAAATAAAGTCTGGTATATTTTAAATATCTTGACTAAAATGTTGGGGCTTAGGTAATTATTTGTAGCCTTAATTATCTGAAAGATTGTTATCCATATATATGAAGAGCTAAAGACCTAAATATTATTTCATATATTTACTGACAATCTGACAAAAATCAGACAAAAATATATGACTAAGAAGGTAATATATAGGCTCCTATACTTAAGTGTACTAAGTGTTTGAGCACTGAGTCAGCATAGAATAGGGTGCACTCAGTGGAGGGACACTGACTGAGCATGTGGTTAAATCCTTCAACCACCAGGTCATACCACCAAACAAAATATAGCAAAAATCCAGAAACAACTTCAATTCCTTAAAGAAGTATTAATTTATAATGAATTTTAAAATAAAGCACATTTAGGTTGAAGACGGGGCTCAGCAGCTTTGAGCATGACTTGGTCTTCCAGAGGACACACGTGTGTCCCAACCCACATAAGGTGACTCAAAATCATTTGTAACTCTAGCTTTAGATCTGACTATCTCTAGCCTCTGAGAGAACCCGCACGCATATGTGTACACAAACACATACAAACACTTAATAAATAAGTAATAAATAAAGCAGCCCACTAGAAAATTCTTATTAACTATAACATTAAAAAGTCCAGGATACCTGCAAGCATTCCCTTTTTTTAACATAAAGGTCATTAATACCTAAGCAAATATACCTTTGCTAGTACTTCAGGAGAAACTTCCTCATCTGGAGACCATAATTTTCCATTCTTCTCACCTGTTGACTATAGATAATAGAAGAAATTTAGTTTTTCATCCCAATTACTACACAGTGTGAAAATATACAGGTAAAAGGACTTAGAGAACGAAATTAGGAGTCACATTTTCCAACCTCAAAACATTCTACAAACCTACAGTAACGAAGACTCTGAAGCCAGAACAGAAATACACAACAATGGAATAGAAGAGGGGAAAAAACTTTTCATTAAAAAACAAAAAACAAAACACCAAAAATAACCCTTTTATTATATGGGTCAATTCACTTTGTCAAGAACACTAATACCACGTTCTGGGAAAAGAGAAAACCAGGTGCCAACAAATGAAGAATGTGCTAGACGGTAATACCATCTACAAACATCCCCTACGAAGGAAAACCCAAATCTTCATGACCTTGCACTTCATACTAAAGAAGGGTTTACTACCCAGAATATACAAGTAAACGTTGCTGGGACAGTAATGATGCCTTGAATCCCATAATTTAGGAGAGAGGCAGAGATATATGATGTAAAGGCCAGCTTCTGTTATACATAAGATTTCAAATCCAACGTGGGCTACATGAGACAGTACCTTGAAGCTATCAAAACTTACACCGCAACAGTAACAAACAAAAATACTAAAGGATCTGAACAGATCTCTCTCCAAAAGATACACAGATGGCAAATAAGCACTTAGAAAATGATTCTAATTAAAAAGAGAGAAAAGAATACCACGTTCATAATAAAATATTTTATATATTTATTCTCTCAAAAGGGTGTGGAGAAACTGGAACCTACAAGACTTGTTTGGTAAAAAGATTAAAAAGGGACAGACACAATGGTGACATCTAAAAAATGTCCAATAATCACAATTCAGAAATTTTACTTTTGCTACATATAGACATTACAATTGCCAAAACCCAAACTGTTAATTAACAGACAAAAAAAAAGTGGAATATACAAAGGAGTATTTCTCAGCAGGGAAGAAAATACATGAAATTTTGATCAATAATACAATAAAATGAATCTGGAAAACATGCCAAATAAAAAAGATATCTAGAATAAATCCACGGTCACCATGCAGAGTGCTGAGGGCATATATTAAGGAAATTTGAGTACATTGCTTAGTAGGTACAAGAGTGTTTCCATTTGGGAATATATCTCTCTTGAGTAACAGTGAAGAGAGCTCAGAAGGAAAAGCATTTACTACCAAGCCTGACAACCTGTTTTCCCAGGAACCACACGATGGAAGGAGAGAGCACTCTACAATGATGTCCTCTGACACTCACAAGCAAACTGCCATGCACCCCCCAGACAGAGTAAATAAAATAACCTTTTAAAAGACTGGGCATAGCGGTGCACATCTTTAGTATAGCTCTCTGGAGGAAGAGTCAAGCGGGTCTTTGTGAGATTTAGGCCATATTGATCAACAGAGTGAGTTCTAGAACAACCAAACCTATATAGTAAAATACAATACTGCTTTACAGGGGCAAGGAAAGGAGAGAGGGAGGGAGATGGGGGGAAGGAAGGAAGGAAGGAAGGCAATCAGGTTGGATATGCTGGCTCACTTATTCTAGTAAAAGCAGTTGAGAGGCAGAGACAGGTGCGTCGCTAATGCGTTAAAGGCCAGCATGGGCTACACACCCAGTTTCAGGCCAACCCAAGAAGACCCTGCCTCAAAAAAACAAAATGGAAAAATAGCTGGATGTGGGTTGGTGTGGTAGCTTAGATCCTATTCTGAACAAGAACACAAACCATCTTAAAAAGATAATCGCTGTGAATATTTGGTGTTAATCTTCATCTTCTCTAATTTAATAAAATAGGAGTGTAAAGAGCTCAATGTTACACTAAAAATAAAGATATTCATAAATGTGCCTTGTGTCTGCATACTCTCTAATTTTAGACTGTAAGACACTTTTAAAAAATACACAATAAGGGCTACAAAGATGGCTCAGTATTTAAGAAAATTTACTATAACCTAGTTGATATTCTCAGCACTCACATGGGACTGTCTATAATTCCAGATCCAGGAGATCCACTGACTTTCTCTAGCCTGCACAGGCATACCACACTCATGGTGCACAGAAAACATGCAGGAAATATACCAATGCAGATAAAATAAAAAGAATCTTTTAAAAAAGAAACTATTATTTGAAAGTGACACATATTAATAGGATGTAGTATGATATTTCAAAACTTGTAAAAAGGGACAAAAAGTTAGATCCTATTAGACACATCAGTCACCTCAGACCACACACACACACACACACACACACACACACACACACACACACACACACACACACAGAGTAGTAAAAAAGAGATGTTTCCACAATAAAAATACAGAGTCTTAAACTCAAGACTCTAGACATAATTAAGTTAGAAACTCACCCTGTCGTTCATTAGAAGATCTTTAACAATAAAGTTTGCCACTACAGATTTCATTGGGGAGGCAAACTGATCTGGTGCTAACATGGAAATGTGGCCCAATGAAACTAATGGAGTTATAAGTTGCTCTGGTACATCAGCATTCAGACTCCTACTGAGTGGCTATGAAGAGAAAACAAACAATTATCAATTGGCTTTGTAAGTATTTAGATATTCTACAGTCCTAATAATTTTACCATGCCCAAAACAATCTGTTTTACTGAAACAATCATAATTAATTTTATCCATCTTAGATATTGTTATTTCACCTACTAAAATATGATTGTGGTGATTCAAAGAAGAAAGGCCCCATTAGGTTCACATGTTCCAATGTGTGCTCCCCAGTTACTGGAACAGTTTGGGAAGATGAGAAGATGTGGCCTTACTGGAAAAGGTAAGTCATTGGAAAGGCCTTTGATGTTTCAAAAGCCCACATCAGACACAGTGTATGTCTCTGCTCACAACTTGTGGGACAGATGTGAGCTCTCAGATACTTCTTCTATCTGCCAGCTCCCATACTTCCCAACATGACCTTTGACACTATATGCAAGGCTCTAATTAAATGCTTTCTTTTCTAAGTTACGTTGGTTATAATGTCTAATCACAGAGATAAGAGTAACAAAGGCAATAATAAAACTGAAAAAATATAGAAAATAAAGCCCAAGTAAAGCAAGTAGAAATAAGGACATCTGCGTTATTCTCCATCTCTTCTTCTAATTTGTTATTTTGGTGGATTTTTCTTTTTTTTTTTTTTTTTTAATGCTGAGAAGACAGCTTTAACAACCTTGAATTGTAAAAATAAGAGTTTGTGGAAATATATCTCCAATTTGTAACAATAGGAATGCCTTTCAAGAAACAGAGTCTGAGCCAAGTGTGGTGGTGCATGCCTTTAATCCCAGCACTTGGGAGGCAGAGGCAGGCGAATCTCTGAGTTCAAGGCCAGCCTTGTCTATAGAGTGAGTTCCAGGACAGCCAGGTGATACAGAGAAACCCTGTCTCGAGGAAAAAAAAAAAAAAAAAAAAAGAAGCAGAGTCTGTCCAAAGATGATACACAAAGAACGGACAAGAAGAGTAGTATTCAGGTACAGTTGTAGGTACTTAAGCAAGGGCAGTTCAGCGGTCCAATAACAGTCAGTGAGGATAAGCTAGAGTAGGCAAGACTAAAACTAAGGAGAATATTCTCATATGAAACACAGGATTAATAGTGAACACAGGGTTGGCAGACAAGTGCTCAAGAAGTATACAGCAGTGTAAAAAGACATACAAACAGCCTTAAAATGTAGACTTTAGCTATTCCCACGCACAGACCCTGACGAACCGATGAAACATGACCCTGCATACCTCAAAGATCTGTGCCAGCTGGACCTCCTTGTTGGAGAAGATGGCATGGATGCAGTGGACAGCTTGCTTGGCTTGGTGTGGGGTGCCCCGCTTGGCTTTCTGATGTAAAATAGGGATCAAGGTTCTGCAAAAATAATAATATAGTTGTGTTTTTCTGAAGTATACAAATCCCTAAGTCTCTTCTTATCCTCATTTACCCTACTTAGATATGTGCTGGTGGTGAAGGCTTTCTCAGAAATTATTTGATTGCTAGAAAGATTTAAAGTTCCTTCTCTGTCTCATAAACCAAGTCATACAATAGGTAACAATTTTCATTTTAAAATTAAAGTATGAATATAAAAAAAATAACAACTGATCCACCCTTAATAAATAATTTATGACTTGCTCTAGGGCATACAATCACATTCAAATACTAAGAACATCTGCTGGGCAGTGGTGGCACACGCCTTTAATCCCAGCACTCGGGAGGCAGAGGCAAGAGGATTTCTGAGTTCGAGGCCAGCCTGGTCTACAAAGTGAGTTCCAGAACAGCCAGGGCTACACAGAGAAACCCTGTCTCGAAAAACCAAAAAAACCCCACTACATTCCTAATTTTTCAGTTCCCTTTTAGAATTCCCTTCCGTTATTTCAAAGTAGCCAAGGAAAAAAGTAGCAGGAGGTCAAGTGTTATTAAACAGCTGAAATGATACTAGTGATCGTAGGTACACAGGAATAGGTACATATAGTTTGGTAAAACCAAACTAAAGGTTTCCAGTAATCATCTAAGACATGTGTAGTTACCATTCTAGGTATTTTTAAAATTGGATTAATTTGACTAATGAATATTAACACCTGAAAAGAAATACTATATATAGCACAGCAAAGAAAGCAAAAATAAAAGAATGAACTACAACTGGCAAAGACTATACGAATAAGAAAAGGTGAAGCTGGATTTTCAAAGTTAAAAAAAGAGAGAGATAAAATAAATGCATTTAATCTTAATCACTATATTAACATGAAAGATAAACTAAAAGTACATCTCTAGAACAATCTGAAAACAATTATCTTAACAAAGCAATAAACACTGGCCATATAGAAAAGATGTATTTGAAGAAAATATATTCATATTAATGACAAAATATGTATATGTATCAAGAAGGAAAGTATTCACAAAACAACAGTAACAACTCTCTTCCTTTTATTTTCCTAGGCTCACACATATATCCCACCTCCAAATGCTAGAGACAAAGTAAGGCCCTTATGCACACAATGTCACCATCAGCGTGGAGCCACATGAAACCCTTGGTTTCAACTTTTCAAAATAAACATATACGATTATAATCAGACAAAATCTGTACAGCAACAAAACTCTACAGCAATAATTTGTTATACCTTCAATACAATTAGAAAGGATTCCATTTTATTTTATAAGCCAAAAAGTTGATATCAATTGCAAAGGCCTGCAGTAATAAAAACAAAACAAAACAAAACAAAACAAAAAAAAAAAACCCCAAAAAGTCTAATAATAGACCTTAATAGCAATATTCAAGACCACAAGACATATACCTCAACCAAAACCCAGAAAAAGCCCTCAGTTTAATGCTGACATGTTCATGAACATCGAAAGCCCATCTCTGGGGAAATGTGACCTGAAGGATAGGGATTTCCGGGTCTAACTTGTCTAGGTAACCCTGAGTACCATTTGGTCTTTTGTTCATAAGTTCACCACTACTAATAGTAGTGAATAACTAAAGAAAATACACTTAAATATACACTTAATGTAATGATCGCCGTCACTGTATGTTACCAAACAACTAGTAAATATTTTATGATGAACTCTATTTAATTGCTCTATTTGTCTTTGTTGCAACAGGAAAGTGGTAGCTGACTTTATAACCAACTTAAAAGAAAAGTCATAGGTTAGATGAATACATTAAACATAAATAAAACATTTCATTTTATTTATAAGCCTGCATGTGGGCATGTGCACTTGAGCGCAGGTGCCTGTGATGGTCAAGTGTCAGACCCCCTGGAGTTGGGATTAAAGGCACTCTGAGAACTAGGGTCTTCTCTAGTCACAGAGCAGTGTGTGCATTCAGTTGCGCAGCCACCTCTCCAGCCCAAGACACAATTTCAACCAAGATGTAGGTATACGTAATATTATTTTAAAGCAAGCCTGAAATAATACAAAAACAAATGAACTTTTTCTCTGTTTTGTTTTGTATTTTTCCAGAGTGCTATAATTCAGAGGCAACATCAGGGTTGTTATTGAGGTCTTTAGTGTTTTTGCATTTCTGATTATTTCTTTTATCCTCAACTATTAAGGTTTCCATCTTTGATTCTAAAGTTAACTATTCTATGTATATCTATTTTATCTAATGCTTATTTTGATAAAGCATTCTTTTAAAAATAAGATTCTTGCCTTAAAATGTAAACTATTCCAAGCCTAGAAGAAAATGTCAAGCTTTATCCTACATGTTAATAATCTTTTTTCCTTTTAAGTGTACAGGGGTTTGAACAAAGGCCTCATGTGTGCCAAGCAAGTATTCTCCCACTGAACTAAAATGTAAAAACAATTTTGAGACAAAGTCGTTCTTGCCTGGTTTCTGACCTGTCCCACCAAGCCTGGCCCTAATAATCTTTGATTTGTATGTATAGAGATATAAACAATTAGACCACAAAGCTCCGTGAAGACAAAGGCTAACTGGATAATCCCTTTGTTCCAGATAAATTCCATTTAATAAAATCTACAAAAGTCCATTTGTTATATTTTTATTACATTATGAGACAAACATTGTTTCTATTAGATTTACCATGAATTTTTCATGTTTATGTTACCAATGAACAATGGACATATCAATGCGTTCTTTCATGTTTCCCATCCTTACCACAAGTATAATCCCAAAATGTTAAATGAAACTATGAAACCATATTTTACTCTTATGATCACTGTTATCATTATCAATTACAAAGCAACTAATTAATATTTTATGAGAAACACTACTAGTTAATTCATATATATATATATATATATATATATATATATATATATATATATATATATATATTTGGTTGGGACAGGAAGTTGGTCGCTACTTCATTTATAGTCAGTTTGAAAGAAAAAAATACAAAAATTATAAAGATACATTAATCATAATATTTAGTTCTGTGACGACTTTCGGTTACTAAAACTTTCAAGTCCCTTCCTTCTCTCCATTTGGTCCAACTGCATCTGTCCTAACTGTGATAAGACGGAGACAGAGAGGCAAAGCAGCAGGAAAGTCGTTTTTCTTTCTGCTGCCAACCTCTTCCGTGACAGAGAAATAATCACTCCCCCACACAGAAACCTTTACATTTACCATGCAAAAAAAAAAAAAAAAAAAAAAAAAATACTCACGACCGAATCTGGGGAAGGTCAGTTTCTATTTTGTGGCCTGTGTTTCTAAAAATTTGTATTGCAGCTTCTGCTACCTTGTCATCCTCCATTCTTAGGCACTGTAACAAGGACTCATATGTCTCTGCAGAGTGGAACGAGGTAGGATGTGTGAAAGACAGAACCTGGAGGAACAGATACACCTTTAGGAGTACAGACAACAGCTCTATTCTATTTAAAAAAGAGGTTTCTTTCAATAAATAGAACGTAAACTTCTGGTGTGCAAACGCTAGCTACAACACTTGGAATATAAATTACATCATTTAGCCCCCACTGCAGTTACTTTTACTCAGAGACTTTAACAAGAATCCTGAGGGATACGTTCCAGTCTCTTTCCCAAGATAGTTGACAAGCATGTTACCAGGCATCTATAATCACAGTATGTGGCAGGCTACAAGGCAAACTGATAGATGAGAGTTTCATGCCAGTCTAGGCTATAGAATGAGACTCAAAAAAGACAAAACAAAACAAACAAAAAAGATAAACCAAAAAAATTTAATCTTTTGAATAACTTAAAATAATCCCCCTCATGCACACCCTAAAGGGAATGTCATTATTTATCTTTGGAAGTAAACGGAGATAAAATTACCAAGAAGAAATACCTTAAGAAGCTCAAGTCCTGAGCGGATGGCTGAGTCTGGACTGACACCCTCCTCTTCATCATCGGCAGTCCCTTCTATTGACTTATTCATCAGTTTTACTAGCGCACTAGTAAATGAAGAAACGTAGGTTAGTAAGACTACTGAAATTAGTAATGTATCCCAACTACAATATGATAAACAGAGAATGTAAAAAGACCATGGTCAAAGAAAATGTCTGTAGCCTGAGGATCAGTGTTGACTACACCATAGTAGACCTTACTGTTATGTCACTCTCCCCCAAAACTTAACGTATTATAGTAACAACAATCTGATTGATAAATAAGCCAGTTAAATAATATACTGTAATATTAATATTAGCTCTTCCAATACTTACCCATATAAAGAGTTTTCACACATGAAGTGATTGTAATATATTTTAATAAAAACAATATAAAAATAGTTGAAGATTGGACAAATGGCCATTCAGAACAAAATTCAGAGAGTAGGAGGCAGGTAAGATGGCTCGGTGGGTAAAAGTGCTTGCTGCCAATCTTGATGCACTGTGTGTGAGTCCTGGAACCCACATGATAGAAGGCAAGGATTCCTAACACTGTTCATTGCCCTCAAAGCATGCAGAGCACATGCATGTGCATACTCACAATGAATAAGTGTAATGCAAAGACATAGTAGTGAACGTATACAGGGAAAGTAGCATTAATTACACTAGGAAGTTAATCTATAGAATCAGTAATTCCATCCTAAGAAATTACTAACAGAACCAATTAATCAAAAAAAAAAAAAAGCATGCAATTGGAAACTGTGTACTGTAAATTATTTAATACCAGAGAACATTACATGATCAATAAGATCAAACTACCTAACAGATCAGATGGTTTGTTTCTCAGACAGGCCTCAGCTGTACCCTTGCCTGACTCCCCTTGGTCTGCCGGACTCAGTCCTCAGGTGGGAAGACTGCACAGGACTACAATTACAGGGCTCTAGTTACCTCCTCTGGCTAAAGGCATAGATAGCACTTAAAACAAAAAACAGATCTGAGACTGGGAGTGTAGTCCGTAGGAAGAAGGGCTGCCTAGCTTGTCAAACTCTGGGTTTGATCCTCCATGCCACACAATGGGGTGTGGTGGTGCTCACCTGTATGTAATTCTGATAAAATTAGGGCTAAAGTGGAAGAATTGTCATGAGTTCAAGGCCGGTGTGGATACATAGCGAATACCAAGACAGCTAGGGTTATACAGCAAGATACAGTCTCAAAAAACAGAGTGAGACAAGGATGTGTGTGAGAGAGACAGGGTGAGAAAAATTTTCTCCTTTGTTGACATTATTGCTTAAATCAAATTATCATGACTTGTTTAGCAGACACAATCTTTGTATACTGCCTAGACTCTCTTTTAATTTACTCTTACTGATGATCAATCTGAGAAGGAGGGTTTAATATATACTTGTGAAAATCAAGAAATTTGTTGCGGAGACAGTCTTACATAGCCCTTGCGGGCCTTATACACAAATGTGTATCAGAGGATAATCATGACTATGTACTAAGGGATGGACCACGGACATTTGTTACCATAAAGGATATAAAAAAATACAAAGAATGAATCTGAATTGTGAAATAGACAATTGAAATATTAACAGTTGGGAAGATGAAGGAAGAAAAATACAAGTTCAAAAAGCCAGCATGAACTATAAAAAATAAAATAAAATCATTAGGCTGTGGAGATGGCTCAGTGAGTGGTATCACATACTACCACATCTATAGACAATTAAGGTTTGGTTCCTAGCACTGATGTCACTTGGCTCAAGACCACTTCATTTTCTTTTACTTAAAGGAGTCTGTGTTTATTGTCTCACATTCCAACCTATCTCCTAAAGCAATTAGAATTATGAAAAAATATTTATACCTCTGATTTCTCAAATGTCAGTGTAGCTGAAGGGACCGGGGCTCTACAGTCTTCTGTGTGCAAATGCTACCGTTTGTTTTGTGTAGCATGGTGATGGTCGTGCGGGGGAGCAAGTCCTGAGTCTTTGTCATCAGCAGAGCCCTAGAGTCACCTCTCTAGAGTATCCCAGAGAAACTGCACCGGCCATGGCACTCTCCCCTTCTTCCCTGGGCTAGCTGTTAGTATTTATTTAACTTCCAGGTATCCCGTGAGGCCTCCACTGTTTAGTCTCTTTTCTCATTTTCTTAAAGATTTGCTTTTTATTTTTTGTGTATATGTGGTGCCTACAAAGGGCAGAAGATGGCATTAAATGTCCTAGAGGAAGAGATCAGCTGCCTAATATGGGTACTAAAAACTGAACATGTGTCCCATGCAAGGACAATACATGCTCAAAACCTGGTGTGATAGTGCTAACCTTTAAGCACAGGAGAAAGAGGCCAGCCCGGAGATCTTAAGAAAGGACAGTGTGTTCTGGCTCACAGCATTAGGGACAGTCTACCACAGCAGGAAGGCATGGTGGCCAGAACTGCAACCAGCTTGCTGGTCATGCAGCCTAGGCTGACTGACTTCCTGCCTTCAAGCACTGGGCCAGGACAGTCAGGTCTATTCAGAGAAACCATCTCAGGAAGGAAGGGAGGAAGTCTATAACGTCTTCATTGCAAAATGGCCTTCCACTCCCCTTGCCTTCACGTGTACTTGTTTATCAACTATCTCTGTGTGTACACAATGCCATGGCACACGGGAAGAGGACCCAGTTCTCTTCTTCAGCCATGCAGGTTCTGGGAATCACAGACAGAGTTGGAGGCATGCACTTCTATGTGCTCAGCCATCATGTTACCCTAACCTTCACTGCTTACATAATTAATTCACAATTTTCTAAGTGTTGCCATTCCTCGTTAAAAAAATACTTTTCATAATTTTATATCATCATTGTAGCCTCGGTATCCAGTTCTTTCTCCTTACCTCTGTCCACTCTAATTTAGTTCATTCCTGAGTTTCAACCATTATCGCAATGATCATATGAATAATTTTGTGATAATCTTTTCTTTTGTTTATATTCTGAAACAGGGTACAATTAGCCCCAATGACCTTGAAACTCATCATGTAGTTCAGGTTATCCCTAAAGTAACAGAGATCTACCAGCCTCTGTTTCTCTCGTTCTGAGATTAAAGGAGTGTAAAAACAAAAACATGTCAGCCACTAATGTTTTCTCTTAAAATCTTGATTATAAACTGTTCATGATGGGTGGTCTGAGCCTATATCCCCAACACCCAGGAGGTGAGCAAGCTCAAGACCAGCCTCGTCTATATATAAGCAAGTTCTAGGTCACTCATAGACATATAGTGAGACTCTGCCTCAAAATAATAAGAACCTTAGCACTATTTTGAAGCATATGCCTCTCTGTCTGTCTCTCTTTCTCACTCACAAACCTCTCTCTCTCTCTCTCTCTCTCTCTCTCTCTCTCTCTCTCACACACACACACACACACACACACACACACACACACACACACACACACAGAGTTATAGCTCTGGCCTATCTAAGAATTTCTTAATCTCTTTGTTCCTTTTTCTTTGTTTGCTATTTTCGCCTAAAAGAACTATAAATATTAATGAGCATGTTATACATAAGACATATGGTAAATTGAGTTAGATTATATGTTTTATGTATTATTTAATATGGATATTTACATACATATAAACTTCAATAATTTTAATATGTAGTAATTATCATTCCTGTAATTTTAGAGAGTGGTATACTGAAGCTCAGAGTCCCTAACTAAGCAACCCAGATTGGAGGCTAGGAACCTGGACCTTATCCCCAGTAGTCCTCACTTAGCTAACCCCAGTAATTTCTACTTCCTTTTAACACTCATCAGATACATAACTTATTTTTGAAGTCTTCTATAACAATACAACCACATGCAGTTTGAGTTATATAACTTATTCTTTACTAAGTACACAATGTACTCTCCACAAAGCCACTAAGTTAAAAAAAAATAAACCTTTATTTATAATAATATAGTAGTTTGTGAATATTTGGATAAATATAAAAATATGACTTTTACTTCTAGTGAAATAGGATTTCCCCTCATATTCCAGGTTGGCCTGAATATCAGGATGGGCATAAAGAAAAATATCCATTTGCCTCTACTTTAAACATGCTGAGACTAAAGATATACAACATATATGATTTTTCTCATCAAAATTAATAAACACTGACATTCTTACAAAATTACAGTCGGGTAGAAATATTAACCAAGATGTTTTTCTTTAAACTAAAATAACTCATGATGAGATTTCAGTAGAGTTTGAGCACTGGGAATCAAACAATAGTAATTTGTTGACATGATGATCCCCTGTGAGACATCTTGATGTTACTGCATATTCCTTCTAAAGTTAATATGCACACTCAAAAGTTCCTATTTCTACTACATTGTATCTTTAACCCAATAAATGTGATGCTATAGATGTAGGGGTGAGCTGATTGATAAGAACATGCATTTAGCAATCGAAAGGTTCTGAATTCAATCCCCAGTGCGTGTGTGTGTGTGTGTGTGTGTGTGTGTGTGTGTGTGCGCGCGCGCGCTCGTGCGCGCGCTCGCGCGCGCGCACGCTCATGACTGCACATACACACAGCTGCACAAAAGATAGGGGAGGGAGAAAGTAAAAGGTACATACCAAAGGATACTGACGAGAAATAATATGGCTATATTTTTGAAACTAACTATAAACAAACATGTTGTGCCCCAAAATTTTTTAGTTTTCTTTTTTTCTTAATTTGCAAAGTAGAAAACTGGATCAGGAAATCTTAAAAATAGCAGAGCTCATGTATAAGCTGTCCCATTGCTCAATAGCTCATAGAGTCTAGCTACCAGTGCCTCAGAACTTGACTCTCTCTGGAGATAGGGCAGTAAGGAATGATTATGTAAGGTGAAATCACATGGATGGATGAGCCTAATCTTGGATGAGCATGATTTTCTTAAGAACAGTAGGATGCAGATTGATCCTGTGCATGCAAAGGAATGATCATTTGCAAACACAGTGAGAAGATGGGAGCTGTCTAGAAGACAAGGAGAATGCCTTCAGAAGAAAATGTTATTATCTTGGTCTTGAAAGTTTTAGTTTCTACAACTAAAGAGAACTTGTAATTTCTAACTGGCCAGCCAACATTATCCCGTTAGGGTAACCATTGAACACTAGAAGAACATGCCTTCTCACAGAACCACAATAATGACTCACACAGGTGACATGGCTAATGCTTCCAGGTAGGTGCTATGTACTGAACTAGGTCCAAATCAGCATCTATGTGGATGAAGAATTAGTGAGTGCTATGTGTGGATTTTTCAAATTAGCATATACAGAATAAATCTAAATGCAAGTACTCTTTAAAAAATATAAAAAATAAAACCTTAATAATGCAATGGCCAGCCTTCTATTGGAATGGCAGGGTGCACTCTGCTATTAAAGAGAGCTTTAAACAGATGGTCTGCAGACCTCTGTGGGTCCGGCACCTACGCTCACACCATGCACTTGGAATGAGCATCCATTCACTCTCCATACACTTCCTGCCTTACCTTATGGCTTCCGAATCAATGTGCACAGGAGCAATTCTTTCCAAAAGAAATTTGACCATCTCTAGGAAAGGGTTGGTTGGCTGCTTAGGATTTGCAAGTTTCCGAGCTATTTCCCTCTATAAAAGAAAAAGGTTTACTGTTGAGTTTTAGACCTTTCGTCATTTTCACAATTAGATTAACTAAAAGAGGATTCACTGAAAAATTGAAAACCCAGAAAAAGTGAAAACAATGTCTGCTTTAGGCACTGATTATAGTAAGCACTCACTGTAAAATCCAGACAGTAGAAAACAGAAAAGGGACAGGTGACTTCTACTTATTGCCTTACACTTCTGCTATAGAATTTTTATTTAGTTTAATAACATAATGCTTTATTGAAAAATTTTTATTTATAAGTATGGATAAATGGTTTTGTTATTTTATAATTTAATAGGATATTGCATTTTATTTCACTTAAATTCCTTGAAAAGCACGTGTATGTGGGTTTGTCCACATGAGCGTAATGCCCACAATTCAGAGAATAGTATTAGAGCTATTTATCTCTATAAAAGAAAAATGTGAGGCTAAAGAGATGGCTCAGTGGTTTAATTGTCTCTATTTAAGCTCAAAGATGACAGTATTATATACCAACTACTCTTGACAAAGAATGGCATGCTTGCTAGAAATCTCTCATTCTTTCTAGACCTTCCAGGTGACATAACACTGATAATACATTATCAACCAGGTACAAATCTCAGATTTCCAGTGACAAGATTTCTCAGACTATATATATATATATATATATATATATATATATATATATATATATATATATATATATATATATATATATATATATATATATATATATATATATATATATATATATATATATATATATATATATATATATATATATATATATATATATATATATATATATATATATATACCTTCTATTTTTAATTTAAATTTTATTTATTATTACTAGTGTATGTCTTTTTGTGGGTGCACGCTTCCAATGACTTATATGTGGAGAACACCACCACTAAGTAGCCAGCTCTCTCTTTCCATTGTGGGTTTTAGATTTGAACTCAGATGGGAGCTTGCCACTGAAAATAGCTCTCTTCTATTTTATTCAGAAATTTTCATTCCTAGAAACTAGAAACGCAGTAGCCAATCGTGACACAATGATGCTGTTGCATTTAGATGCTGGCATCTAACAATGCTTTTTTTTTCAGACCTACATAAGTACAATGTATGGCCCCACCCCCATCCACAATTTACAGGGTCTTGTAATTATATTTTGTATAAAAGAACATAGGTAATTTAAATAATATATTCAAGTTACACTGTGCCTATTAATAGGAAGGTGAAAAAAACAGGAACTAGTAGCAACCTCTTAAAATTACATCTGTTTATTTTGTGTGTATGTGTATAGGCCATGGAGGGTTTGTGAAGTCAGAAGATAATTTAAGGGATTCTGTTTTCTTCCTCCACCTCATGGGTACAGGATTAAACTCTTTTGACTTCATAGGAAGTACCTTTTTGTACCAAGTTATTAGATTGACTGTTTATTTACTAACAGCAGACAAGCAAACAAACAGGATCTTGGTATTGATTGCAGACTGGTTGTGACGTCATGGCAATCTTCTTGCCCTGGTCTCCTAAAGGCTGAGATTTCAGACAAGAACGACCATGCCTAGCTGTCATGCTTTTTCATTACAAATATAGCATTTAGGTCCAACTTTATGATTCATAAAACCAGCAGTATTGATTGTGTACAGTTCTTTTCTGTTGTTTTTTTTTTTTTTAGTTAAAGTCAGAGAAAAAAATAGTTGTAATAAAATACAGATTTCTTAAAGTTATTAAAGAAAATATAAAATTATAATTCACTAACCACACAAACGTCAGCCTGCTTGCATGAACAGGTTGGGCTGATTAATAATTCCAACTGAGATCTCAGTTTCTCATCATCACCAAGAACCTGGTTAAATTTCTTTACAAAATCTTGTGCTTTTCCAGGGTCAGGCAAATTTTCTATGAAATGAAAAAAATAAATATTAGACAAGAAAGATAACTACATTATAACTGCCTTTAAGACACTGGCAAGGAGCTGGAAAGACAGCTTAGCAGTAAGGAATACTTCCTACTCCTACAAAGGACTCAGTACCTCTGTTGGGGAGTTCACAACTGCCTGTAACAACAACTCCAGGGCCCTGCAGGTACATGTACCCACACAGAGACACACATGCTTACACACAATTAAAAATAAAAACAAAGTAAGGCTAAAAAGTACATTTAAAAAGTAAATAAATATTGATGAGCCACTAAGAGAAAATCTGACAAATGACACTGATAAAATTAACGATTATCTTTTACCACTCTATCATTGGCTAAATTAATAACCTGTTTTGAGTGGGCTCGAGAGATAGCTCAGCAGGTAAGAGCACTTGCTGCTCTTAGAAAGGATCCAGGTTTGATTTCCTAGCACCTCAGTTGGCCTACAAGCAGTTCCAGGAAACTAGACAAACACATCATACATATGTATACAACATTCATACACATAAAATAGAATAAATATGAAAAGGCCTGTTTTGATATTACATGCTCATTGTGTAAATAAACATACTTACTTGCTATGGTCATCAGTTTTCCAAACATGGCAGAACAATTCGCCTCTGACTGAAATTTAAACCATAAACAAAGTACTAGTTATTTGTGTTAATAATATACTCACACTGTACAATGAGTTCCTTAACTTTAAATAAATCCACCATAATCTCACTAGAAAATGGCTAACCTTCCCCACTCCCCGCCTATGTGTGTTTGTCTGAGAGAGAGAGGTGGGAGACGGATGGACTAGCAAAGAACAGTAGAAAGCAAACATTAGGATAAGAAGGACAAGGACAGTGGCAGCTGGATGGCACTGAGGCTCAACAGAGGAGTGGCAGTGTACGCCTGTCATCTCAGCTGCTGAGGGAGGAGTGGCAGTGTACGCCTGTCATCTCAGCTGCTGAGGGAGGGAGGCCCAGTGCTTGAAGGCAGGAAGTCAGTCAGCCTAGGCTGCATGACCAGCAAGCTGGTTGCAGTTCTGGCCACCATGCCTTCCTGCTGTGGTGGACTGTCCCTAATGCTGTGAGCCAGAACACACTGTCCTTTCTTAAGATCTCTGGATCTTGTCGAGTATTCTGTCACCATAGCAAGGAAAGTGACTAGTACATGACTAAAATCCCACCTAGCAAATGCTGAGAAAAGAAGGCTGTCAGGAACTTTGCCGCAGATTATTAATCTGGGTAACAGTGATTTCTAGACCAGCTTGAGCTAAAAAACCCCAAAACCAACCAATCAAACAAACAAGAAATGCTTAAGAAACTAACAAAAAAGGCAATTTAGCTCTGAAAACAGCTTAACTGACATTTAAAAATTAAAACCCCTTGAGATACTTTAATTATATTATACCACAAAAAATTAAATATTGATTTACAACCTATGAATTTAAATAAAAATTATAAACCTACTGTAGGCTGCTTGTGTAAGTCCAATAGTTCACGCACATGACTCCGAAGCATGTTCTGACATTTCCACATTTCATTGAGAGCTCTGTATATAGGTATAAATATGAAAAGGTACATTATTTAACAACACAACAAACTGTTCAACTTTTTAAATTTTTTGTTTGAGGCAGGGTTTCTCTATGTAGTCCTGGCTGTCTGCAAACTCACTTTGTAGACCAGGGTGGCCACCCACTAGAGATCCACCTGCCTCTACCTCCCAACTGTTGGGATTAAAGGCGTGAGCCACCACACCTGGCTTTATAAATTTTCTTATGTGTGTTATTTCTATATTCATATAAGAAAATTTTATATAACAGTTTATTAGAACTTAAGGGAGTTTAATATAAGGCTTATCATAATAGGAATTTTTTTTATAATGCTAGTGATGAAATCTGGAATTTTAAGCATGTTAGGAGGGCATTTTATCACTGAGAAGGAACAGTTAAGTTCCAAAGGATCAATATGATCTTTCTGGGGAGGTCAAAAATTGACTAAAAGACTATTTAATCCTAAACAGGGGAAGCTACAGAGTTCTGGTGTGATGAAAGATAAAACAGGAAAATCAAAGGAATGAAAAAGTCAGGTACAGAGTATGTAAGTGGGAGGCACATGGAAATTGGAGTTTATCACAGATAAAGAAATAAGGAACAACAGAGCTATGAGGATGAAGTCAGCGGAAGCCTCTCCCTAAGGACTAGCTCTCACAGTACCACAAAGTGACACACACTTCCAAGTGCAGGGAGCAGCCAATGGCAGTACCCAACCGTGGCAGGCACCGGGCACCACAGCTAAGCATGGTACAATAACCCCAAGGGGGGCAGTTTCACTCATATCTTGGTTGTTACTAACATCTCTCTAATTATCATTATCCTGCAACAGGAGGGACAATCATGCCTGGTATTAGCAACCTAGCCAATACCCTGGGCTAGGGAGATCATGAATCTTAGAGATAAACCTAACACCAATTATTAAACCAGTACAATTACTAATTATTTTTCATCAAAGAAGCTTCTCTTTACAACTGATGAAAATAACAACTATCAAAATGCAGAGGACAAGTGACTGTCATAATCGTTCTTAATCCACATGTTTACTACACAGTGAAGACCACTGAGACTTAGGAAACCTCACAGACAAGGGAGCAGAAATATTTTATGAAGCAGAAGAACAGAAAATCTGCTAAGACTATATCCCTTAGGAAAGGGGAGGGGAGGGGGCTGGTGAGATGGCTCAGCGAGTAAGAGCACCCGACTGCTCTTCCGAAGGTGATAAGTTTAAATCCCAGCAACCACATGGTGGCTCACAACCATCCGTAATGAGATCTGGCTCCCTCTTCTGGAGTGTCTGAGGACAGCTACAGTGTACTTACATATAATAAAAAAATAAAATAAATCTTAAAAAAAAGGGGGGGGAGGGGAAATTTTACCTGGAATACAGGTAAACTATACCTTAATATTATAGACGCCTAACCAAGACCTGAACAAGGGACAATACCAATAGACATGCTAACATGGAAAGGAAAGTCTCATGAGGCTCAAAACCTAGACAACACTATATGCAACTAAGGAAATGCTAAGAGGGATGCGCTCCCAAGTTCATTATCTAATACCAACTGATTAGCCCTAAAACCATATACACCATGACACTAAAGAGACTCGGGTGTATTTGTCTATATTTCAGCACATGTGTACATACCACTCCCAAAAAGAAGTAAATAAAAAGAGGACATGACATCAAGAGGGAACAAGGAAGGTGTGATACATGAGAGGTTAGAGGAAGAAAAGGGACAGAAATCATTTTTAAAAAGGTTTTGGTTTTGGTTTAGTTTTTTGAAACAGAACTACTATTTTCTGTTCCTCTGCTTCATAAAATATTTCTGCTCCCTTGTCTGTGAGGTTCCCTAAGTCTTAGTGGTCTTCACTGTGTAGTAGACATGTGGATTAAGGACGATTATGACAGTCACTTGTCCTCTGCATTTTGATAGTTGTTATTTTCATCTGTTGTAAAGAGAAGCTTCTTTGATGAAAAATAATTAGTAATTGTACTGGTTTAATAATTGGTGATAGGTCTCTCTATAGAACTACGGCCATTCTGGAACTTGGCATATAGATCAGGCTAGCCTTGAGCTCAGAGATTCACCTAGCCTCCCCAATGGTAGGACTAAAGGCATGTGCCATTAAGCCAGAAATCCTAATGCATATGAATTTGTCTTTTTAGTCAAGATCTTGCATATCCAGGTTAGGATTAGACTCACTAAGTAACCAAGGCTGATAGCTTAATTTATTGGTTGAATACCTGAAATTTTTTACTAACACCATCACCAAAAGTGAGTGTGAACAGGTGATCAAAAACACACGCAGACATCGTCTCACATGTGCGGTAGGGTAGAGCTGGCCTTGGTAGCTGGGGTTGCTGGTAAGCCAGCCCAAGGACACAAGTGTAGTAGAGCCATCTGATGGAAACTCAAGATATCGTTCAGACCCAGATCTGGAGCTCTGAATTGGCCTAGCCCAACATTGACTCCATTGATAAATAGCAGGTATGCATGAAGTGGCCAGCCAGTCCTACAGATGCAAAACTACATGATTTCCATAGCACAGGGCAACAGCAGGATATCTGAGAAGAGTCCTAGTGAGGATCCAGTACTGATAGTCTAGCAGAAGATAGAGGCCTCATACCAAACCAATAAATTATTGCAATGAACATCTGCAATAAACAAGTATGCACAAAAGAGTATACTGTGGGCCACACTGTTACACTGTTACAGCTTCCACAAGAATTTTTTTTCTTTGTTGAGGGGAGGTTGCAAAGGTGGAGGACAGGTCCTAAGAGTGGAGATGAGTGGGATTGGGGTACATGATGTAAAATTCACAAAGATCCAATAAAAAGTTAATAAACAAACAAGCCAACGTAGGAAGTATATGAAGCATTTAAAAGTAACTTACTTTACAGCATTTGGATCCAAGCTAGCATATAAATAATATAAGCATTTCATTCTCTCTTCTGTTTCCAGGTTATGGGGAACAAGATACTGAGCAAAGATTTTCTCTACCAATAGTCTATGAACAAACACACAAAAACAATTATGCTGTTTAAGAAGTGAAATTAACCATTTTGTATAAAGTGGCTATACACCAATAATTACATCACCAGTGATGTGGTTTACTTCATGATATGTCATAAAACATTTGTTCTAGAATGCCTGAATGTTATTTCACCCTGTAGCAAGTCTGGCCTGGAATGATGGAGCCCCTACTGACTCAGCAATCCTTAGTGCTGGGATTATAGTGTGAGCACTGGTCCAGCTTACTCTTCTGTCGGTTTTTGGAGAGAGAGATTGGTGGAGGGGTGGGGGTTGTTTGTTTGTTTGCTTGTTTTGAGAAGTATCCAAAGCTGGTCTCAAAGTTGCTACTGCATACGACAAGCTTCCCTTGAACCTCTGCTTGAGCCTCTAAAGTGCTGGGATTACAAATGTGTACCAACACACTCTGATTTCTTAATGGGATTACAAATGTGTACCAACACACTCTGATTTCTTAAATGTCATTCTTAAATACAGGTGGTTGGCTGCCCCAGCTAATCTTCTGCAGGCTGAAAACTATAGATTCAGTTAAGTAGAACTACACAGAAAGCTGTAACACCAAGGACAGCTAATTCAAAAAACGTATTAACTTCGTCTGATGGTCGTTCAGCGACTTTCCCATGCTCCCATGTAGTAAAGACAGGAAGCTCTCCCAGCTGAGAGAAAGTGCACATCTCACTTTTCTTCTCCCCAATCTAAATTCCCATTACTCAGTATCACTACAATAAAAAGCACACAAGAGCTCTTCATTAACCAATACATCTATGCAGTGATACACAAGTCATCACTCTAATTCAACAAAACACTACAAAGTACTTTCTAAGAGCCAGAGTTTAAAAAAAAGAACTTTGTTAACCAGTTTAATACATACAAAAGCTATGCAAAAGAATTATTTCAATTCAACGAAACATTGCAAAATATTTTACAAAAAACCTAAGTATTGGCATAATAAAAAAACAGAATAATTAGCATTAAGAAAATGAGAACAATTTCTGTACTGGTAACAGTATTGTCAAAACAAACAAACAAAAAAACCCAGTGATGAGAAGGGCTACCAAACAGTGCTTTACCCAGACTCTGGGCATGAGTGCTACACACTTCATACCTGTGTGCACATGACAATCCCATTATTACTCCTCCTTATGAAGCTGAAGTACAAATATATAAAAATGATTTGTCTCTACCTTGCCTTACTCAAGCCCATGTTTATTTCACAACTGTTATGCTACTTTATAATCTTTCAAAGAATCATATGTATGCAGAAAATTATTTCTATATTTAGAAATAAACTGTAAAAATTATATATAAATATTTAAAAATGATAAGCAGTTTTACCAAAATATTAGACTCACTTGTCATCAATGCTGTTCTGATAATAGATGTGCAGGAGCTTGTCCTTTATCCAGCTGACCTTCTCTGCAGCTTCCTTTCCTGCTTCACCATGAAGACAGTATTTCTTATAGAGTTGAGCCAGACCCATCATGGCTTCTTTTCTTACTCGCCACTAGAAAATATAGCACTTATGAGAGGGGCAAGACAGCGAAACTCTATTCCCATCTACAACCTGCAACTAGGCTGTGCAGTAGTTACTGTGTGCGCGCACTGCAGCTCATTGGATCTTCTCACAAGTAGCTTTAATTCTGGTAAGACAGTAGATTACGTTATACACTTTTCAGTGCCGTACTGCTAAATGACCTAGCAACTTCTTATTTCCCTTTAAACAAAATATAGTACAGATTTCATTCAGTTCAATTCTTTAAATATATTGATGAATAAAAGGTATAAGTCAATATTATAAATTATATAATTTTCTCTGTACAGAAGAAGGCTACAGTGCTTTAGTTAATTACATACCCTTCACTATTCTGTGAAGATAACAAAGCTTGGTATCAAGAATCTAGAAAAAAACGTTGGTGAGAGCCTTCTTGTATATCTTAGGCGAACTTTCTCGCCTTGCAGACTTATAGATAATGGGGCTGGTGAGTCCGTGCAGAAAGTAAAAGCACTTGCTGCCAAACCTGTGACCCACATCAAACTCAATCCCAGGACCTACATGGAAGGCGTGTGTGTGTGTGTGTGTGTGTGTGTGTGTGTGTGTGTGTGTGTGTGTGTGTATGGAAATGTTTGCAAACAAAGCTTGATTAGCAGAGTGCCTGCTCAGCATACAGACCCTAAAACTCATCCGCAGCACTTGACACATGGAGTTCCAACACCTAGTCACTACAGACAGGACAATCACAAGCTCTAGGTCTTTTTTTTTTTTTCCCCTGAGACAGGGTTTCTCTGTGTAGCCCTGGCTGTCCTGGAACTTACTTTGTAGACCAGGCTGGCCTCCAACTCAGAAATCCGCCTGCCTCTGCCTCCCAAGTGGGGAGATTAAAGGCATGTGCCACCACCTGGCTTTCTAGGTCGTTTTTTATCTATGACAGTAAGTTAGAAGCTAGCCTGAGCTATAGAAGACCCTGTCTTTATTTATGTACCTATATGTGTGTTTAGTCTGCATATATACCTGAACACCAGAAAAAAAGACATCAGATCCTACAGTTATAGACAGTTCCAGACAGGAGCTGCCATGTGGTTGCTGAAAACTGAACTCAGAACTTCTGGAAGAGCAACCAATACTCTTAAACACTGAGCCATCTCTCCAGCCCCAAGACCATCTTTATATAAAACAAAACAAACAAACAAAAAAAACAGACAGAGGTCAGGGGCGGGGCATGTGATAGTAAATTGCTTTAATTCCAATATTCAGGGGACAGAGGCAGACTAATGTCTATAGGTTTGAAGCCAGCCTAGTCTACATAAAGCTCCAGGTCAGCCAGGGCTATGAATAAGACCATGTCTCAAAAACACCCCAAAAACCAAGCAAACAAAAAATAAAAGCAAAAAAACCAAGTGTTTATCTTGAAAAGGGGGAAGAGAATAAAAACATTCTAGTTGATTTAAGTCAGTACTTTCTTTAAAGTTTTTGAATCATTTTACCCTGTTCCCCTATCTTCCAGAGTAAAAAAACTGTTAAAATAGATGCAAAAACTAAGCAAATAGACAAAATGTTGAACTAAAAATATATAATAAATGATATGACCAGATCATGCAGGTGAAAAAATAATATATTCACCTTTTTTTTTTGACACTCTGAGATAAATAATAAGTGCTGTGTCTTCCTCAGACCATCCCTTGCCTTAATAGGCAATATCACATTAAAGGGGAAGAGCAGACTGAATAATCCAACTCACCACTATATGGGAATTTAAATTGAGACAAAAACAAAACAAAAAAGAAAACACACCAGAAATTATAATTACTAACACTGTTAAACAATTTTGTAGTGTCCCTTTCTTTTTTCAACACCTGCCACGTAACTATTTTAGAAATAAAAGAACATCTCTAGGAGTATGTCAAAACATACTGATAAACCCTAAAATTACACCAATATCATACATTTCTAAGAAATACTAGTTCTTCAACGATGTCAAATGAACAAGTATACTGTAAAGCATACTGTAAAGTACACTGTTAAAAACAATTCCAGCTTAGGGCTGGAGAGATCACTTAGGGATTAAGGACACTGGCTGCTCTTCCAGAGGACCTAGTTTCAATTCCCAGAACCCATATAGAAGTTCACACTGTAACTCCAATTCTGAGGGACCAGTGCCCTCACACATACATACATGCAGGAAAAAGACACTAATGCACATTAAAAAAAAAAAACCAAAAAAACAAAAACTGATCTGGCTCTTGCTTAAGGCTGATTCATCTCTCCTTTAGTAATTACTATAAGGGTTCAAAATATTACCTTTCTTTATCAACTGTTTCTAACTGCTTCCAATGACAGAAATAGCAAAGCAAACATTATAGAAACAGTACTATCTTAGGAAGTATGATATTCTTCTAACTGAATGTATGACAGATCCAGCTAAGTTATGCAAAATACAAATAAGTAAATATATATAACCACCGATTGCCTTTTGCAAACTAAAATGTGCAGAAAAAAAGAAAACTATTTCATTTACCTATTTTTTTTTCCTTTTTCTTTTATTCTTGCTCCCCCACCTCCCCATCCCCCTGAGACAAGGTTTCTCTGTGTAGCCCTGGCTGTCCTGGACTCATTCTGTAGACCAGGATGGCCTCGAACAAAGAAATCCACCTGCCTCTGCCTCCCAAGTGCTGGGATTAAAGGCATATGCCACCACTGCCCGGCACCCATTTTTCTTTTATATAGAAATGCTATTAGAAAAATCTACTTCTGAGCCGGGTGGTGGTGGCGCACGCCTTTAATCCCAGCACTTGGGAGGCAGAGGCAGGCAGATTTCTGAGTTCGAGGCCATCCTGGTCTACAGAGTGAGTTCCAGGACAGCCAGGGCTAAACAGAGAAACCCTGTCTCAAAAAAACCAATAAATAAATTAAAAAAAAAAGAAAAAGAAAAAGAAAAATCTACTTCCATAATAAGGAAAAAAATGAGAATCCAACGTATTTATTCATATGGAAGCAGGCAGATCTCTGTGAGTCTGCAGTCAGTCTGTTCTACATAGTAAGTTAAAGGACAGCCAGAGCTAAGTGTGTGTGCCTGAAACATAAAAAAGAATAGTTCTACATTTAGTGTTATTCTGGTATCCACCAGCTGCAACTGCTATTATAATACCAGACTTACACAACAATTTGAACATAGAAAGTCAGGAAGAAAAAAAACCCCAGATCTTACCCGTTTATCCAGTGTCCTTTCCCTGACAAAGCCAAGCAACTGATCATTTACTAAGGCAAGGTCTCTTTTGGCAGCTGTTATTATAGTAACAATAACATCATGACGAATGGCTTCTTCTGGATCATGTGACCTAACTTTCAAATATTCTGTAATTGAAAGAGTTAATCTAAATGTTAGTTATATAAATTGTCATGATTCTGAATGATAGAAAAAAAAAGCTTTAAGTTCTGTCCATTTTAATATTTATAAATTTTAGGACAAATTAAAATTATCTATAAGACAGCAATAAGTACATCTTACTACTCATAAAACTATGTTTATTACTTCAGAGCATAT
Source organism: Mus minutoides (assembly GCA_902729485.2). Lineage (NCBI taxonomy): Eukaryota > Metazoa > Chordata > Mammalia > Rodentia > Muridae > Mus > Mus minutoides. Next base: position 224,225 of record LR750054.1, read on the forward strand.
CTAAATAATTATTTTGGTGGAAGGCCAAATGACAACATAGTTTTACAGTCTGGAATGTCATTTATAAATTAAAAACTAGGGCTGGAGAGATGCCTCAGAATTAAGAGCACTGACTGCTCTGAAGGTCCTGAGTTCAAATCCCAGCAACCACATGGTGGCTCACAACCATCCATAATGAGATCTGGCACCCTCTTCTGAAGTGTCTGAGGACAGCTACAGTGTACTTACATATAATAAATTAATACATATTTTTAAAAAATTAATTAATAATTAAAAACTAAAAAAAAAAAGACAAAAAACAAAACAAAACAAAACAAACAAACAAACAAACAGTAGAATAACAAGGGTAGAAGAGACTCTCCTAAAGCTGTATGTAGCCTCAATGTGGTATCCATTCCCTAACAGGGCTGCCAGGTCTGGTCTCAGTGAGAGAGGATACACCTATCCGGGCAGGCTTGATGTGGAGGAATACCAAGAAGGGGGACCACCATCTCAGAAGAGGAGGAGAGGGGCTTAGGGGAGGGTCCCTATAAAGGAGGGATACTAAGAAGAAGGGCACTGTTTGATAGAAATAAGCAAATAAATAGATCAGCGATCTTTAAAAAAATATATAGGAATGCTAATGAGAAAAAATGGTATATAAGTATATAATATAAAATATAGAATATGACCTTTTAAAAATATAAATAAAATCAAAATAAGTTTTTCTTCTGTTTCTAATAAACAGTAGCATGTTGACAAAAGTGTTCTATTTGCTACTGTCCAATAGATAGGTTTAAATACTTTGAATAATAAAAGTCAGGTGGTAGCGGTGGAGGAGATGGTAGGCAGTGGTGGCAGAGGCTGAGGCAGAGGCAGCTGTGGAGGTGGTTCACTGTTCTAGGCTAGCCTGATCTACACAGTGAGCTGCAGAACTGCCAGGACTATGCAGAGAAACACCTGCCACGCCCTTCCAAAAAATTTAATATCAAACAGTCACAATCTAATCTAGAATACAGACACTTTGTCTACACACATTAGGTAAGTTACTATATTTAGCAATGTAGAAGTGATTTGTTTCTATGTAATAATGTATGTATGTACATACATACATACATACATACATACATACATATGTATTATTTATTAATTTTGAGACAGGGTCTTATTGTGTAGCACTAGCTATCCTGGAACTCACTGCATAGAACAGTCTGACCTTGAACTCACAGAGATCCATCTGCCTCTGCCTCCCAAGTACTGGGATTAATGGTGATTAATTAGTGTCAAACTAAGTCCAGGTGTGATTCCTTTCTGAATCTAATGTCATAAGGATTACATTATTTCTATTTATAATTCCTAAAAAAATATTCCCAAGATCAATACACGAATGCTTCAGGGCTAGTTTTATTTTAAAAATGGAAAATAATTTCCTAGCCAACATGAAACCATCCTGCAATCAAATCTTTTTTTAAAACATTCCTAAGATCAATACACGAATGTTTAAAGGCCAGTTTTATTTTTAAAATGGGAAATAATTTCCTAGCCTGCAAAGCCAACATGAAGCCATCTTGCAATCAAATCTGTTTCAGGAACTAGAGTCGTGCACAGCCACATGGGAATGTGTGTGGTTAATGTGTGGGGGGAGCTTACCTGTGAGATCCTTCGCTAAATCTGGGTGATTCATCAAACAGTGACTGGCAAACTTCACACTTTCTAACCTCACAGGAACATGGATGTCATTAAATCTAAACAGAAAATGATTGGTAAATATTAACAAGACAAAACAGTTATTTTCAAATAAATATCACAAAAGTATTTATTGAATACAAACTATGTTAATTATACTGACAGTTGAAGCATTCTATGGAAAATATAAAGACCTAGAAATTAGAAACGGTGGGTCATGCCTTTAAATGCAGCACTCAGGAGGCAGAGGCAGCAGTTCAAGGAGAGCCTTGTCTTGTCTACATCGTGAATTTAAGACAGCAAGAGCTATGGAAGAGACCCTGTCTCAAACAGAGAGGGGGAGGGGTGGGGGGATATATAATTCTATAAAAGCATTTTTGCAAAGAGTTATGTGCTTGCCATTATGAAACCAAAACTAACATAAATATATTGTCCAATTCAAACACACATTTTGTAGACCTAAAATTTCTGAAGCTTGAAGTTTTACTAGAAATAAAGAATACTCAGAACACAGCCATACATTCATGCACAAAGTATTACAACAAATGAGTGAACTTTCTTCATAAATACTTTGGTCCACAATTTATTCTAAAAGGAAAAGTATAGCACAGATGTCAGCAAAGCCAATAAGTATCAATTAATATTTTGGTATGGGTAGTCTTAATTCCATGGACATTATAATCACATAGAACATACAAAATTCTAAAATCACGCTTTCTTACCGCCCAAGAAAGCACTGCCAAAGAGGCCGATTCTGTGTTGCTAAATCTGAATCTTTAGAGCCGAACAATTTTGCTAGGAGTCGAACCACAGCTAGGCGTTCTTCACCATCGTTGCTCTATAGAAAGAGAGAACACACAATGAGGGGCCTACCTTTACTTTTGACTTGCACAATGCACAATGTAAGATATTACGTGCTCCTGTTTACTATGAAAATGTTTTTCTGATTTCATGTTAGATCACCTGGCTTTCTGACCTTATCTATCTTCCCTACTACTAATTTTTACCTATTTTACAACTGATTTGCAAAGTGCACACTGATTATATATAAACATTTTGTTCAAGTAGAAGCATTTTAAAAGAGATTTTTTTTTAAAAAAAGCATACAGCCGGGCATGGTGGCACACGCCTTTAATCCCAGCACTCGGGAGGCAGAGGCAGGCGGATTTCTGAGGTCGAGGCCAGCCTGGTCTACAAAGTGAGTTCCAGGACAGCCAGGGCTACACAGAGAAACCCTGTCTCAAAAAACCAAAAAAAAAACAAAACAAAAAAAAAAGCATACAAATCGTCCTACCCTATTAAGTGTCCTTCATAAAAATTATTTGCTGCACCCGAAAAAAAAAAATCACATGGACAGTGATGACTTATGGTTCTAGTATACAATTTCAGCAAGGATCCTCCACTGACTAGAGAACAACACTATTAAAGAGAATGGGAATTCAAAATTCAAGTTATCACTCTCAGAAAGCTTTTGAGCAGTGGGGGTAAAAGATGCACATTTGTATAAAACTATGGAAAATGACAATTATGTAAGGCTTAAAGACAGTAGTAAGAAAATGGAAACTTTAAAACTTTTTTCTCAACCAAAATAAAACAATGCTCAGCACTATAAACATTTAGTATGTCTAAAATTTACTAATCCAATTTACTCTTTAAAGAAAAATTAATGTCTTAAGTGTTAAACAGTAGACTTTATGAAAATTTTGTATTACTTGTGAGTGACTGTATTTACAGACCCATGATTACTTCAAATACTGTGAAGTTTCACATCTATAAACCACTAAAACAAAACTAATCTGATCTAAAGCTCTGCTGCCATCACTGTAAGGTGTCATGTTTCTCAAGTAAAGCTGAAACTGCCTTCAGGAGTACAATGGTTTGTTATTGCTGATAGACAAATGTGTTGATTTAAGTCACAATGAAGTATTATGACAATATAAATATGCTGAACTGAAAATATCCACCTTAATGAGTGAAAAGTCCAAAAATCTAAAATTTCTACATTCGTAGTTTAATCAATTATTTTTTTAATATTACATTTATTTAGTGTATGACTGAATGTGCATCCTAATATACTAAATTGGTAAGAAAATGATTAAGCCCATTACTTATATAATAAGTTTAGTATTTACTTAAATATACGAATATTCTTTAATATTAATACTGAATATTGTAAATTTCAAAGATGACACTAATTTTACATCTCCTGTCACTGTTTATCAGCAGATAACTAGGAATATGTTTCATATGTTACATGAGCTAAATGAGACAGACTGAACGCATATTTCACTTCTATACAATTAGAGAAAAAACATCTTCAAAGTAGATTTTTTTTCCTATACAGCTTAAAGAGTACCTTCAGTTTGAATTCAAGCTGTGGCATGACAGATAACAATAACTGAGGATCTATAGCAAAAAGTTCCTGAATCAGATCAAATACGTGTTCAGACAGGTCACTGACTGATGATCTTCCCAGCACCAGGACTTGATTGAAAAACTATAAGAGACATTACAATAAAAAAAAAGTGTTATTTTATTTAAAAAGCTAAATAGTTTTCTCTCTACATACATGTTCAGACTGATTGAGCATTACCCATATAATTCAAAGATACAAATTAGCTACTGAATTTCTAACATGTAAGAGGACAGTCATCTAAACAAGAGAAGAAACAAACTTTCAAATATCTAATCATGAATGTGAAAGGGAGAAATGGAAACACATTATTGGCTGTTGTAGTGAGAATTTTGATTTCTTTAAAAACCCAGTTATATGATGTGAATATGTTTTATTTTTATCTCAGGTGAGGGATAAGAAGCTGCTTCACAGCAGGTGACTATGACTTGCCTTGTGCACAACAAGGGACATGAGTTTTGCCAGCAGCAGCAGCTAGTTTAGTTCCAGGGACTGTGGAGAGGGTATAAGTGGGAGAGCCCAAGAGCCTGTGGAGGCTGCGGCTCCCCCTGCTGCTGTTGCTGATCCTGTTGGAGCAGTCTGTCAAGTGGTTGTGAGCAAAGAGACTAGAAGAGAAATCCTGACAACAAAGATGGGCTTGCCCCCAAAGAACTCTACACCCTAATCAGCAGACAGCAGTCTTTCCCCTCTAACCTTCTTCCTCTCCTACCTAGTGTTGGGGGTTGGAAGGGATTAGAGTGGAGTAAGGGTTGGAAGGGAGGTAGAGGTATAAGAATGCAATAAAGTAGTGCAAAAAACATGCCAATGGGTTGTGCCTCAAATAAGAATACTTCTGAAAACCTTAATTCTCATTAAAGTAAAACAATTTAGACAGCATGTATAATTTACTATAGAGAAATTTATAAAGTACTCACTACGTGGAAGAAATTTTAAAGTCCCAATCTGATTTCTATTTAAAAATTATGGTTTTTTTTCTCTGAATTTAGTGATAGATATTATTTTAATTTATTTATACTAATATTAATAATGAGGTCTTTAAAAAGGATAAAGACAGTTTTCAATATACACAAATGAGGCTAGAGAGACAGCTCAACAGTCAAGAGCATTGTCTGACCCTCCAGCAGGTTCAGGACCCAAATGGCAGCTCTGTAACTCCTGTCTCGGGAGATATGATACCCTATTCTGAGCACTATGGATACCAGATACACACATGGTACACAGAAATATTTAGTCGAAAATACCTATACATATAAAATAAATTGAAAGAATAAATGTATACACATAAATAAGGGTGAGATGATGCCTATGGAAGCATACTGAAGGTAATTTCAAAACAGTAGTGGAATTCCAAAAAAATTTGTGAAAACACCAATAAAACCTTTAATACAATTCAATATGAAAAGAGTGTACACTGCTGGGCGTGGTGGCGCATGCCTTTAGTCCCCCAGCACTTGGGAGGCAGAGGCAGGCGGATTTCTGAGTTCAAGGCTAGCCTGGTCTACAGAGTGAGTTCCAGGACAGCCAGGGCTACACAGAGAAACCCTGTCTTGAAAAACCAAAAAAAAAAAAAAGAAAAGAAAAGAAAAGTAAAGAAAAGAAGAGAAAAGAAAAGAGTGTACATGTTGATTTATAGTCATTTGTATTATTAGCAAAAAGTTCAAACATGGAACTAGACATGAGAGATGTGCACATGAGTATATCTGTAAAACAATTATTTGAAGCCAGGCGTGGTGGTGCACGCTATACAGAGAAACCCTGTCTCGAAAAACCAAAAAAAAAAGAAGGTTGTAAAATGATAAATTTTTACCATTATACTTCTTACAAAGATTTACGTTCAGCCGGGTGTGGTGGCGCACGCCTTTAATCCCAGCACTTGAGAGGCAGAGGCAGGCGGATTTCTGAGTTCCAGGCCAGCCTGGTCTACAAAGTGAGTTCCAGGACAGCCAGGGCTACACAGAGAGAGAAACCCTGTCTCGAAAAACAAAAAAAACAAAAGATTTATGTTCAATTAATTTTTTCTATTATAAGAAATAATTTATTAATTTATGCACATGCTTCTATATGTTGATGGATTTTCAAGACACTGTTTCTTCTTATATCTCTAGCTGTCTCAGAAAAAGCTCTGTAGACCAGACTGGTCTTGAACTCAGAGATCCCACCTGCCTCTGCCTCCTGAATACTGGGAATAAAGGTGTTTACAACTATTCCATGTCCATGAAACACTGAAAGCCACTATTTCTAAGGCTGGAGAGGTAGCTCAGCACATAAAGTCACCTGTTCCCTCCTAACCTGATCAGCTTAGTTTGATCCCTAAGACAGGGTAGAACAGAACTGTCCTATGCATGCAGTGTCAATTCTGCAATTTTTGTTTCTTAAAAAACAAACAAACAAACAAATAAAAACCACAGAAGTACTTTAAGAATATATTTCCAAGCCGGGCGTGGTGGCGCACGCCTTTAATCCCAGCACTCGGGAGGCAGAGGCAGGTGGATTTCTGAGTTCGAGGCCAGCCTGGTCTACAGAGTGAGTTCCAGGACAGCCGGGGCTATACAGAGAAACCCTCTCTCGAAAAACCAAAAAAAAAAAAAAAAAGAATATATTTCCATTTGAATCCAGATCTGGGAATACGATGCTGCTTTGAACTGCCACAGCAGCTGACTATGATGTGCTTCCTGCTCCAGCAGAAGCGTGGTTTTGCCAGCTACAGATAGTTTCTGTGATTCAGACATTTGGGATTTTGGAAACTTTGCAGAGGGTGTATAAATTCTATATTGGGGGTCACTGGTTGTTGGTTGTCCTTTAGGAAGGCTGGTTTTGGTTTGTTAGCCATGGTCAAAGAAAACACAAAAGGAAAGAAAATAGATTCAGGAATTTTTTTATTCTCTCTCCCCCCTATCTTCGCTCCTATCTAGTGAGAGGAGGTAAAAGGGGAGAAGGGGTGGGCAAAAGCACCGCAGAGAGTGGTGGAAAAACAACACCCACAAAACAAAGACCAGCTCCATTCATTACCAGCTTAATCCACTTACCCTAGCTCCCCTCCCCCACACATGCTCTGTTAAATTATATATATTTATAAACATCTACTAAAGAAGAAACAGAGGTTTTCAGAACAACCTAGAAGACACAAAGAGATATTAAGATAAGTAAGAGACAGACAAATCTCTGAGGCCAGACTGTTAAGTCCCAGGTCATCCAGGGATATATACTGAGACCCTTTTCAAAGGTGGGGCAAGATACAAAGTCAAAGAGTTTTGAGTACTTGGAAGGTAACATGGCAAACACAGATACAGGAGAAGGAGTGGGAACTGTTGTGTTGTTAGATTTTAAGTCAAATCCATTACTTGTGCCAGTTTGAAGACATTTTAAAATGTTACACTGTATTGCTCCAATTTTGGTCATATTCACGTTTCATATTTTTCTGAATAAAACTGTCTAGGTAAAAAATATCTCTGTGTGTGAATGATTCTAATGGATTCATATAATACCTCAAGAATCAGAGTTATGAAATGTATACAGAAATACATACATTAGCAATACACGCTTCAATAGTCTGGACTGTCCTTTTCAGTAGGACTTTTGCAAGGTCGAAGGACTGTTTATTTAAGTTCTGAAAAACAAAAACAGGCAAAACTTCAAATGAATTGGTAAATTGATGAGACAAAATCATTTGAACAGTAAGTATTCAAATCTACCAAAGTATGAAAAGAATTCCATTCATGGTTTTACATAGAAGGTGCCAAAGAAACTCAATAAATCAAATACTACATTACATTTGACAGGAGCCAAAAGATTATATAAAACAGATGTCAAGGTTTTTGAGTCTGTACATTAACCACCATAAACTTACAACACACGTTATTCTAAATACACACTCCTTCCTAAACCTAATCCATCACGCTAAGTATTTCATTGTTTGTCAATGTGTGCTTGAAGAAATGTACTGGAGATGTCACTCAGTGGTATAGTCGATCAATTTCATAACATTTATGAGACCCTAGATTCAAATTCTTGAACCGCCAATAGGAAGAGGTTGGGAAGGCCTTGGACTTTCTGTATTTTATGACTGTCCCAAGTTCTTTGGAGACAGGGTCCTCACTCACTAAGTAGTGCTGGCAGGCTGGAGGTCAGGCTGGACTCACGGGTCTGCCTCTGTCTCCCAGGGGACTGTAGGAAAGGAGTGAGCCACCACACACACATTACTTGTTTCTGACATGAGAAATACTATGTTACCCTAAGTGCCAATGCACCATATAACTTAACAAATTAAGACTATAAGAAAAAAAAGACAAAAAAAAAAAAAAAAAAAAAAAAAAAAAGACTATAAGAAAGATTGTACCCACTGCACTTACTACATTTTTGAGGCCACTGGTGGAGAGCACTGGCTGCTTTTGCACTGAGTAGGACGTGTATTCCCAGCACTCACATAGTACCTTCTAACTGTCTAACTCCATACCCTCTCCAGGCCCCTGTGGGCAATGCATACACACAGTTCACAGACACAGATGCAAGTAAAACACCCACACACAAAGAGCTAAACAAAGAGCTTTAAAATATTCTAATCAATGTGTCTTCTAAAAATAATAGTTATAAGACTAATGTGACTAATTCTAGGGACAGAATAGGAATTACAATATAAAATTGTAAATGTACAAAACCAATAACTGATTTCTTTAGGTAAGCTGATCTTTAATACCATGATTCTATACAGACCTTGTGTGCAGGGATGAGGTTGATAAGAATGGAATCCAATAATTCTTGAGTAACTCCATCACCTTCCATGATGATAGAACTCATCAAGTCTAACATGTGCATTTGTACTTTTGTATTGTGGCTATTGCTAAAAAAGAAGAAAAAAATTAAGGCATTATAAAATAGACAAACTTCCCATAGTTTTTTTCTTTCATGTACCTGTTTGTTTACTGGTAACAAAGTCTTGTTATATAACCCAGGTTAATCTCAAACTCATGTTGCACCCACTCACACCTCCTAAGTGCCAACATAACTGTTCAAATTTCCAGTTTAAAGCAATAATCTTGGAACCTAGAGGCACAGGCCAGTCAGTATCTTAGCTACTCAGGAGACTGGGAAGAGTAAATCATAGTTTAAGGGCAGCTGAACTCACTAGGCAAGAGTCTCTCTAGGGAGAGAATAAAGTGAGGAAGCACTGTTCAGCAGCAGAGCACTTGCCTAGCCCATAGCAAGCCCAAACCTCACAGTCCAACATAAACAATTGCAAGTGTAAACAGACTTTCTGAAGGGATCCCTGCTGACAAAGGCAGACATTTCAGCTGTCATATGTACTCACCCCACTCCCAAGGCAACTGATCCATGTTATTTTACTCTACCAGAACAAACACCACCCTAATTTCTAATAAAGAATTCTCTACATCTCACTTACCTGTATATACTCACACACAATAAAAAAAATAGAATGTATAGCCTACAGAATGTAACCTATATTCTACAGTATAAATACAGAGACTTGAGACAAAATTGAAAGGCTGAATAAAGGGTTTTAAATGTTTTTCCTGAAATTTAAAAATAAATTAGACCCATCTAGCATTTAACAGTTAATGAAAACAGAAACTTTTATAAGTTGGGGGGGGGGGTGAGACTGTCACACAGTTTCTACAACTCTTAGAAAGACAGTTCTTTCATATGTGCTCTCCAAATTATACATTTTACAAAATGTCATCTATGAAGGCCTACTGGGTGCACAATTCTCAATGTGTATGTCTTGTGTGTGTAGCAGAGGAAATGAGTTGGAAGAATATAGGTATTTAGCTTGATACAAAATAATGCAAAACAAAAGTCTGAGTGCTTGGTTCTCAGATCTATGTATCTGAAAAGAAAGAAAAGGGTACAGGGAAGACACATGAGAGAGACCTTAAGTGCTCGATTCGGCAGCACATATACTAAAAAATTGGAATGATACAGAGAAGATTAGCATGGCCCCTGCGAAAGGATGACACGCAAATTCGTGAAGCGTTCCATATTAAAAAAAAATTTAAAAAGGAGAGAGAGAGATCTTAAAAAACTATTCCAGGCCAAGCTTGGTGATGCACACTTTTAATCTTATGCTTGGGAGGCAGAAATAGGCTTCAAAGTATAAAGTAAATTTTGTGTGGATAACATTATAGAAAGAACAAAATTGCCAGGTGTGGTGGCACACACCTCTAATCCCAGCACTTAGGAGGCAGAGAGGTGGATTTCTGAGTTCGAGTCCAGTCTGGTCTACAGAGTGAGTTCCAGAACAGCCAGGATTATACAGAGAAACCCTGTCTCAATCCCTACCCCACAAAGAACAAAAATCAGTATTTTCAGATTGTTGAGGCTAGCAATAATAGATTTCAAAACGGACGCCTATGAAATGGTGGTACAATAAAAACAGTGGTTACAAATTGTTCGTTTTAATTCATTTATTTTTGGTATTTATGTGTTGATCTATGTGTACAGTGATGTGTACAAATACTCATTTGAGCACTATTTACGAGGGAGGGTCTCGTTATGACTCACCAAGTAGGCCATTTGGCTAGAGAACCCCAAATTCTGTCTGTCTTTATTTGGCTAGCATTGAAATTACTAGCATGTACTACTGAGCGTAGCTTTTCTGTAGCTCAAACTCAGTTCTTCATGCTTGTGAAGCAAGCACTTTACCAACTGAGTGACCTCCCCAACCACTGCTCCTGTATGCCACGTGATAAGGATGTCCCATCCATGAAGACATGGAGTCTACCTGACCATCCTTTATTCTGGGTTTACAAAAGCACTTTTTCGTAAATAAGCAACCCCACAGAACCACATGCTGAAAGGTTTCTTTTGGATATAATTAATAAAATCATCTGCTTCTTCCTACATGTCTTAATCTGGTAGAGAATTCAAAATTAATACAAGGCATTTGCATACAATATAATACTTTAAGACATCTCATAGATGGCTGGTATAAACAATAAAACTACTAGATAGAAATCAGTTTGGCCTCTCCTAACCACTAACTATAGTGATCTTCTTCTACTAGTTTCTCTATTCTATGAAAAGCTGACTTAAGCAATATTTATGACTTTAAGGAGTCAGGGATATAGTTCAATGGTAGAGCATTTGCCTAGTATCTAGCAACTATGAGCCCCTAGATTCCATCTCAATAGTTTCACAATACAATTATTACTTACTTACATACAAGTATACGTTCATACATGCATACATACCTAATTCCAAAAAAGCAAACATTATCAATGTCAGCAAGTAAATAGACTAATCTGTTCTGTTCCACAGTACTTCAGTTTCAGGTCTTATGACTTTTACACTACACCAACACTATTGCTTTTCCAGTTGTTTCTCCCAAACAAGGGGTGAGATACCGCCTTCTGAGTTAAGGGTTATGGAAGCCCTAGAGTCATGCCTAACAACATAGTATTTCCTCTGCACCTGACTGCCCACTATAACTAGATGGTAAAACTCTACCACTGAATATACCTTGGTTGAAGGGGGGTAGGGGGTAATCCAAGTTGGAATTGATGTGAACACTTCCCTCCTCCATAGCTAGCTTTCATAGTGCAGACAGCTGGGAGAGAAAAGTCACCATGTTATTACACAGTGGTGAATCCTGAAGGCTGCAATAGTGTCATGAAAATTATGAGGGTAGTCAACTGCTTTCTGGTTGGATCTGAGGCCTGTTCCAAGGAGAGAATACATGTACAGTATAATAAATCTGGTTTGCAGCACGTGGCTCAGAAATTCATAACCCCTGAGGATGATAGGTGGTTAAGAACCCACTCTTGTTATTTTGCTAAATGGACAAGTGGTCAAACTGTGGCCTCAGTCTTTATGTTTATAACCACAGATCAATGCTGCTCTAAACCTTGACCAGGGAAGTTTCTAAATTAGGCTCCAGTTACTGCAGACTCATAACCAAAGTCCTGACAATAAGTGATGGCTGCATGCCCAGTTCTAAGTGAAATATACCTGTAGCATCTACTGCCCTCCCAAACCAAGGCTTGAGGACCATCAAGGAAGAGGGATAGAACGCATGGGGGGTGGGGACACACAGGGGAAGCACTGTGGATGCTATCTTCTGAACATGGAGTGCCTACTCTGCTGATGAACTATAGTTCTATGCTCTATGGTTACCTACACAAGATCAAGCCAACAGTAACATTCAGTATTCTAGCAGGAAGGACTACAGGACTCTGGATTACTGGGATGGGGATGGGGGATGTGAAAAGGAAGGACATAAGGTGGGTATCCTGAGGGTAAAGATAGCCTGTGTGTGTGTGAAATTGTTAAATTAAAATTAAATTTTAAAAAACTCCAAGGACTCTAATTTAATTTATTTAATTATTTAGCCTGAAATATACAAAATAACCCGGAAACTGCAAGCAATTGATCTATCCCATAAATTTGAAGAAGCAATGCAAAGCTGGGCCTGCTGGCTCAATCCAAACCATCCTATCATTCAGGAGGCCGGGAGGAGACTGCTTCCAATCCAAGGCCAGCCTAGCTACTTAAAGTCCCACTGCTCTTAGAGTTATAAAGTAGGCCCTACCTCAGGGAAATAGTGAATAAACTGAAACAATGCAAGGACAGCTCTCAAACAACAGGGCTTCTTTACCCCTTTGCGATCAATTCTCTATAAATCTAGGGAGTCTTATATACTGAGTAATGACACATTAATACATACAGTAAGAAAAAAAATAAAGCTTAAAAAAACTTACTTGATTACCGAGAAGAGAGTTCTAAAAAGCTGAATAAAAATTTCATTGCAATCTTCCAACTCAAAGCAGATGTTATATGATTTAACCCAAGCTAAATTCTTTAATCAATAAATAAAAATAATTGGTTAATCACATATATGTAGAACTGTTAAACAAAAGAACACTTATACAATTTAATTTTTACAACTAGAATAAAGTCTACAAAGATTCAATGTACACAATTACAAGTCATTTTAATCTTTAAATACATGGCTGTGGCATCAACTTTCATGTTGAAAAGTACTAAATAGTTAGGAGTGTGTATATATATATGTGTGTGTGTGTGTGTATACATACACACACACACACACACACACACATATATATATATAAACTTGGAGGGCAGTAAAAATTTATTTAGAAATTGGAAATTAAAATAAAATGTCAAATTATTTTTTTCAGAAATTTTATTTTAACTTTTTAAGATAGGAGAAAACAGATTTTCCTTATGAAACATAAGACAGTTTATTAAATAAGCTATGTATAAAACAGTTTCACTTTACATTATAGTTATAAAAATATATAACAACATGGAATTATACTTATTAAATAAAAACTTTTTACCTCTAATAAATAAAAATATCTATTAAACTGTGGACTCTTTGTATCCTCCAAACCTTTTAATTGTCTGGTAATAAAGAGAAATATGTCCTGTTAAATAAAAAAATAAAAAATATATTAACTTAGACATTATTACTTGTCATTTTTGTAATATCTACATCTACATAGAGGTATAGATATAAAAAAGTAATTATAAACTACAATAAAGAACGCTCTCCTTTATTTGAATGCTGTGGGACTACCTATTCCATTATTTTAAATGGCTGAAAAGGATTAGCACAAACAAAATATCTTTTGGAAGTAACACTAAAGACTGCTACTTCTACCGCACACTTTAGGGCTTCTCACTTAAGAATACTATCTTACTACCCTCTTGTCTATAACAGAGCTTCTGGTCACTGTACTTTCATCATGGCAAGCTACTTTCTCCATTTTTAATGAATTTAACGAATCTTTTCATTACTACACCTGACACATAAGCAAGTAGCTTTCAGTCCATGGTTTTGAATTTATGTGTGACAGTTATTGAGCCACCCCAAGGCCTGACCTGACAGCTGATGATGGATGGTGCTTTATTCCTTACTGTCTAAAAAGGGATTTTCAATGAAAATAGCATTAGCATGGTACAAAATGATTTGTTTCATTGTGATCCTCCTTACAGTGGAAACTGGTAATGTATTTTGTGTTTTTCCTTATATACTCATGATAAAGCTTATTCTATGAACTAGGCACAGTAAGAAATGAACAAAAGTAACCACAAATAAAACAATGTTATTAAGGTTATAAAAGGGGTCATCATTAAATAAGTATGACTTGAGTATAAACACTAAGACACTACTCTAGCTGCTGAGGTATCCAAGGCAGCCACCATATGACTGACAAGCAGATGGCTGTCTCAAGAGGAATAAAGCATGACAGTGGACTTCATGACAGTCCTAAAAACACTATTAAACTGAAAATTTATGGAATGTTACTCCTGGACTTTCCCACTTAATATTCTGGAGCATGGTTGATCACAAGTGGTTGAAAGTATGTAAAGAGAAACCAAACAGACAGAAGGGAAATACTGACTGTACTTAAAAGGAGAGAAGGCTCAGCATTTGCTGTTCTTCCTAGAGAAGCTGAGTTTAATTCCCAGCACCTACATCTATCTGATGGCTCACAACCATCTGCAACTCATTTCAGAATATCCAACACCTTCCTTATCTCTGTAGGAATCTATGTATGCAGTGTACATGAACTCATGCAGGCAAACACATATACATAAATAACAACTAAAAGTTTTAAAGTCACTCCAAGGTTTCCAATTTCCCTAATAATTACTGAAAAATAATATATAAAATCAGTTCAGGGGGCTGGAGAGATGGCTCAGTGGTTAAGAGCACTGATTGCTCTTCTGAAGGTCCTGAGTTCAAATCCCAGCAACCACATAGTGGTTCACAACCATCCTTAACGAGATCTGATGCCCTCTTCTGGAGTGTCTGAAGACAGCTACAGTGTACTTACATATAATAAATAAATAAATAAATAATCAATCAGTTCAATAAATAGCTTCAAAAATCATTTTAACTGTTTTAAACCAAACAGAACCAGCAAAATGAGCAGTTTTAGAATATTTAATATTCAGCATTTAATAACCTGTAAGGAAGACCTTATATGAGTGGGCAATCCTAGAATATTATTGTTTGCAAACTATCACTAAGCCATTCCTTATCCTTTATATCTATGCAACTGGGCTTCCTGATGGTCTCTCAGGAGGGTTAAGTATGAACAGAAAACCCTTTCAAAGCCTCATTCTGTACCAGTCATTTCTGTAGATAAATAATTAAAGGAAATCTATGAACAAAACCCATGTTCATATGACAAAAATTAAAAGTAAAGTTATTTTGTAAACATTCTATTTACCTTAAGTTTATCATGGGAAGTATATGGAGCTTCTGGGGCATAGATTCGAAATATATCAGCCAAACAACATGCTACGAGAAGGCGCACATCTTTATTAGGGTTCCTGAGAAAGAATTCAGATGCGAGATGCAAGGCTAGTGGGAGATACTGTTGCTTTTCATCTTCTGAATCCTGATCCATATCCATAAAAGTTTTCACTACCATCTGTAAAAAACATAATATCAACCTGTAACGCTCAGTGATCAGCTAAGAGCCACCCCTTCTTCCCTTTGTTCTGTAATCTGGGAAAGGGGAGCTGGAGTTGTATAGGTTAGGAGTACAAAAAGTCTTAGGTTCACTCCCAGCCACCACAAGCATGCACCCACCCACCCTGAAAAAAGGAAGGATAGTCATAAAAAGCATGGTCACAAAGAAACCTACAAAAACCCAAGTATCAACCTGTACATTACCCAAACACCTTGTTTGTATTTACACCAGATTTTCTTAAAAAGAACTTAGAAACTTGTACGAGCAACTGTACTGAGCATTTACTTAGATGGGATCTTGCTAGGTTGTCCACACTCCTCCCAGCTTCTGTGGATTCTCATGCAGTTGAAGCTGAGGAGCATGTCCACATGCTTAGCTTTCACTATTCATATGTAACTTAACTACAAAGGGTTTGATTCCATATACTCAACTAATCTGACATCTAGCATCTTTTATATCATTTTTACTTTATGATCAAAGTTGTGTTACACAGCTTCCTTAAACCTACTTCATTTGAAATTTTACTTGCCTTTGTATAATTAAAAACCCATATTTAAATGTTTCATGTAATTGTATTTCTGATAGAAAATTTTGATTGTAAATACCTCATGTTGAGTTTAAGGCCAACTTGAGCTACAGAGCTAGCTGCAAGCCAGTTTGAGATACATAGCAAGACTCAATCTTGATTATTTCTACTTTTCAAAGCTTACATGAAAGGTATGTATTTTTCATCTGCTGCTATCTAACAAACTCAGCCTGAACGAAGCACCTTGAAACACTAATTATGTATTTATCAAGCAGTTAATATTGGGAACATGGCTTAGGCCAAGCTTGGAATTTCTCAAGAGATTGCACTATGAAGGAGATATTACCTGAAGCCTTGAGTGAGTCTGCAGAATATTTCAGCAGTAATTTATATTCATGGTGGCTCTAATTTGCACTAATGTGTGAAAAGAGTGAGGTTCTCTCCATGGCCTCTCTTAGCTACAAAATAAGCAAGGGCCATGACATCTGCAATGCCCTCATAGTTACTGAGGTCAGACCTACTCTGTGTTAGAAAGGATTTCACAAGGAATTTAAGAAAACATACCATTTGAGGCAACCTTGAAGACTACTATAATGTACTGGTTATATTTTATGTCAACTTGACACAAACTAGGTTCATCAGGAAGAGCCT
The DNA here is from genome assembly GCA_902729485.2 of Mus minutoides. Lineage (NCBI taxonomy): Eukaryota > Metazoa > Chordata > Mammalia > Rodentia > Muridae > Mus > Mus minutoides. The sequence continues at coordinate 240,942 of LR750054.1, forward strand.
TATAATTTATTTTTAACTTTTAAAATTTATTTTTTGTGTATTAGTGTTTGACCACATGTGTCTTTGCTGCCCTTGGAGGCCAGAAGAGGACACTGGAACCCCAGAAACTACAGTTACAGGTGATTGTGAACTGTTACATGGGAGCTGGGAACTAACCTAGGTCTTTTGCAAGAACAGCCAGTGTTCTTTACTGCTAAATTGTCTCTCCGACACAGGGAACGCAATCTCAATTAAAAAATGTCTCCAAAGGACTGGCCTATAATAAGCAAATCTGTAGAGCATTTTCCTGATATGAAGGTACCCAGTTCACTGGGGAGGGTGCCACCCCTGGGCAGGTAGTCCTGGACAGTATAAGAGAGCAGGATAAAGGTAGGTGCAGTCAAACTCCCTGCATTTGCCTCCTCAAGAGGCCATGTGACAACTGAGTAAGCCAGGAATTAGCACCCCTCCATGATCTCTGCTTCAGTTCTTGCCCTGACATCCCTTTGATGATGGACTATGATATGGAACTGAGTGTAAGCTTCCTTCCCAAGTTGCTTCTGGTTTGGTATTTTATCACAGCAATAGAAACCCTAAGACATAAACAATACCTCCATCTTTAAATCTAATGTAGTTCTTTCTTTCCTACAATGGCTCTGGGTATGCCCACATAACATATTTGACTAAAGAGATATTAGCTAGCTTGATGGAGCTGCTAAGTACTAGTGTACTAAGCTGCAATGTTCCTTATGGAAACCCAATTCCCATAATGTTATCGAGTATCTCTGCTAAATGGACAAGCCATATGTAGCACTTGGGAAAGAGAAACTTGAAAAATCATTTACAGAAAAACAGGGTGAGCTAGATGCCCATCTAAAGTTAACGACAGCACTTTATTCTGCTCCTGTGGTTTATGGTTTATGGATCTGTACCATTGTTTGTTTTTTTTCCCCTCCAAGACAGGGTTTCTCTGTATAGCTCTGGCTGTCCTGGAACTCACTTTGTAGACCAGGCTGGCCTTGAACTCAGAAATCCGCCTGCCTCTGCCTCCCAAGTGCTGGGATTAAAGGCGTGTGCCACCACGCCTGGCTGTGCCATCCTTTTTATTTCTGTAGGTTTCTTTTCTTCTTTTCTTTTTTCCTAAGTGAGTGGGTGTGCTGCACACAGAACAGAAAGGCTCAGCAGATTCTGAAGCAGCTGAAGAGACACCTCAAAGCCATAGTGCAGTGGTTAAAGTTCTGCATCCTGGGTTCAATTTGTTAACCTCCTTCCTATATGGCTTTTTTTTAAACTCTGTTCTAAGAAATCTTTGCCTAAAACAAGTTGCAAAGATTTTCTTATAAGTTTCCTAATAAAGTTCTATAATTTTAGGCTAGACATTGATATCTACATTTCTCTTGCGGATAATTTTTTTAAATTTTGCTGAAAGTTTTGTGTCAAGCACCATGGCAACATTGCTAAACACATCACCACAGCCTCTACCAATAAACAATAAACAATTTCCTCTCAAGGTTTTTTTTTGGCTTTTTTGTTTTTTTGTTTTGTTTAAAAAGATTGAGGGAGGGGGCTAGTGAGATGGCTCAGCGGGTAAGAGCACCGACTGCTCTTCCGAAGGTCCTGAGTTCAATTCCCAGCAACCACGTGGTGGCTCACAACCATCCATAATGAGATCTGATGCCCTCTTTTGGTGTGTCTGAAGACAGCTACAGTGTAATAAATAAATAAATAAATAAATAAATAAATAAATAAATAAATAAATAAATAAGATTTGAGGGAAGCATGGTATGTAGGATTATTTTTCTAGACTCTATTATATTCCTGTGGCTTATATGTCTGTACCACAGATCTGATTACTATAGATTTGGGGGTTTTACCCTTTTTTTTTTCATGTGTGTGGATATGCTACACATTTTTTTTCATGTGTGTGGGTATGCTACACATAAGTGTTTGGAATTTTTCAATGAAGGTTGCACATGTATGTGAGTGCACATGTATGAAGATGTACATATATGTATTGGTCAAAGTTTGACGTTGAAAATCATTTGTGATATTTTCTACCATATTCAGTGAGGCAGGATCTCGATCAAACCCAGAGCTTACTGATATAGGCAGACTTGCCAGCCAGCTTGCTTTGGTGACACTGAGTATCTGCCATCTGAAGTTGGAATTATATGCCAGCTGCAATGCTCACCTGACATTTACATGAGATCTGGGGATCCAAACTCCCCATCCTCACATTTGCCCAACGAGTGATATAACCACTGAGCCTTTTCCTAGCTCTGATTACTATAGTTTTACAATGAATTTTGAAAGCAGGTAGCATGTGGGTGCTCAGGAGGCAGAAGTAGAGGCAGGCAGATCTCTAAGTTCAAAGCCAGTCTGGCATCCAGTAAGGTACAGGGCAGCTAGGGCTACACAGAGAAATCCTATCCAAAAAGGAGAAGGAGGAGGGGAAAGAGAGGAGGGAGGAGGGTAGGTAGAGAAGGAAGGGGAGGAAGAGGAGGAGGAGAAAGAAGAAAACCTCAAGCAAATAAGAAAATACAGTAAAAATCTATATATAAAAGAAACACGCTTTCCCCTGCGCGGAGGCGGAAGCTCGGGTGCGTTCAAGATTCGGCGTCACCCGTGATCCACCGCCATGGCCGAGGAAGGCATAGCTGCTGGAGGTGTAATGGACGTCAACACTGCTCTACAAGAGGTGCTGAAGACCGCCCTCATCCACGATGGCCTAGCACGTGGCATACGTGAAGCTGCCAAAGCCTTAGACAAGCGCCAAGCCCATCTCTGTGTGCTCGCATCCAACTGTGATGAGCCCATGTATGTCAAGCTGGTGGAGGCACTTTGTGCTGAGCACCAAATCAACCTGATAAAGGTTGATGACAACAAGAAACTAGGGGAATGGGTAGGCCTCTGTAAAATCGATCAAGAGGGGAAACCACGGAAAGTTGTTGGTTGCAGTTGTGTAGTGGTTAAGGACTATGGCAAAGAATCTCAGGCCAAGGATGTCATCGAGGAATACTTCAAGTGCAAGAAATAAATAAATTTTGGCTCATTTTTCTCTTGTTAAAAAAAAAAAAAAAAAAAAAAAAAGAAACACAGCTGGATGTGGTGGCCCACACCTTTAATCCCAGCACTTGGGAGGCAGTGGCAGGCAGAGTATGAGGCCTGCCTAGTCTTCAAAGCAAGTGACAACCAGGACTATGTAAAGAGATCCTGCAAAGGTACCTCTGTGAGTTCAAGGCTACCTTAGTCTACATCTACAAAGCAAGGCTACACAGTAAGACTTTATCATGGAACAAATAAACAAATAAAAATAAACTCATTCATATGATATACTCATATAAATGAATGCCAGCTGGCAATTAAAGGAATGATGAAGATAATTCCAAGTATTAATCTTTAAAATATGATGTAATGACACCTGACACAGAGAACAGAAAAAGATTAAAAGAGAAAGGGATAAAACTCCTGGGTGTGATGGGTATTCACCATCAGACCATAGTAGTGATGTTAAAAATGACCACAAGCTGGGTGTGGTGGCACACACCTTTAATCCCAGCACTCGGGAGGCAGAGGTAAGTGGATTTCTGAGTTCGAGGCTAGCCTGGTCTACAAAGTGAGTTCCAGGACAGCCAAGGCTACACAGAGAAACCCTGTCTCAAAAAAACATTAAAAAAAAAAAAAAGAATGACCACAAACACACACTCACACACACAAACACTTCTGAATAAATATATCCAGCAAAGATTATCAAGTTGATGTAATTAATGACATCAATTCTCTGACACCAAGTAAGTGACTGTAATGCAACAATAACTTTCCAGAGTTAGTGTAGATCTCACAAGTTAAAAGGTAAACTTCTCGGGCTAGAGAGATGGCTCAGCTGTTAAGAGCAACTGACTGCACTTTCAGAGGTCACAAATTCAATTTCTAGCAACCACATGGTAACTCACAGCCAAATGTAATGGGATTTGATTCCCTCTTCTGGTGTGCATGAAGCCAGAACACACATATACATGAAATATGTAACTAAAGAAACACTTAAAAGGTAAACTTCACCAGACTCCCCTTAGCCACTTCAAATGGCAGCCAAATAGTCTTGTGAGAACACAGTACTTCTGATAAACCAGCTACAAATCTAGACTTTGCTATAACTCTTTCAGGTTCAATAATTTGCTAGAAGAATAAACAATATGTATCACTTACAAGATATAACTCAGAAATAGTCAAACTGAAGGGCCAGTGCACTTAAGCTGAAAATGACTTTTAAGAAAATATATAGGCCTACATCTGTAATTTTAGCACCTGGGATTAGAAGATGTTCACTGTAAGTTGAAGTAGTGAATTCCCAGCCAGACAACAAGGTTGTGTCTTAAAAGTGAGCAAAAGATCGAAAACAAACAAACAAAGCAAAAGAAATGCTCTGGTAATTTGTGGCAGAATAGAATGAGGATTTAGAGTATTTTCTTCCAAGTGCTCATGTGTTTTTTAAAAAGAAATGTCTCCCAGAGTGGTGCCACTACTAGGCCCTTCATTTGCTTCTCGGTTGCTTGCTATCATGACACACTGGCCACACCAACTTGGAGGGAAGGGTTCATTTGGATTACACTTCCAAGTCACAGTCCAGAGGTAAGGAAGTCAGGACAGAAACTAAACCAAGAACAAGAAGAATGCTGCTTACTGGCTTGCTCAGTTTCCTCCTGACCCCCAACCTCCTTTTCTGTGACAAGATCTCACTGGCGGGCCTGGAACTCACTATGTAGAGCTCATGCTGACCTCCTCTTACCACTGTCTCCCAAGTACTGGGAGTCAACTGTTTTGTCCTTGATGATGTTCTATCATTTGTCCTATTTGTCTTTTGTAATCATTATTATTTAAAGTCTTTGTGCTTGTACATGAAATGAAAACATTGGTTGGTTCCTTTCTTTTAAATTTCTCTTGTTGTTAAATGGATTATGAATGAGAGAATGGTTGAAATATAAATAAAATATCCAATAAAAATTTTTTTCTAAAAAAAAAAAAAAGAATGAGATGATGGAAAAGATTAATAAGATTCTAGTAGACAAGTATATATAACTCTAAAAAAGAAGAATGGAATTCATCCTGGTGTAAAACCATGAGAGCCCAAGGAAAATCAACACAGAGAAATTCCTCAGAAACAAGATGAAAAGGCTCAGGGAAAACAGTGGCCAAGAACAAAAGCAAAGCTTTCCAACACCAGGTTCAAGTCCACTAGCAGCTAGAGCAAAGGAAACTAAGTAGCCAGTTCTCTGAATAGCTCAACAAAATTAACAACTCTAGCTAAATCAACCAAGAAGAAATGACCAAATTCCGATTCAAATGAAATATTTCTGACTGTACAAAAATAAAACAGATTATAAAATACCAACAAGTTACATAACAGATGAAATGCATAAATTCCTAGGAAGTCAAAAACTACTGAAATTAACAAGAGAAAAAGAAAATGTGAACAGATTGTAATGAAAAAAAAACTACACAAGCAAAAACCCAGGTTTCATTATTACTAAATACTCCTTACTGAATGGTTAAGGATACTACTAATTCCACCATAAAAGTAAATACAGCTCCAGATCAATTTGAGAAATTAACCTGATTTAAACAAGACAAGAATACCACAAGAAAATTAGTATCTCTTATAAATATAAATACAAAAATCTCCAACAAAATACTGACAAACCAGAATCAGCATCTGTTTGCTAGTTGGGTTTTGTTTTTTTGTTTTCCTTTTGTTTTGCTTTTTTTTTTTTTTTTCAAGATAGGGTTTCTCTGTGTAGCCCTGGCTGTCTTAGAACTCACTTCATAGACCAGGCGAGCCTCAAACTCAGAAACTGCCTTCTGAGTGCTGGGGTTAAAGCTGTAAGTCACCACCGCCAGGCTATTGGTTAGTTTTTTGTCACCTTGATACAAGCTAAAGTCATCTAGGAAGAGGGAACCTCAATGGGGAAAATGCTTCTATCAGACTGGCCTGTAGGGCAAATCTGTAGGGGCATTTTCTTGAATGATGATTGATTTTTTGGGGGCAGGTCTAGCCTACTGTAAGGAAATCCTCAGGACAAAAGGTCCTAAGTTGTATATGTAGAGAAAATGGGGAGCCAGGCATACTGGTGCATGCCTTTGGTCTCTGTACTTGGGAAGTAGAGACAAACAGATCTGAGTTCCAAGCCAGCCTGGCCTACATAGTGAGTTCCAGAACAATCAGAGCTACATACTGAGATCCTAAGTGAACCATGAAGTGCCAAGACAGCAAGCAGCACTGTTCTATGGTCTCTGCGTCAGGCTCCTCCCCTACTTGAGCTAATACTTACTGCCTTGGCTTCCCTCAATGATGGACATGTAAGTCAAATAAAGCTGTTCTCCCCAAGCTAGTTTTGGTCATGGAGTTTACCACAGCAATAGACAGTAAACCAGAACAGAATTTATATATAAAATTATTTACTATGACAAAGTAGGATTTATATCAGGAATGCAAGGTTGGTTTAATATCTGAACATCAATCAATCAAGCAATATAATACATACTATTAAAATATAAAACAAAACCATGCAAAGATGCAGAAAAAGTAGTTGACAAAATCTAAAACCTATTGATGAAAACAAAAATATCCATACTCAATAAGTATGAGGGTGAAGATGTTTCCTTTATGGGATTCTGTGAGAGAGAAGAATCAAAGAAAAAAAAATGAGAAACTATGCTGAGGAATAGATTGGAATCAACATGGAATTGACAGCAAAAAGGCATGGGAACCAAAAAGGCAACCTAAGAACGGCAGGAGGCAGTCTGTCCATCACTCCTCTGATTCTATCAACCCAGGGGGAAAGGCTGAAGGCAAAGCCAAAGGCTAAGACTTGCAGCTCTGTGACAACAAACTGAGTCTTAACTACCAGAAACCAACACTTCTCAGAAGCCTTAAGTCCAGTGCAGAGATGTATACGTGACAGCGATCCCTCCTGCAATGACAGACTAGCACTGGACAAGATCAACTTACTGCTGCCCCACAGCTCAGAATGTGCCAGCTCAGCACCATCACAGAGGGGACCTTCTGTTTTTGCTTTAGTTTGTTTTTGAGGACTGAGCTATTCTAGAAACCTAGAAACAAGTCCGGGAGCCTAAGGACATGAGGCCACAGTGTACAGATGAAGAAAAACCACAGAGGCAGCTATGCCGAGGGAAAGGTTGGCTGTGGGCTGCTGAGAAGTTGAAACAGCACAGAGCTCAGGCTGTGGAGCTTAGATGATTGGTGATCCAGCCCTCGGAATGAAAGAACAATCACCTGTGCTCTGAGCCATGTCCAAAATACTGCCTGCCTAGCATCTGGCACTACCCTTACTACCAAGTACAGTTTGCTGCAAGGCAGGACTGAGACCCTAAGCCCAAACCTGGTGAATCTGGATCACTGCAATTCTGTAGCTTCCTCCCTTATAGGATGGCTTACAGCTGCACAGGTCTGAAAGCATCAGACCAGCAGACTGAGCGATACCCTCAGATCCGCTCCTGTGTAAAGCTCAATGCTGTCTGCTTCCAACGCTCATATGTAATCAGAGGACATCCTTCAACTTGAATATCTGCTGCCCCACCCCATCTATCCCCACCTCTAGTCATGAACAAGCTAGAAGACCTCATGAGAACCTGACCAGCACATATGCCTATAGCTTGTTGGAACAAGAAGTGGCAAAGAAATTTCTAAAATTAATATAGTCCCTAAAGATTATAACCAAAAAGTGCATAGGCGTTGTACTGATTTTTTTCTTCCTTTAGTCAAGTTGACACTAACTAGAATCACTTGGGAAGAGAGAAATTCACTTGAAGAATTTACTCCATTAGATTAGCCTATGGGATATTTTCTCAGGTGTTTATTAATGTAGGACAGTCTAGCCCCATGCCCATTTCTAGGCAGCTGAGCCAACCAAGGGAAGCAAACCAGTAAGGAGCATTCCTCTGTGATTTTTTTCAGCCTCCACTTGGGCTTGAGTTTGTACTCCGACTTTTCCTCAGTGATGAACTGTGATCAGGATATGTGAGACAAATAACTCCTTTCTTCCCCAAGTTGCTTTTAGTCAATGGTGTTTATCAGAGTACCAAAAGCAATCTAAAAAAAAAAAAAATAATGTGTTAACTACTTTTAGCAAAGTAGCAGCATTAATTTAAAAAAAAAAAAAAAAAAGCTGGGTGTGGTGGTGGTGCACACCTTTGATCCCAGCACTTGGGAGGTAAAGAAAGAAGGACTAGCAGCAGTTCAGGTCACCCCTAGAAAAAGAGTTAAAAGGCCAGTTTGCACTATAGGGGGGGGGGGGGGGGGGGCGCTGCAGAGACAGCGACTGCACAGCGCTGAGGAGCACCTGATAGATTGGGATCCCAACACCCGAGTGGTCCTTCACAAGCATCTTTAACTCTAATCCCAGGGGATGTAAATCCCTTGTCTGACCTCAGGGGACATCAAGCACACATGTGGTGCATATACATAGTAGACAAAACATTCAAACACATAAAAATTTAAAAATATATTTAAAAGAAAAAGAAGAGAAAGAAAAAAATTCTAAAAATAGGAGCCATTAAGATGGATTAGTAGGTAAACACCTGTGCTGCCAAGCTGGGGACATGAGTTTGATATCTGGGGTCAATGTGGAAAGGGAAGAGAAAAAGACTCCTACAAGTTGTCCTTACTATCCATGAACACACACTTTAATATATGCAAAAAGTAAAAAAAAAAAAAAAAAAAAAAAAAAAAAAAAAAAAAAAAAAAAAAAAAAAAAAAAAAAAAAAAAAAAAAAAAAAAAAAAAAAAAAAAAAAAAAAAAAAAAAAAAAAAACTACAAATAAACCTAATGAAAAAAGTGAAAGACTTCAACAATAAAAACTATAAAACTCTGAAGAAACACATTTGAGATCCACTGTAGGATGGAAGGCTTCTTCTCATGCTTGGGACCAACAGAACTAACTAATGCTGTGAGACAGTCCTGTTACTCAAGCCCATCTACATATTAAATGCAATGCCACTACTCCAATGACTGATTTTACAGAAATAGAAAAAAAAAAAAAATCCTAAAATTCATATGAAACCATAAAAGACCCTGAACAGCCAAAGCATGTCTAAAAAGAAAAATTGTGGATGTACCCTTGATTTGAAATTATACTTTAAAACCAAAAACAAACAAAAAGCAGTCCACTGACACAAAATAGATATGATAACCAATGCAACATAACAGAGGAGCCAAACACACACAGTCCACTGACGGTAACCTAATTCTTGACTTTTGACAATGGTGCCAAAAGTATACACTGAAGAAAAAAGATCTTTTTGCTGGGCTTAGCTGTACATGCCATTAACTCCAGTGTACCAAGGGCAGAGTCAGGAAGATCTCTATAAAGAGAATCTCTTGTGCAATGAGTTAAAAGGTCAGCCTGGTTCTTGGGTTCTGGACCAGTAGGGCTATACAGTGAGAACCCATCTCAAACAAACCAAGCCAAAACCAACCAACCAAAGATCTTAGTACTCTCCCAATCTACAGATTCAATAGCCGTCATCAGAACCCAAGCCACAGTCTGCAGAAGCTGACACACTGGCCACACACCGGGAGGGATGGACTCAGGAAAGACAAAAGAATCCTGGAAAAGGTGGAAGTACAGGACTCGACTGATTTCAAAACATACTACGTGGTGGCCCAGGCCTTTAATCCCAGCACTTGGGAGGCAGAGGCAGGCGGATTTCTGAGTTCGAGGCCAACCTGGTCTACAAAGTGAGTTAGTTCCAGGACAGCCAGGGCTATACAGAGACACCCTGTCTCGAATTAATTAATTAATTAATTAATTACAGGGCTGGAGAGATGGCTCAGCGGTTAACTCATATACATAAAATATTTCTTTAAAAACATATTACAAAGCAGCAATAATTAAGACAGTGTGGTATGATGCAAAAACATAGAAATCAATGGAAATGAATTAATTCTCAGTAGAAACTAATTCTTTTTTAAAGGTGTATTTATTTATTTATTTGAAATATATGTAGCTGTCTTCAGACACACCAGAAGAAGGCATCAGATTATTCCATCAAAGATGGTTGTGAGCCACCATGTGGTTGCTGGAAATTAAACTCAGGACCTCTGGAAGAGCAGTCAATGCTCTTAACTGCTGAGCCATCTCTCCAGCCCCAGAAACTAATTTTCAACAACAGGATAAAACAATGGAGGAAAAAAGGGCTTTTTAATAAATGCCATGAGAAGGAAAAATAATGATCTTTAAAATGGTGTAAGGAGCTGGGGAGGCAGATTGGCAAGCAGATCTCTGAGTCTGAGGCAAGCCTGGTCAACAAGGTGAATTCCAAGACAGCCAGGTCTGTTACACAGAGAAAACCCTGTCTAATGGGGAAGAGGGAGCTGTAAAGAGAATTGAATGTCCACATGCAAACAGATCAAATTAGACCCTTAGTTTGAAATACAGAAAAATGGATTGAGGATTTAAGAATTTAAACTGGGGGAAAAAAATTTAAACTGGGCCTGGAAAGGAAAACTAACAAGAAAAAAAAAATCATTCTAAGTTAATTATTTACAAGTGTCTTTTTAACGAGTACTTTAAAAAAATGTTGGCCAGCCAGTGGTGGTGCAAGTCTTTAATCCCAGCACTAGAGAGGCTGAGGCAGGTGGAGGCCAGCCTGGTCTACAAAGGGAGTTCCAGGATAGCCAAGACTACACAAAAAAACCTGTCTTGAATTAATGTTTAATTAATGAGTCAACTGCAGGGCATGACAGACATACCTATCAATTTCAGTATTTGCAGGTCAAGTCAAGTCCTAGGCAAGACTCTTAAAAAACAAAAAGAAAGCAAAGAAACAAACAAACAACCCTAGAAAACCAAACTAAAAAAGAATGTCTAAATATTAGAATTCACCAGGCTAGAATTTAATTGGTGAGGAGCTGCAGGTCATAGTGTCCATGATCTCTGCAACCATCCCACAGTAAGCATTGGGGAGACAGACCAGTGGAATGGCTCGTGGTTAGTCAGATATGTGTCCTCACCCGTCAAACCTCAGTAAGGTTCTATTTTTAACTGTAAAATATGCTCTAGACTTAACTGTAAAATATGCTCTAGACTAGTGACAAACTGCTATTTCTATCACTGAACACAGGTCTAAAAACTGAAGGTGAAAATCAGAGGGCCCCTTTCACTATTATACTTAAGCCCATAGTCATTATTTTGGCTTCCACCTTAACATTTGGTCGGCTAACTTATGGTTTGGGTTTTCATGGGAAGAATGTGTCCAATAACCTCAGAATACAACATTAGTTCTACACTCTGTAAATGAGACTGTCAGCCAACCACTGAGCTCTCTCTTCAGGCAGATGAAGCAGCTGAGGAGGATTTCACAGTGAGGGTTCAGTTAAATGATCCCAAGTACTGTAAGAAAACCAGTTAGCTATGAAAGAAGAGCAAGAGAAAATCTGAACCTGGAAATTAGATGGTCTAGACGTGTTTCTCAAATCCTAAGTAGTATAGAGTCAAGTGACGTATTTTGTTTTTAATTTAAAAAAAATTATTTATTTATTTATTTATTTATTTATTTATTTAATGTGTGTGGGTACACTGTCACTGTCTTCAGACACATCAGAAGAGGGCATCGGATCCCATTACAGATGGTTGTGAGCCACCATGTGGTTACTGGGAATTGAACTCAGGACCTCTGGAAGAATGGTCTTAACTGTGGAGCCACCTCTCCAGCCCTTGTTTTTAATTTTAATACACTTATAAAATAAAAAAAATAATGCACTTGATCAGATACTATTACACTGAGAAACAACCTGTAAACAGAAACTCAACACCCAATGTATAATGCACGAACTAAAGCTCTGAGGGGCTGGAAGACAACTCAGTGATAAAAAGCACTTGTTGCTCTTCCATAGAATCTGGGATTGGCCCCCTACAAACACACAGGAGCACACACCTACCTATAAGTTGTTCCAGGGCATACCCTCTGCAGGCACCAGGCACACAAATCAAGTACAGACACATGCAGACAAAACACCTATACACATTAAATAAATATGTAAAATTATAAAGAAACAAACAAAAAAAGCTCCTAGGTGATGCCAGGTATAGTGGTGCATGCCTTTTACCTCAGCACTCAGGATGCAAAGACTATGGGATCTGGTTAAGAGGCCAGCGCTTTCCAGAGCCTATTACTTTAAAATAAATAAATAAATAAAATAAGTGGGGGTCGAGGAGGAGAGGGACAGGATCTAGAAAAATGGCTCTGCCAGTTGGCAAAGTGCTTACTATACAGGCCTGAGGACCTACATTCAGATTCCAGTGCCTTTGTACAAGCTGGGGATGTGGTGACTCATACCTATAATCCCAGAAGAAAAGGGGAAACTGAGAGACAAGCATCTCAAGGGTTTGGCATCCAGCCAGTCAAACCAAAAAGGAAAGCCCCAAATCCAGTGAGAGACCCAAGAAATAAAGTGGAGATCAGAAGATACATACTCTGGCCTCCATTCCTGCGTGCACACAGGAACCCATCATCCCAGTGTCATGTGCACATAAATGCTTACACACAAAACACTTTAGTGAACGATGAATTAAAACAACAAACATAAACAAGGGTAATTTGGACAGAGAAGTGGAATTGATCCTAAACTGTCAGAAAGCATTAATTAGTTAAGGGGGAGATAAGAAATAAACATTTGAGCCGGGTGTGGTGGCGCACGCCTTTAATCCCAGCACTCGGGAGGCAGAGGCAGGCGGATTTCTGAGTTCAAGGCCAGCCTGGTCTACAAAGTGAGTTCCAGGACAGCCAGGGCTATACAGAGAAACCCTGTCTCGAAAAAAACAAAAAAAAAAAAAAAAAAGAAAGAAAGAAAAGAAATAAACATTTGGCCGGGCTCGTGGTGGCGCAATGCCTTTAATCCCAGCACTTGGGAGGCAGAGGCAGGCAGGCAGACTTCTGAGTTCAAGGCCAGCCTGGTCTACAGAGTGAGTTCCAGGACAGCCAGGGCTATACAGAGAAACCCTGTCTCAAAAAAAAAACCCTAAAACATTTGAAGAGCTAAACGTTGAATGTTTCTCAAAAATAACAAAAGATAGGCTAGGCATGGTGGCACATGCCTTTGATCCCAGCATTTCAGAGGTAGAGGCAGAACTGAGTTCAAAGCCAGTCTGGTCTACACAGCAAATCCCAGGACAGTTAGGACTACATAGAGAAACTATAGTCACACACGCACACAAATAATAATAATCAAAGATAAACTATAGATATAATAACTGAGTATCCCAAACAAACTAAATACAAAGAAGAAAATCTTGGAAACAACCAGAGAACACAGGTCTCCTTCCTAGCCCAGGCTAGCCTCAAAGCCAAGTTTCCTCAGTTTCTTCTTCCTGAGTGCTGAAATTACAGACTCTCCCGCCCTTGGCTGTAACTGCTCTCATTTGAGTAATCTGCAATCCTAAATATTCTGTTAAATATCATTAAGTTTGCAAATGAATCAAAAAGTAATAAACTCATATAAAGGTTTCATTTTTGATGACTCAAAAGTGTTAACTGAGATCACATCTAATATGTAAATAAAAATTATTAGATGGGTGTGGTGGTGCATCCCTTTAATGCAATACTTGGTAGGCATAGCCAGGTGAATCTCTGTAAATTTGAGGCCACACTCTCTAGAGAGCAAGTGCCAGGACAGCCAGGGCTATTACAAAGAGGAAAAATACCTTTAAAAAAAAGAAATCTCAGTTTTGGATTGTCACGTGCCAATGAAAAAAATAAGTCTTTATTGACCCTCCTGCTTTAGGAAAAATGAAACAAAGAATGGAATGGCACAGGGCTCCCACTTTCCATCTCAACCCAAATCATATGTAATTAGTAGGTTAAGGCACGAGGATTACTCAGTTCAAAGCCAGTCTGCACTACAGTATCAGACCCTATGTCAAATAAACAAAACCAAAAAAGCAAAGCTCTCTTTAGTAAAATGTCTGAGAACTGCCACATCTACTTAACAACTCTTAAATGCTGAAGTGCTGGACTTGTAGCCATCAGTCCAAATGAGAAGGAACAGGAAGTCATGAAAAACCATTTGGAAACTTAGAATGTCTGCCTTTTATAACTAAATGCATGAAGACTATTTTTGTTAAATTACATGTTTTAAATCACCAGTAAAATAGTAAAATTAATAAGTGTGAGTTCCAGGTGACCCTGGGCTACATAATCATTAAAAAATTAATAAAATTAATGATAATAATATATTTTAGCCAGCATCATTTAGAAAAGCAAAATGACAATTAACAAAGATATAAAGTTATATCCAAAAAGTATATAGATTTATAAAGTAGATTTCTATAGTTCACAATTATTTTCTTTGTATCAAGATCACTCAGGAGCTTACTTAAAATGAAGGTGGAGGGACTGGAGAGATAGCTCAGTGGTCAGAACACCTGAGGACACAGGTTCATTCTCCAGCAGCACCCACATGACAGCTCACAAACTGCCTTTAACTCCAGTCCCAGGGGATACAATATCCTCTTCTGACCATAAGCACTGCAAGCACATGGTACATATACATACATGCAGATAAAACACTGATACATATAAAGTAAAAACCTAAAACAAAGTAAGAGAGCTAAAGAAAGGGTTCATGGTTAAAAGCATGTACTGATCTGCTAAGATGCCAAATTGCCAAACCCACATGGCTCCCAATCACCTGTGACTCCAGTTCCAGAGGGAATCCAGTATCTTTGGCCTCTAAAGGCAATGCACCTGTTCACATGTGAAGGCACATGCACTCAAGCATGTCACACAGGCTCAATGACACACATGCACACATGCAAAAAGAAAGCACCAGGTGCTACTTAGGAACTCAAAAACAATCCATCTACTTTAAAGCATGATGCTTATAAATAGTATTTAAACTCCTTTCTGAAGAGCTAGAGATGCGCCTTATTTGTTAGGTACACTTGCTGACCTGGGTTTGGTTCCCAGAGCACATATGGTCACTCAAACCATCAGTAACTCCAGGTCAGGAGATTTGATGCCCCCTTCTGGCTTCTGTGGGCACCAGGCACACCTACAGTACACATATTTATATCCAGGCTAAACACTCATACACATAAATAAAAATTTTTAAATCTTAGCCTGGTAGTGATGATATATGCCTTTAATCGCAGAACTGAGTTCAAGACCAGCCTGGTCTATAGAGTGAGTTTCAAAACAGTCTAGGGCTACACAGAAAAAGCATGTCTTGAAAAAAAAAAATTAAACTTTTTTTTTGTTTGTTTTCTGAGACAGGGTTTCTGTGTAGCCCTGGCAGTCCTGGAACTCACTTTGTAGACCAGGCTGGCTGCGAACTCCGAAATCCGCTTGCCTCTACCTCCCACATGTTGGGATTAAAGGCATGCACCACCACGCCCGCTAAATTTAAACTTTTAAAAATAAAAGTTCTCTAATATTCATTTAAAATGCTCACTTTTTGTTTTTGTTTTTGTTTGTTTTTTGTTTGTTTTTCGAGACAGGGTTTCTCTGTATAGCCCTGGCTGTCCTGGAAAATGCTCACTTTAGCCACATAAGCAAAAACTAATAATATTAAGAGGCAAATTTAGGGCTGGCAAGATGATTCCATAGGTAAAGGTACTTGCTGTCAGGCTGGAGTGTCCAAGTCGATCCCTGGACTGCTATTAGGTAGAGAAAGAACTGACTCCTTCAAGTTGTCCTCTGACTTCTACACGTGCTCCATGGCACACGTGCATTCACATACTTACAAGGACAATAAATAAATGTCATTTTTAAACTTAGGTGATAAACTCCACTTAAAAGAAAGTATAAACAATATTTAAGTGTATAGTGTTCAGGATTTACCACGTTAAGAAACAACCAAAGCTGGGTGGTGGCACATCTCTCAGTTCAAAGCCAGCCTGGTCTACAGTGAGTGCAGGACAGCCAGGGTGACACAGAGAAACCCTGTGTCAAAACCAAAACCAAAAAAGAAAGAAAGGCAGGCAGGCAGAACAAGACAAAACAATCCAAAGAGCTAGAACAGAAACAGCTGAAAGATGGCTCAATGAGTACAGTAAGTGCTGTATAAGCATGACAACTCCAATTCAGGTCCTCAGCACTCCTACTGAAAACAAAATCAACAGGGTAGTGGGAGGTGAAGAGGACTTAAGAGAACTCGATGTTCGCTGTTCTTCCAGAGGATACTAGGTTGGTTTCCAGCATCCATGCCAGGCAGCTCCTAACAATCTGTAACTCCAGCTGCAGAGGATCCAACTCTCTTCTGGCCTCTAGGGGTTCACATACACGTGGCATGCTCTCGGACAGACACACATAGCATAAACAAAAACAAATCTTGAATTAAAAGAAAAAAGACTGGTTGGAACTAAGTGAGGTGAAACACCCCAAGGCAAGAGGATCTCTGAGTTCAAGGCCAGCTTGTCTACATAAAGACAGAATTGTAAAAAAATTAAATTAAGGGGCATGCAGCCCACACCTGCAACCACAGAGGTAAGAAGAGTGTGCCTGGGTAACCAGGCAATCTCTCTGTGTGGTGAACTCCAGGTCCAGAGAGAAAGCATGTTAAGAAAAGAGCGGAGGAGAAGAAAAAACAGGACAAAGAAAAAAGGGAGGGAAGGAAGGACAGGGGAGGGAGAGAATAGGAGGAAGGAAGGGAGGAAGGAATTTTGGAGTGACAGAGGACACCTGATATGTCTTTTGATCTCCATATACAGATATATATATGTGTGTATATATAAACAATCACACAGACACACACACATACCATCACACAGCTGCAGGTTTCTATGGCTACAGTAAGCACATGATAAAAAGGATCTTGGTTATGAAAGGGCTAATATCGACTTACACTTTACAGTCTACCATCAAGAAGTCAGGGCAGGAACTCAAGGTTGGAGCCAGGAAGCAGAAGCTAAAACAGAGACCACAGAGGAGCCTACTACTGGCTTGCTCACCATGGCTTCTTCAACCTGCTTTCATTTATCACCACTACCTGCCCAGAGGTGGAATTATCCCCAGTGGGCTAGGTCCTCCCACATCAATCATGAATCAATCAAGATTTGTAGGATTTACAAACTTGCCTACACACAATCTAATGGAGACTTTTCTCAAATTAGGTTTCTCTTTCCAGATAACTTCTAGTCTGTGTTAAAATGACAAAAATAAATAAAACAAAACTCAGCCAAGACAGACATGCATACAAAAGAGTAGTATACAGCACAGTACATGCCTGTGATCCTAGCACTTGGAAGGTGGAAACAGAAACAGGAGGATCAAGTTCAAATTCATCCCTGGATACATAAATTAGTTGGAGGCCAGCCTGGACAGCATGAGACCGTCTCAAATTTTTTAGAAAAGAGAAATACACAGGAAGGTGGGCATGATGAATCTGAACTATAATCCTAGCATTGTGATAAGAACATAAGAGAGCCTAAAGTTAGAGGTAGCATAGGGCTACATGACCAGACTGTCTCCAATAATTAAATTAAAAGTTAAATAAAGCCCTGTCTCAGAAAAAACAAAACAAAACAAGTCAAATAAAATGCTAGTGAACTGGGAGGCAGAGGCAGGCGAATTTCTGAGTTTGAGGCCAGCCTGGTCTACAGAGTGAGTTCCAGGACAGCCAGGGCTGCAGAGAAACCCTGTCTCGGGGGAAAAAAAAAAATGCTAGTGAAAATTGGCTCTGTGGGTAAGTTCCTTTGCTGCCAAGCCTGGTCATCTGAGTTCAACTGCTAGAACCCACGCAGTAAAAAAATAGAGCAAACTCCCATAAGATATCTTCTGACCTCCACACATATGCTGTGGCATGTGCATATAAATAAGAAATAAATGTTAACAACTATTTTAAAGGAGTAAACACATGAATAAATATTCAGAGGCCAAGGAAAAATAAAGCAAAAATAGGAATATGAACTTCAGTGATAATAGCGTGCTAACTTGGACAAAGGTATCACACTAAGGTAGACTGTGATGAGGGACTGGCTGGGAACTTCCTTTCAGTTAATTTTGCTGTGAACCTAAAACTACTCTAAAAATGTAATCTATTTAAAACGCAAACCATAAGATAGGCATGGTGGCCCATGACTTTAATCCCAGCACTAAGGAATAGAGTAAATCTCTGAGTTCAAGGCTAGCCTAGTCTACACAGTGAGTTCCAGAACAGCCAGGACTAAAAAACAAAAAAGTCTATAAACTGCAGTTAAAGAAATGAAAAACTGAATAAACAAAATGGTATATGTAATTATTCTACAAGGATCTAAAAGCAATTTCTTTTTTTTTGTTTGTTTTGTTTTGTTTTGTTTTGTTTTTCGAGACAGGGTTTCTCTCTATAGCCCTGGCTGTCCTGGAACTCACTCTATAGACCAGGCTGGACTCAGAAATGTGCCTGCCTCTGCCTCCCAAGTGCTGGGATTAAAGGTGTGCACCACCACTGCCCGGCTAAGCAATTTCTTTTTATTATTGCCTAATTTTTACCACTTTCTTTAAAGATATTTACAAATATTTTCTTTTTTTTTTTCCTTGTTCCAGTCAACCCTGCTCGCTCTGGGCTGCCCTGCTTGCTTAGTGGCCCCGCTCGCCAGCCGCCCCCGCCCCCTCCCCCACCCCCGCCCGTCGCTCCGGCCAGCCCCGCTTGCTCTGGTCGCCTGCTCGCTCTAGCCGACAAATATTTTCAAGACATATTCTAAGTAACTTTGGATACCCGAATGCAAGCATGCAAGCAGCTAAAGTTACAGTTTCAAGTAACTAACAACATTGTACCTTACATGCCCTTTAATGGGAAAAACAAAACTGCAGAGGCAGCAAGATAGTTCGGCCAGCACAGGGGCCTGCCATGAAAGCCTACAGCCTGTGGTCATCCCAGGGAATCACAGTGAACCAACTCCACCAAGCTGTCTTCTGACATGTGCCATGGACACAAATCATACAGATATATACACAGTAATAATAAAATTCTAAAACAAAATGAACTGCAGGAAAATCTTGTACCCAGGTATTTGAAGCATAGCATAGCCTGAGACCCTAACACCTCAACTTTTAACAAAAGAAAGAAACCTTATAAATGGTACTGATAAAAAAGATGTGAATTTACTTTGTGCTTAAGCAAAATGAATACATTTATCAATGTTATTGGAAACGGGCCTACCCCGTAAATAAGGGGAAAAAATGCAACGGAGAAAGCTTAGAAAGAACTTTATAAAATTAAGAGTTTCAACTAGAGGTATCAAACAAGCATTTGATTTATTGATTAAATAAATTTAAGTTTATTTCCTAGCTTTGCATATTCAGAGAACTTGAAGGAATTATACCCTATGGGCAAACACAATGCCTAGATTTTGATTTATAAACACCATCTTCTACTGGAAATAGGGCCACCAGAATAAAAAAACTACCAAAATCTGAGCCAGGAAATGTAAGATAAATAACACCGTATACAAGAACGAGTAAGAGGCAGGGGCAGGTGGATTTCTGAGTTGGAGGCCAGCCTGGTCTACAAAGTGAGTTCCAGAACAGCCAGGGCTATACAGAGAAACCCTGTCTCGAAAAACCACAAAAAAAAAAAGAAAAGAAAAGAAAAAAGAAAAAGTAAAAGGCCTACTCCTAGGAAGACAGCTGCAGGTGATGCATTCTTTTCTGAGCACCTGGCAAGATGGTGCAAGTGGAGTAAAAGAAGCAGAACTTCCTCAAGTTCACCTACTATGACATGGCCCTGAACCAGCTGCTAACCATGTCCTATGAGTAGCTGGTGCACTGTACAGCACCTGCCAGAAGTGGCACCAGAACCAAGGCCTGGGGTGGACACTGCACTCACTGCCCAGTAGCTAGTGCAAGGCCAAGGAGATGCCCCATGGAGAAGCCAGAGGTGGTGAAGACCCACCTCTGAGACACGTCCTGCTGGAGATGATGGCAAGCTCGGTGGGTTTGTACAACAAGGCCTTCAGCCACAAGTCTCTCATCACCTACACAGGCCACCCAAGCCTCCCACTCTATTCCCCTCAAGGAGCTGTGAGCAAAGAGGAGGTAGGAAGCTGGTAGTAGGAAAAGCGGCCCAGTGGTTACTAGAGCGTTTGCTTAGTTCAATCCTCAGTTTGAAGGGGAGATTCTTTGGCTGGACAGTAGTTCATGAAGCTTAAGAGGCATGAGAATTAGTACAAATTCCAGGACCAATTAAGGCTGCACTACAAGACACTAGCATTAAAAAGGATAGTAGAGTCAAAACACTCATTTTAGACAGTCTGAACTCCAACTCAGAAAACAGAGTTTGATGTTTGATTCTAAAGATGGTTAATTGTAAGTTTTTTTTTGTCAACTGGACACAAATTAGAGTCACCCAAGAAGAAAACCCCTCGATTGAAGAATTGCCTTCATCAGATTGGCATGTGGGCATGTCTGTGGGGCATTTTATTTTCTCTGCTCTTGCTTTTTTTTTTGAGACAGGGTCTCACTGTGTAGCTCTGGTTGGCCTGGAAATTGCTAGGCAGAGTGGGCTGACCTTGAAGAGATTTGCCCACCTCTGGCTCAGGAGTGTTGGGGGTGGGTCCAGCCCTCTATGAGCAGTGCCACTTAGACAGAGAGTCCTGAGTTATAGGTGAAAACTGAGCAAGCCGTAGAGAACAACTCTGTAAGGCAAGTTAGGTCCTCCTTGGTCTCTGCTTAGCTCCTGCCTTGGCTTCCCTAGATGAACTGTAACCTATAATCCAAGCGAACCCTTTCCTCCCCTAGTTGCTTTGGGTCAGTCATTTAACACAGCCACAGAAAAGCAAAGTAGGGCTGCTGGAAAACAAGCTATTCTAATAAACAATCTCCAAAAGCATTGCTGGTTCTAACAACTTTCTTCACAATGGAGAACTGAGCAAAGGTGAACAAGAATTAAACAGCATAATTAGAAGGACAAATGACAGGCTTCTCAATGGACACTGCTCTGACCAAATAGTGTACTTGCCATAAAACTTAACTAAGTCTAAGCAGGAGGAAATAAGAGAACCAGATTATAGAACTTTAAGATACACTACATGAACGCATTAAAAATGTTATGCTAGGCTGGAGAGATGACTCAGCAGCTAAGAACACTGGATGCTCTTCCAGAAGACCAATGTTCAATTCCCAGCACCACCACAGCAGTTCACAAGTATCTGTAACCCCAATTCCAGGGGATATATGTGCCCTCTTCTGACCTATGAGGCCACAAAGCACAGACATACATGCAAGCAAAAGACTCATACACATAAAATAACTATACCTAAAATAAAAAAGGCTTTAGCTCAGCGGTGGAACATTGGCCAACCAAGAGCAACTAACTCCCTGAGCTCAAACACAGTACATAGACAAAAAGAAAAATTTAAAACAAATATGAAAGACTGGGCAATGGTGGCGCATGCCTTTAAATTCCAGCACCCAGGAGGCAAAGACAGCAGTTCTCTGTGAGTTTGAGGCCAGTCTGGTCTACAGAGTGAGTCCAGGGCTACAAAGAGAAAGCCTGTCTCAAAGACCAAAACAAAACAAACTGCCCCCTCTGAAAGAAAGAGAAATGACCAAAATTCAAACAGGCTAAAGAGAAATTACAAATGTTTATAATCCTATATTAGAATTAGGGGAGAGTGGAAAAAGTGAACTTTTAACATTTTCAATTTCCTCCAAAACCAATGTATTTTTAGTACTCTTAATGCATAATAGGAGAGGAAAATTGTCTACAAGTTGCAGGCCAGCTAGTTTGAAGGAACAAGGATAGCATAGAGGAGAGAGACCTTGCAACAAGGTAGGAGATAACTGACTCCCAAGAGTATTCTTTTTTATTTGTTTGTTTTGGGTTTTTTTTGTTGTTGTTGTTGTTGTTTTTTAGAGACAGGGTTTCTCTGTATAGTCCTGGAACTCACTCTATAGACCAGGCTGGCCTTGAACTCAGAAATCTGCCTGCCTTTGCCTCCCAAGTGCTGGGGTTAAAGGTGTGTGCCACCTGGCCAAGAGTATTCTCTAACGTTTGCCAAGAAAGCACACACACATATACATTTTTTTTAATGTAGGTTAAGAGTAGGAGGAATTTTAGAGCCGGGCTTGGTGGCGCACGCCTTTAATCCCAGCACTCGGGAGGCAGAGGCAGGTGGATTTCTGAGTTCAAGGCCAGCCTGGTCTACAAAGTGAGTTCCAGGACAGCCACGTTCTATACAGAGAAACCCTGTCTCGAAAAACCAAAAAAAAAAAAAAAAAAAAAAAAAAAAAAAAAAAAAAGAGTAGGAGGAATTTTAAATACTTAACGATGAAAGTATTTAATCATTTAACAAATACTTGTTGTGTATCTATGTACCAGGTATTATGATGGAAAACTATGCTGTAAGAACCAAAAGTAAACAAGTCTGACCTAATGCCTCTATTTGTAAAGCTTGCACAGAGGACAAATCAAAGAAACAAACGGACCAACATAATATCAAAACTGTGGGTATCTGACCTGAAGGAGTTAAAACTACCTAATATGAAATCTAAGACACTTCCCTTAGTAAGAAACGAGACCTATAGGAAAAGGATGTATGGGGCTATATAATGGGAACTGTCTATTAAAGCAGAAATGATCCCGGTATATCCAAGGGAACCAAAGCACCTGTAACCAAACCTTGCAAAATACATAAAGCATTTCTGATGACAATACCCAAGACTGCCCCCTGGCCTCCACAGACATACACAAAAGTGCCTTGTATGAGAACTCTGGAAGTTTGCTTTAAAAAAAAAAAATTACAGAAATATTATAAGACTATGTTTTAATCCTAGGTGTGGGGACATGAGGCTGATTTACAGCAGCTGACTAATGACAAGAGGCATGGTTTTACCAGCTGCAGAGAGTTTCTGCATCTGTATATTTGGAATTCTGGGAGCTTTCAGGAGGTATATAAACACCAGGACTGGGCAGTGGTGGCACACGCCTTTAATCCCAGCTCTTGGGAGCCAGAGGAGGGCGGATTTCTGAGTTCGAGGCCAGCCTGGTCTACAAAGTGAGTTCCAGGACAGCCAGGGCTAGACAGAGAAACCCTATCTCGAAATAAATAAATAAATAAATAAATAAATAAATACCACCAGGACCCTGCGAGGCAGTGTCAGTGATTGTTGGTCTCTTAGGGGCTTGCTTGCAGTTTGTTAGTAGTCATGCACAAAGAAACAAGAAGAAATTAGATTCAGGGACCTCTCTCCCTCCACCACCACCCCTTCTTTATCTAGTGATGGGGTGAAGCTGGGAGATAAAGGGTGGGAAAAAACCCCACAAAGTAGCAAAGACCAGCTACAGTGCCTATGCACATACACATAAACATGCACGTACACGCACAAACACACACAATAATCTCACACTTAAAACAAAAGGCTTGAGCTGAGCTTGACAGCACATTCACAACACTTCAAAGGCAGAGGGAACAGAGAGAAGTTGTGGCCAGCCTTGTCTACAGAGCAAGTTTTAGGCCAGAACCTATCTTGAAAACAACAAGATTTATCTGCTTTAGACTAAGGTATAGCTCAGTGCTAGAGCGGGGCCTGAGTTTAATTTGCACTCCTTGCACATGTCCCTACCTCTACCCCTGGAAAAAGAAATGGAAAGAAAATGGAAAAGGTGCCTTTTAATTAAAGAAACTGGGTCTTTCAAAAAGGCAACAAATGGAAACTTAAAAACACAGGAACACTTTAAACACATAACATTTACTGGGCACTGTACTCAAGATCAGGCCCTAGAAATCTATTTTATAAAGTTGCATAAGGCAGAAACATTGTCCACGATGTTCCCTGCCTAGCCTTTCACCATGTCTGACTTAACTTTGAAGTGTACCTTTCAGCACAATGGGTCTCAACCTTCCTATTCCTATTCATGTTGTGGTGACCTCAAACAAAATAATTCCATTGCTACTTCGTAACTATAATTTTGCTACTGTTATGAGTTACAGTGTTAATGCCTAATATACAGGATGATTATCAGATAGTTGACCTGTGGAGGGGGGTCTCGACCCACAGGTTGAGAACCACTGTTGTTAGCAGAATGTGGTTATAATTCTAGTCTTTTGGGAAGTGGAGGCAGGAAGATGGTTAAGTTCAAGGGCAGGCCGATGGGTTACAAGTCCTCTCTTAAACAAGTCAACTAACCCAGTCTTTGTCTCTCCCACTGTCCACACCCTACTTCAATAGTTTAAGATCTTTCACTAGACAACTGTTAGCTTTCTCACAGGATTTCACTGGCTATTTCCCCCAAGCCAACTGTGACAACCAAAATGACTCTGAGATTGCCTACAACAGCCCCTGGTGCATCAAAGTTGTCCAAAGTGACAATCACTGCTCGAATCTGATTCCATAGCAAACTGCCCTCCTCATGCAGTAGCAGAAAAGTTAAGTCCCAAAGCCACAGCGCAAGATTAAAATAGACAGACACCTCTGATGTTAAGGACCTCACTTAACACCAAAAATAACGATGTATTGAGCGCGCCTGTGCACACACACACACAACTATCAACAATCCCGTCCTCGACTTTCTTGGGTATGTGTACTAAAAATCATTTCTCCTTAAGCTCAAATTCTGAAAAATCTGTACACTGTATGAAGTTTAGCCCACTGTATAGACATTAGAAAAGCTCCCAGACATTAGAAAAGTATGAGAATCTAAGGGGAACAATATGGTTGCTTGTGCTCAAGTCAGTCTTTTCTTGGAGTTGATATAAATAGGAACTTTCATGGGCAAAAATCACTGTCTACACTTCAGGGTATCGAGCCGCTTAAACAATAGTCACTAAATAAAATAACCACAAGGGAAGCAACTAACCATGCGTTCTTATGCGTAATAAACTGGACAGAAAATGATCACACTCTCTCAATTCCCCGTCCTTTCAGAACTTATCCAAAGATATCGCCAAGCTAGAACAAGACTTTTCCGGGACGGTTAAGTTATCTTTAAAAACTTAGTACTAAAAACTCCAAAGGCCAGGTTGTCCAATGAAACCACGCAAGTCACAAAAGCCATCCAGAGCGCAGATCACCGACCCCAAACCCTTACCTTCAGACGTTTGATCATTTCATCGGTGGTGATCTTGTCGGTGATCTCTTTTACTCCCGGAGGGTAAGCGATCTTCCCGTCCGCACTCACGACGCCACAGAGGGCAGTGGCAGGCTTCGGCTGCGTGAAGTCCATCCTGGGGAATAACTTTTCTCTCACAGTCCTCTACCGGCCTCTATCGGTCAGAAAATCAAAGTTCAGCGGGAAAAGGGGCGACTTTGTAACCTCTTTTTCATTTCAAGAATCTCTAATCTGGAAAGGGCCCTTTCTTCCCCTCGAGGCCGGGGACCCCGCCACTCGCTCCTTCCCTGGGTTTCGGACCCGGCTAGGCGCCCGCCACCCCCACCCGAGCCAGCCCCGGTGCCACGGGGCTCTCGACTGCAGCAGCCCCGGCCGCGAGAGGCGCCGAGCAGCTCCCGGAGTTTCCTAGCCCTCTTTTCACAATGAAATGTACCCCCGAGCACCTAGGTCGGAAGTTTGGTGGCCTCGGGGGGCCAGCGAGGACCCAACGGCCCCACTCGGCTCAGGAGAAGCGGCTGGGTCCCCGCCTGGCCGGTCACCTCCGGGAAAGGAGACTCGAGGCCTAGAGGGTTCAGCTTAGGCCGCAAAACTAGGTACCCAAGAGGACCCACGCGCGGCGCCGGCGCCCGGGAGCAGAACGCCGTAGCCGTGCCGAGCCCCGGGCTCCCGGCGTCCCCGCCGCGCGGCCGCCCCTCCCCGGCCAGCCCGCCACCCCCGCCAGCCGCCCGCGGCCCGAGCCCCTCGCCAGGAAGCGGAGGACCCGGCTCCGCACTTCACATTTTTGTTCCGTAACTTCAGCAACCGAGCCCGGCGGCGCCTCAAGCCCCTCGGTCGCCCGGCGCTTCTCGGCACCGCCGAGGCCTGAGTCGCCGCTCCGGGCAACCCTGCCGGGCCTCCGCGCGCGCCCTCCCCTGCGGTCTCCCCTTCCGTCCCTCCCTTGCCGCCGCCGCCGCCGAGGGCGCGAGCCCGGCCGCCGCTTTACCTCCTCCTCATGCGGGCGGACGGTGCAGCGAGCGCCGGGCCTCTGTCAGGTGGTTGCGCCGCCGCCGCCGCCCCTCGTCGGGCTGCACACAAAGCGGCTCCGTCGGTCCCGCCGCCGCCGCCGCCCGCCCGCCCGCCCCGGAGCGGCGCTGGGGCTGGCGGTGCCGAGGAGCAGCCGCCGCGGGGGGAGAAGCGGGCCGAGCGTGCGCCGGCCGGGGCGACACTGCCGCTCTCCGTCGGGCTGAGGAAGCGCAGCCTCGGCCGCGGCTCCTCCGAGAGCCCGCGCGCGGGTGCACGCCCGCGCGTCCCCCGCGCCCGTCCGCTCGCTCGCTCGCTCGCCGGCCGCCCGCCCGCCCGCACCTCGCGCCCACCCGCACCAGACGCCCTCTCGCCGCGGCGCGCTCCCGGCCCGCCCGTGCCCCGCGGAGCCCGAGCGTCGCCGCGCACAGCCGGAGCCCGTCACGCGAGCGGCGCGAGAGCCCGCGAGAGCACCGCGCGCCTCGCTCCCGCCCCTTCTTCCGCCGGCCGAGCCCCCGCCTCCCTCGAGCCCGACGCGGCCGCGCGCGTGGTGGACAGCGCCGCCACCCGTTTGGCGCCAAGACCTGCCCGCGCGGGCGCCTCTGGGGGGCCGGCAGCCGGGCGGGCGCGTGGAGGAGGAGCCCCGGTGGCGGGAAGCAAACCCCGGGAGGCGCCGCTTTGAGACGCTCCCGGCCGCCGCCGCCGCGGAGTCCTGGGCTCTTGAAGGCGGCTAGCGTGGTGGGGATGTGACCGGACCGGTGGAGAAATGGTTAATTCCCCGGAGAAACGGCTGCTTTCCCCTCCAAACAGAGCTCTGGAAGCCCAGGCGAAGTTTTACAACTCGGGCTGCTCATTCTCCTGTCTTCGGAGAGTCGCCCGAGGTCGCAGCCTGCGACCTTAGTTAGACTCCTACCATTAAGATGTTCAAAGCTAAGCTGCAAAATAGGAAGTTGGCATGCGATCTCAAGCTATGGTGCCCGGGCTTCTGGCCTCCCAGTCATCTTGGGTACAGGCTGAAAACACAGATCAGGGTTCCTGATAGTGAAACCCAGAAAAAGAAAGAGGGAGGGTGTTTTTAGAGATTTACAAATTACCTATGTGAATCTGAGTCTGAGAGTCTGAGACCTCTTTTTTTTTTTTTTTTAAGTTGTGAAGACACCAAAGCTTTCCTTTTTCTATCCTCCAAAGGAAAGGATTGCCAAGGAAAACTCAGTGCAGCGGTGTCTGAGCAATTTAAGGTAAATATTGAAGCGAATGAACCTGAACAATACACACATAATTTTAGGAAACCACTTTTCAAACAATAAGCAGGTGGTGCACGCCTTTAATCCTAGCACTTGGGAGAGAGAGGCAAGCGGATCTCTCGAGTTCAAGGCACCCTGGTCAATCCAGGACAGCAGATAGCCAGGGCAACAAAGAAACCCTGTCTCAAAAATATAAAATATAGCCGGGTGTGGTGGCGCACGCCTTTAATCCCAGCACTCGGGAGGCAGAGGCAGGCGGATTTCTGAGTTCGAGGCCAGCCTGGTCTACAAAGAGAGTTCCAGGGCTATACAGAGAAACCCTGTCTCGAAAAACAAAAAAAACAAAACAAACAAACAAAAAACAACAACAAAAAGAAGCTGGACAACAATTGAATTTATGCATTGTTCTCTAAAATGCCCGCCTTTTTTTTTTTTTTTTTTGGTCTGCAGATAGGCACCCCTATGTACCATTATGCCCAGCAACTATCCATTATTGAAAGGTATTCTTTGCATATGAAGGGAAAATACAACTACACAGTGTATTACTTTGTTATTATTTCTCTAAGCCACTGTTTCACCTTTGTGGAGACAAACCATCCCCAAGGCAATTCTTATAAAAGAAAACATTGAATTAGGGCCATTCTTACAGTTTCAGAGGCTTAGACACTGGGCCGAGCTTGGACTTTTGAAAACTTAAGACTCACCCCCATAGCTACACTTCCTCTAATAAAGCTAAACCTCCTAATCCTTTCAAATAGTGCCATTTCCTGGTGACTAAGCATTCAAACAGTAAACCTATAGGAGCCATTCTTATGCAAACCTCCTACTAGTGTATAATTTTGTAGCTTTCAAAAGATAGTAAACCCTGAGATTTAAAACATAATTGAAACCATTGCAAAACTTTTTAGAGTCTGTAGCCCAAGCCAGCCTTCCAATTTGCAGATACTTCTCTCAATGTCTACACCATATTTACATTTTTTCCTCGTTCTGGTCAACCCCGCTCGCTCCAGCCGGCCCCACTCTCTGGCCGGCCAGGTTCAGCCCCCCACACCCCTCACTCCGGCTAGCCCCGCTCGCTCCGGCTGTCCCCATTTGGCCCTGCTGACTCCCGTGGGGCCCCGCTCCCTCCGGTTGGCTCTGCTCACTCTGGTCCAAGGATTCGTTTATTATTATTATTATTATTATTATTATTATTATTATTATTATTCATAAGTACGCTGTAGCTGACTTCAGACGCACCAGAGGAGGGCGTCAGATCTCATTAAGGGTGGTAGTAAGCCACCATGTGGTTGCTGGGATTTGAACTCATCACCTTCGAAAGAGCAGTCGGGTGCTCTTACCCATTAAGCCATCTCACCAGCCCCATATTTACATTTTTTACTTTATTTTTATTTTAAAAGGAAAAGTTTTATTGGTTTACTTACAAGAATTTGGATGAGGAGCTATCTTTAGGAACATGAGAGATCCCAGGACAACTGTCAAATAGCAATTTACAACAGGAAGTTCTGCTTTTGCATTATTCAACATAGTGGCCACTAGCCATTATCCTAGAGAAATGATGATTTTTTTTAATTTATTATTATTATTTTTTCTCTGTATACAGTGTTTCTCTGTATAGCTCTGGCTGTCCTGGAGCTCACTTTGTAGACCAGGCTGGCCTCAAACTCAGAAATCCGCCTGCCTCTGCCTCCCAAGTGCTGGGATTAAAGGCATGCGCCACCATGCCCAGCTAAAAAATTTATTTTTTTATTGGATATTTTCTTCTTCTTTTTGTTTTTTGGTTTTTTGAGTACACAGGGTTTCTCTGTGTAGCCCTGGCTGTCCTGGAACTCATTCTGTAGACCAGGCTGGCCTTGAACTCAGAAATCTGCCTGCCTCTGCCTCCTACATGTTGGGATTAAAGGCATGCACAACCATGCTCAGCGGATATTTTCTATAGAATCTTCACAGGACCTAGGGCCTTTCCTCTCATCGATGACCAACCAGGCCATCCTCTGCTACATATTCAGCTGGAGCCATGAGTCCCACCATGTGTATTCTTTGGTTGGTGGTTTAGTCCTAGGGAGCTCTGGGCGTAGTGGTTAGTTCATATTGTTGTTCCTCCTATGGGGCTGCAAACCCCTTTAGCTCCTTAGGTACTTTCTCTATCTCCTTCATTGGGGACCCTTTGCTCAGTCCAATGGATGACTGTGAACATCCACTTCTGTAATTGTCAGGCACTGGTTTAAAAAAAATTTAAGAAGCCTAGCGTGGTGGTGCACGCCTTTAATCCCAGCACTCGGGAGGCAGAGATAGGTGGATTTCTGAGTTCGAGGCCAGCCTGGTCTACAGAGTGAGTTCCAGAACAGCCAGGGCTATACAGAGAAACCCTGTCTCGAAAAACAACAACAACAAAAAAAAAAAAAAAAAAAAAAAAAAAAAAAAAAAAAAAAAAAAAAAAAAAAAAAAAAAAAAAAAAAAAAAGGTCAAAGTCATCCTCAGCTACACAAGACTCTGTGTCAAAACAAGACAAAAGACAAACAGAAAAGGGAATGAAAGGAAGAATAAAAAAATGGATTGTCGGGCTGGTGAGATGGCTCAGTGGGTAAGAGCATCCGACTGCTCTTCCGAAGGTGATAAGTTCAAATCCCAGCATCCACATGGTGGCTCACAACCATCCATAACGAGATCTGGCGCCATCTTCTGGAGTGTCTGAAGACAGCTACAGTGTACTTACATATAATAAATAAAATAAATTTAAAAAAAATGGATTGTCTACCTACCAGTCTGTGTGTGTGTGTGTGTGTGTGTGTGTGTGTGTGTGTGTGTTTATGCATGTAGACCTATATCCCTGTATTATTGGTTCTCAACCTTCCTAATGCTGAGAACCTTTAATACATTTCCTCATGACCCCCCCCAACCACAAAATTATTTTGTTGCTACATAACTGTAATTTTGCTACTGTTATGAGTCGTAATGTAAATATCTGATAATGCAACTCCAAAGGGGTTGTGAGCCACGGGTTGAGAACCACTGACCTGTATGAGTTTAATTAGGGCTGCTTACAGGAGCACAGTTTGTGGGAGAAAGTGGCTCCACCCCTCTCTTCCTCCCTTAGCAACTATTAACTACCTATATAGATCATAGCTGGGTGTGAGGTTTTGTGAACACCTCTACCTGACACAGGAGGCTGTCTTCGGGCAGTAGTTGCTGCTGCTGCTCCCCCATCCCACCCCACCCCCGTTAGTGCTGCTTGGTTCCAGTCGGCTGGTCACTGCAGTTTGTCAAGCGGTCATAAACAAAGAGATGAGAAGAGAGCTGGCAAGATGGCTCAGTGGGTAAGAGCACACTGACTGCTTTTCCGAAGGTCTTGAATTCAAATCCCAACAACTACATGGTGGCAACCACCCATAACGAGATCTGACCTTCTGGAGCATCTGAAGACAGCTACAGTGTACTTATGTATAATAATAAATAAATCTTTAAAAAAGAGAGTTGAGAAGAAATTGGCTGACTACAGAAAATTGTTCTTGTCTCTAGGAAATCAGCAGGAAGTAGGAAGGGATTAGGTCTGAATAAGGGTTGGAAGAGAGGTAGACATATCTGACTTGTGATGGTTTGTATATGATCGGCCCAGGGAATAGCACTCTTAGGTGTGGCCCTGTTGAAGTAGGCGTGTCACTGTGGGTATGGACTTTAAGACCCTTATCCTAGCTGCCTGGAAGTCAGTCTTCCACCAGCAGCCTTCAATGAAGATGTTGAACCCTCAGCTCCGCCTGCACCATGCCTGCCTGGTCATTGCCATGCTCCCACCATGATGATAATGGACTGGACCTCTGAACCTGTAAGCCAACCCCAATAAAATGTTGTCCTTTATAAGAGTTGCCTTGGTCATGGTGTCTCTTCACAGCAGTAAAACCCTAAGACACCTACGTATGAACATGCTCCTAAAGATATGTGCAAATATACATGGGAGTGTGTGCACATGTGTGCATATATATATATATATATATATATATATATATATATATATNAGTCGGTCAAGAATATCTTAGAGCCAAAGCAATAATCTTAGATGTTTGGACATCTAAGAGCTGTTAACCTGCCACCAAAAAACAAAACTCTTCTTCCCTCTGGTTCCTCTGGTACATTGCTACACTGTGGTCATTCTAAAGCAGGGAATTTTGCTTCCCCCCACCCCCCACCCCAATTCTCTATTGCCCTGCCCTGCCCTGCCCTGCCCTGCCCATTGCCCTCTCAGGAGCTCCATAACTGTTAGGTTAACCTTTAACTATGCATCTTGGATGGCCTACTGTGTTCTAAGCACAGCCCTCCTAACTTTATTGCTTTTTATTCCCCTTCCCACCTCTCCCCTTCTCTCCCCTTCTCTCCCCTTCTCTCCCCTTCTCTCTCTCTCTCTCTCTCTCTCTCTCTCTCTCTCTCTCTCTCTCTCTCTCTTTTGTTTTTGGAGAGTTTGCTTTGTTTTAAAGGTTTACTTCTATTTTACACGTTTGTGTGAGTTCCTGCGTTGTGGATGTGCACCACTTGCATGCCCGATGCCTTCAGAGGCCACAAGCAAACCTCACTGAAGGGGAAGGTGGCTGGCCAGCAGGAGGAGGCTGCTGCATGGCTGGCTGCTGAGGGCTGATGCAACAGCAGCGCTGCCTTACAGTAGGACATCAGGTAATCACACGAGAAATAAGATCTTGCCAAAACCCAGCCTACACCAACATAGCAGACAGCTACAATTATTTGCTTTGTTATAATAGTGTCTCTGTTTAGTATTAGCACGACAGTTTTGAATGTTCCCATCATGTGTCTGAGTTATGAGACATCTGAAACCCCCATGTAAAGATAAGAGAGAAATACTCCATACCATGGATGTACACTACCTTTTTCGCCACCCTCACTGATGAATCCTCTCAGCCATCAAGATGACCTATGAAAAATGTTGATCCAAACCAGGTGAGGTGGCATATGACTGTAATTCCAGCAGGACTTGGGAGGCAGAAGGAACAACATAACATATCAATTTCCTGGTCTGCCAGAGCTACAAAGTGAGACACTGTTAGAAAGAAAGAAAGAAAGAAAGAAAGAAAGAAAGAAAGAAAGAAAGAAAGAAAGAAAAGCCTAGTGGCACATTTCTTTAATCCCAGCACTTAGGAGACAGAGGCAGGCAGATCTCTGTGAGTTCAAGGCCAGCTGGTCTATAAAGTGAGTTCCAGGACAAGCAGGGCTACACAGACAAACACTATCTTTAAAAAAGAAAAAAAGCCGGGCAGTGGTGGCGAACGCCTTTAATCCCAGCACTCGGGAGGCAGAGGCAGGCGGATTTCTGAGTTCGAGGACAGCCTGGTCTACAAAGTGAGTTCCAGGACAGCCAGGGCTATACAGAGAAACCCTGTCTTGAAAAATCAAAAAAAAAAAAAAAAAAAAAAAAAAAAAAAAAAAAAAAAAAAAAAAAAAAAAAAAAAAAAAAAAAAAAAGAGAGAGAGAGAGAGAGCGAAAGAGAAAAAAAAAAAAAAAAGATGAGAGATGGCTCAATAGTTGAGAGCACTGTTTGCTCTCAAACTCCCATTCCAGGACCTCTAATGCCCTCTTCTGGCCTCTGCAGTGGGAGCACAGACATACATCCAAGCAAAACACTGGATCACACAAAATAAGTACATTTAAGGGCCAGGAATGTATGCAGCTCAGTTACCAAAAGTGAACACTCACCTGGCATGCAGGAAACCCTGACTTTGATCCCAGCACCATATAAACCAAACCTGC
Source organism: Mus minutoides (assembly GCA_902729485.2). Taxonomy (NCBI): domain Eukaryota; kingdom Metazoa; phylum Chordata; class Mammalia; order Rodentia; family Muridae; genus Mus; species Mus minutoides. The sequence goes on from LR750054.1 coordinate 273,957, forward strand.
TGGCATAGGCTTATAATCCTAGCAATCTGGAGGTAGAAGGAGGATTGGAATTCAAGGTTAAGAGTACTTGCTTCTGGCTGGAGAGAGGGCTCAGTGGTTAAGAGCACTGACTGCTCTTTCCAGAGGTCCTGAGTTAAATTCCCAGCAACCACATGGTGGCTCACAACCATCTGTAATGGGATCTGATGCCCTCTCCTATATATTCACTGTGTCTGAAGACAGTTACAGTGAATATATAGGCATATCAAAACCGACTAGATATTCACTGTGTCTGAAGACAGTTACAGTGTACTCATAAACATAAAATAAAATAAATACAAAAAATATAAATAAATAAAAAGTCAGAGCTTTCCATGCTGTGTCAAGGACATTATTCATCCACAATGAACTCAGTAATAACTCAGTTAGGAAACAGAAGCCAAATTGGAAAGCCACATATCTAACTAAATTGGTCTCCAAAATATGCCTTCACAGCTGGTTTCTTTGAACAGGCTTTTGAATTTTCTAGAAGCCCATCTGTGCACTTCCTTGTGAAAATTGTAGTGGGGTTGATTTTTGTTGTCTCTGTGTCCGTTTTGAACTGTCTCTTGTGGCTGGCCTGACTAAACTAAACAAACTCTTCTCCTCCTCCTCCTCCTCCTGGAAACTCTCCTAGAGTGTGGTTTTCACACTAGGAACAGATCAGACACAGGCCGCCTCCCAAGGCCATCTACCAGGAGAAACAACTGTCCTAAGAGGCTTTTGGCTGGCCGCAGAATGACCACCAGGATGAAGAAGTGTTCTGCGAAGGCAGCTGTAAACACATGCCAGATTCTCGGATTCACTTCAGGGAAAAGCTGGAGGACAGGTAGAGCCCTTCCCTAGAAAGAAACCTCAAGGAAAATTCACCTGATTCAGTTTGAGTGGAAATGGGTATTTTGTCCACCAGGTGACCTTGGGGTCACTTAGACCTATGACTATGTAAGATTGACCTCTAGCATTTATTAAAGGGGACTTGAATCCTTTTTCTGTATCTTTGATTGTAGGTGCACTCTACCTAGGCGTCATCCCCTTGGAGGTGCAAATTTAGACTTGCCTAGCGAACAATTTCTTTTTTTTTTTTTTTTAGTTTTTCCAGACAGGGTTTCTCTGTAAAGCCCTGGCTGTCCTGGAACTCACTTTGCAGACCAGGCTGGCCTCGAACTCAGAAATTCGCCTGCCTCTGCCTCCCAAGTGCTGTCTTTTTTTTTTTTTTTTAAAGATATATTTATTTATGAATACCCTGTAGCTGTCTTCAGCCACACCAGAAGAGGGTGTTTGATTCCATATAGATGGTTGTGAGCCACCATGTGATTGCTGGAATTTGAACTCAGGAACCCTGGAAGAGCACTCAGTGTTCTTAACCACTGAGCCATCTCTCCGGCCTCCTGCTAACAATTTCTTAAGTGAATGAACAGGTTACTGAAAGACTGATACTCTGAAAGGTGAAGAGAAACTGTTTGGAGAAGCAGTAAATGAAAAACCTTAATGAATGCTAGGAAAGAGCTGTCAGTCTGCCTATATATGTGTTATATAGATGATATTTGATATGCCTATATGTGTGTTAGATAGATGATGTTTTTTTTTTGTTGTTGTTGTTGTTGTTGTTGTTGTTGTTTTGAGACAGGGTTTCTCTGTGTAGCCCTGGCTCTCCTGGAACTCACTCTGTAGACCAGGCTGGCCTCGAACTCAGAAATCCGCCTGCCTCTGCCTCCCACCACGCCTGGCCTAGATGATATTTGGTATGTCTATATGTGTGTTATAGAGATGATAGCTTTCTACTTAATGATGAAAAACTTATAAAAAGCTGTATTTTGGGGGGATGGAGAGATGGCTTAGTGGTTGAGAACACAGCTGTTTTTCCAAAGGTGTGATTCCCATCTCCCATATGGAGGCTCATGGCATCTGTAGCTCCAGTCTGACACCATGTGTGTCCTCGGATGGCAGCACCCAGCACATTATATATACGTGCAGGCAAAACACCTCTACAACGTAGAGTAAAATAATAAAATAAATAAGAATTAAAAAAAAAAAAAAAAAAGAACTGGAACTGGACAGCCAGCTCAGCAGTTAAGGGCACTGACTGTTCTTCCAGGGGACCCAGGTTCAAATCCCAGCACCCACATGGCAGGCAGCACACACCTGTTGGTAACTCTAAGATCTGAAATTCTACATAAACCATGCATGCAGGCAAAATGCCAATGCAGATAAAATCAAGTAAATAAATTAAAACTTTATATATTTATTAAAGGGGGAGCTGGAAGATGGCTCAGTGGTTAAGAGCACTGTCCTGTTCTCTCAGGGGACCAGAGTTCAGTTTCTAATCTTTGGAGGCTCGCAGCAGCCTGAAACTCTATCTCCAGGGGATCCAATGCCCTCTTCTAGCTTAGGGCTAGAGTTACAGTCCACTGCAGCCTGTGGCTGGAGGAATGTTGTTACAGAATGTGGTGATGACTTGCCACTCTGGTCCAATGGAGCCCATAGGTATATAATCCATCTGTACCTTCTTGAATGGGTACCCCAATGTACACACACATACACACAAATAATGAAAAATAACCCTTTAAAAAAAGCTGTATTTGGACTAGAGAGATGGCTCAGAGGTGAAGAGCACCATGTGCTCTTCCAAAGGATCTGAGTTCAAATCCCAGCAACCACATGGCTCATAACCGTCTATAATGAGATCTGGTGCCCTCTTCTGGCCTGGAGGCATACATGCAGGCAGGACCTTGTATACAGAATAAATAGAGGAGAACAAAAGCTGTATTTGATTGGGTTTAAATGAAATTTAGCAGATTCAATAAGTAGCTCAGTGGAAGAATTCCTGCCTAGCATCCTGAGGCCCTGGGTTTGAACTCAGATAATGCCAAACGAAACAAAACATTGGTTTAAAAAAGAAATAAGAGGCCTGGCAGTGGTGGTGCACGCCTGTAATCCTAGCACTTGGGAGGCAGAGGCAGGTGGATTTCTGAGTTCGAGGCCAGCCTGGTCTACAGAGTGAGTTCCAGGACAGCCGGGGTTATACAGAGAAACCTTGTCTCGAAAAACTGAAAAAAAAGAAAAAAAAAAACAAAACAAAAAACGAATCTTTGGGCTGGAGCAAGCAGGGACTGAGCAAGCGGAGTTGACCAGAGCGAGCAGAGGCAGAGGCTCTAAAATGCTAAAAATTCAATCCCCAACAACCACATTAAGGCTCACAACCATCTGTACAGCTACAGTGTACTCACATACATAAAATAAATCTTTTTTAAAAAACCCATATCTATCACCCCAGCACTCAGGATGCAGAGTCTAAGTTTCAAGAGACCCTATAAGACTGCTTCCAACTCCACTGCAAAAACAAAAAACAAAAAACAAAAACAAAAAACCTAAGTGGGGGAGGATGTTGTTGAAGAAAAATAAGTAATTATCCCAAAGAAATAGAAATGGACTAAATTATATTATAATTCCTGTGACTTCAGTAAGTCTTTGGTAAATAAATTATAACCACGTGTCACTTGTTAATAAGGATGACTTTCCTGAGAAATGAATTGTTAAGTGCTTATTGAAACACTGGATATTTGCACAAGCCCAGATGGTACAAGTCAGTCATTTGATGATGTGGACTTAGTTTTTATTGTCTGACTCTGTATGTGTGGGGGCATGCACATGCATGGGGCACGTGGACATCAGAAGACAGCTTTTTTTTTTTTTTTTTTTTTTGAGACAGGGTTTTTCTGTATAGCCCTGGCTGTCCTGGAACTCACTCTGTAGACCAGGCTGGCCTGGAACTCAGAGATCCGCCTGCCTCTGCCTCCCTGGGATTAAAGTCGTGCGCCACCGCTGCCTGGCTGAGAAGACAACCTTTAAGCGTTAAGTTCTTCCCTTCCAGCACGTGGGCCCCAGGGATTAAACTCAGATAGATCCTCAGGCTTGGCAGGGAACACCTTTACCTACTAAGCCATCTCAACAGTGCTCATGTGACCTCTTGATTTAGTTATAATATCCCAGTCAACGTGAGATCTGTGGGATCCCAGCCAGTGTAACATGAGATACACCGCAAGATACACTTGTTGATAAGGAATGAGTGTAGACACGCCGATGCACACCTATAATCCTAATACTTCTGCAGGGGAAGCAAGAGGACTAGGCATTCAAGAGCAACATAGGCTAAATGAGATCCTGTCTCAAAAAAAAAAACAAACCAAAAAACCAAAACCAACCAAAGTAAAATAAAATGAATAAGCTAAAATTACTCTAAGATGATGATGGAAAAGTATAGTTTAATAAATTAATAAAAACGATAGCATAGTAGATATGTAACTTAATAACAGTCACTGATGTTAACAGTCAGGTGTTATGGATGGGGAGAATTTTGACTTCTTTAAAAACCCAGTTGTGTAAATATTTTTTTAAAGATTTATTTATTTATTTTATGCAAGTACACTGTAGCTGTCTTCAGACACTCCAGAAGAGGGAGTCAGATTTTTGTTACAGATGGTTGTGAGCCACCATGTGGTTGCTGGGATTTGAACTCAGGACCTTTGGAAGAGCAGTCAGTGCTCTTAACTGCTGAGCCACCTCACCAGTCCCAATATGTTTGTTTTTAAAGGATTTATTTATATTATGTATTATGAGTGCTCTATCTGCACGTTTACCTGAATGCAAGAAGAGGGCATCAGAACTCACTGTAGATAGCTGTAAGCCACCATGTGGTTGCAGGGAATTGAACCCAGGACCTTTGGAAGAGCAGCTGGTGTTTTAACCACTGAGCCATCTCTCCAGCCCCTGAATATACTTTTATTTTAATCCCAGGTGCGGCATATGGCACTGCTTTAGCTTGTCCACAGCAGGCTATAGAAATGCCAGAGCCCTAAGAGGCTTCAGCAGTTGATGCTGCCTGCTGGTTCCTGCTGCTGCTGCTTTTGCTGGTTGCAGTTGCTGATTGGAGATATCCTGACAATGAAGATTGGATTTGCCCCCCAAGGGGCTTAATGCCCCTAATCAGCAGGAAGTAGGCTAGAGAGACCTATACCACCCCTTCTGTCTAGCCTTCCTCTAGGCTACCTAATATTGGGGGTTGGAAAGGATTAGGGTGGAAAAAGATGGTAGATATAAGAAGCCAATAAAGTAGCCCAAAAGTACCGCACATAATCATGTGTTCAAACCTTTCACATAACTTAGTGCAATAACTCTTTTAATTTTTTTAAGAGTTATTTATTTAATATATATGAGTATACTGTAGCTGTCTTCAGACACACCAGAAGAGGGCGTCAGATCCCATTACAGATGGTTGTGAGCCACCATTTGGTTGCTGGGAATTGAACTCAGGACCTCTGGAAGAGCAGTCAGTGCTCTTAACCGCTGAGCCATCTCTCCAGCCACAATAACTCTTATATCAGCATTACCATAAACATGTAAGAATGTAAGAATGTGATATGCTGCAGCGTCATGATGGGTTTGCTGTCACTGGTGATTGGATATGTTCAGCTTCATTGTTAACCTTTTGTGTCTTTTTGTTAGATTGTATTTATTTTATTTTATTTTATTTTATTTTATGTGTATGGGTGTTTTGTCTGCATGAATAACTTACACCACATGTTTACAGCACTTAACAAGGAAGGAGTGGACTTTGGATCCTCTAGAACTGGAGTTCCAGGTGTCTGTTGGCTGCCATGTGGGTGCAGGGAACCATCTGGAAGAACAGCCAGTGGAGCTGGCTCCCTGGTCCCTTCCTTCAATTTTTTGAGACAAGGTTTCTCTATGTAACCCTGGCTGTCCTGGGACTCACTATGTAGACGGGGTTTCAAACTCTCATAAATCCCCGCCTCCAAGTATTGGAACTAAAAGTGTGTGCCATTACACTAGCTCTCTTGTTTGCTTTTTATTTCGAGATAAGGTTTCATGACTTTGAAATCACTCTGAAGCTTAGGCAGGCTTTGAACTTCAAATGTTCTTGCTTTAACCACCTATTATCTGGAATTACAGGACTGTGCTACCAGGCCCAACTTGGCTAAATCATTTTTATGTTAAATTGCTAAGATGTTCATTGTTTTAACACCTTATTTTTATTTTTATTTTTTAAATTTCATTTATATGAGTACAGTGTAGCTCTCTTCAGACACACCACAAGAGGGCATCAGATCCCATTACAGATGGTTGTGAGCCACCATGTGGTTGCTGGGAATTGAACTCAGGACCTCTGGAAGAGCAGTCAGTGCTCTTAACTGCTGAGCCATCTCTCCAGCCCAACACCTTGTTTTTAGATGATATAAGGAAACTAAACAAGTTTGGGTCAGCTGGTAAACATGGATAGAATAGAATTATTCTACAAAGAAATACATGTTTCTAGGAATCATGAAATGTGTTGGGCAAAGGTAGGTAAATCTCTGAGTTCCAGGCCAATCAAGCCTACATAGTGAGTTCCATGTCATCCAGGTCTACACAGGAAGACCTTGTCTTAAAAGAAAAAGAAAAGAGAAAAGAGAAAAAGAAAAAAGACAAACCAAAACAACAAACAAACCCAAGGGGGCTGGAGAGATGGCTCAGCGGTTAAGAGAAGTGACTGCTCTTCCAGAGGTCCTGAGTTCAATTCCCAGCAACCACATGGTGGCTCACAACCATCTGTAGTGGGGTCTGATGCCCTCTTCAGGCAAGTGGGTGTACTTGCAGCACAGCACTCATACATTAAATAAATAAAATTAAAAAACAAAAAGCCAAAGCAAACAAAACCAAGTTACTTCATACACAACTGTAACATGAAAATATTGTGTATTTAAGGCAATTCTTAAGGACTCTGACAAACCTAGGTTTCTGATACTTTTTTTTTTTTTTTTTGGTTTTTCGAGACAGGGTTTCTCTGTATAGCCCTGGCTGTAAATATATATAAATAAATATAATAAATAAATAAATCTTTTTAAAAAAAAGATACAGGCATGGCTGTGCATAACTGTAATCCCAGCACTCTGGAGGTAGAGGCAGGAGAATCAGGACTTTATGGACAGCTACATAGTGAGTTCCTGTTCATTGGGAGCTACATGAGACCCATCTCAGAAATCAAACAGGGCTGAGTATGATGACATCTTAATGCCAACACTCAGGAGGCAGAGGGAGAGACAGGTGGATATCTGGGAGATTGAGAGCACTTTAGTTTTCATAGCAAGTTCCAGGACAGCCAGGGCTAGACAGAGAGAGACCCTGTCTCAAGAGAGAGATGGAACAGAACACGGGGTCTCTGCAAAAGCAAAAAGTGCTCTTTTTTTTTTTTCAAAATTTATGATTTATTTATTTATTTATTTATTTATTTATTTTTGGTTTTTCAAGACAGGGTTTCTCTGTATAGCCCTGGCTGTCCTGGAACTCACTTTGTAGACCAGGCTGGCCTCGAACTCAGAAATCCACCTGCCTCTGCCTCCCAAGTGCTGGGATTAAAGGTGTGCGCCATCACTGCCCAGCTTAAGATTTATTTTTATCTTTAGATTTATTTATTTATTTTACAGTGTATGTGAGTACACTGTAGCTGTCTTCAGACACACCAGAAGAGGGCACTGAATCTCATTACAGATGGTTGTGAACCTCCATGTAGTTGTTGGGAACTGAACTCAGGACCTCTGGAGGAGCAATCAGTGCTCTGAACCGCTGAGCCATCTCACCGGCCTGCAAAAAGCGCTTTTTAATAGCTCTCCATCTCTTCAGTACCTAAATTTATACAATGTACTTTTACTATAGCCATCTGCCACTACTTCCCTTAAACTTCTTCTAAAGTCTCCTACTGTCTACTTTTTGGTGTGGTATTGATAATCCCCTGGGTCTAATTAATATTGCCCATATGTGCATGAATATGGGGTCATCCACTGGGCCATGTTCCCACAGAAGAGTGACTGTCCTTTAGTAGCATCAGTTGCCAATAGCCCTCCTGCCAAGAGTGGGGCCTTCTGGGCCCATCCCTCATTCATGCTGGAGAGTTGACTGCTTGATGTTCTGCAGGTGATGCCAATAGCTGTGACTTGAAGCCATGCCATCCCCAGAAGTCAGCATTCACCGCTCTCCCACCCTCCCACTCTTCCATTCTTTCTACTCCCTCTTCTCCAATGGTACCTGAGCCATGTATGGTAACTGCTGTAAGTTATAATAAATGTTGAAAACAGCCTGGTGAGATAGCACACACCTATCATCCTAGCACTTGGATGGTAGAGGCAAGAGAATCAATTCGGAGCTATCCTTGGCTACACAATGATTTATAAGCCACCCTGGATTACGCAAGTAAATAATAAATAAGTAAACAAGTAAATAAGTAAATAGATAATTTAAAATGTATGTCAAAGAATTTTTGAAATTTTTCATGAACTATTATGAGTAAATGTTTGATTTGGATACTTATTTTATATACTTAGACACTTGGGTCATTTAAATTTTTCCTAGATGAGCCCGATGTGGTGGCACACACCTTTAATCTCATGACTCAGGAGGATCTCTGGGAGTTCAAGGCTGTTTTACTACCAAGTTCCAGGGCAGTCAAGGCTGCACGAAGAGACCCTGTTTCAAAATTAATTAATTTCTTGGATAAAAAGGGATCACAAACCAGGCGGTGATGACTCATGCCCAGCACTCAGGAGCCAGAAGTAGGTAGTAAGTAAGCGGATCTCTGAGAATTCGAGGCTTCCTGGCCTGGTCTACGGAGCTAGTTCCAGGACAGCCAGAGAGAGTTACACAGTGAAATCCTGTCTCAAACACACATGCACACGCACACGCACATGCACACACACAAACACACAACAGGGAGAGAGGGGGGGGGGAGAGATCATAAGAATTTAAGAAGTCCTACCCTATACCCTCAGATGCACCCCAAATCACAATGCAGCCCAGATTAGCCTCAAACTGTGCTCTTCCTGCCTCCTGAATGCTGAGGTTACACATGTGTGCCTCTGTGCCTGCATGCAAACCTGAGATGTGTCCCAAGACTCTCTCTCAAAAAGGGGGGCATAAGGGGCTGGAGAGATAGCTAAGCTGTTCAGGGCACTGGCTGCTCTTCCTGAGTTCAGTTCCCAGCAACCACATGGTGGCTCACAACCACCCGTAAAGAGATCCGATGCCGTCTTCTGGTGCATCTGAAGACAGCGACAGTGTACTCACATACATGAAATAAATACATCTTAAAAAAAAAAAAAAGACTTGGAAGCTACATCTGGTGATTGCTTCTTTCTGGTGGAGCCTTTCTTCAAAGCCCAGAGGCAGTGTAGGGTGTCACGTGGTTAAACAGAGCATCTTCTTATAAAGGCCTCATTTAACTTTAAATTACCTCCCCAGAGGTCTCCCAAGTAGAATGAGATTAGTACTGCAACTTCTTTTCTAACCCCTGTATGTTTCTATGTGTATTGTGCCTGTTCTCATGGAGGTGTATTGTGGGAGTTCACATACGCATTTGTGTGGTTAATACTAGTTTTCTTCCTTCACCAGTCTCCTCTTATTTACTGAGGCAGGGGCTCTCAATGAACCAGGAAAGGTCTGATTCAGCTAGTCTAGCTAGCAGTTTGCCTAGGTGCCTCCGAAGCACTGGAATCATGGGTGGATCTACATGTCCTCTTGAGTTTTATATGGACGCTGGAGATCTGAACCCTGGTCCTCATGCTCATTCCACTGAGCTATCTCCCTAACCCAGTTTTCTGCCCCCTTAACACCTCACAGTGACTACATTTCAAATGGTTTTTTTTTTTTTTAAGATTTATTTATTTTATGTAAGTACACTGTAGCTGTCCTCAGATACTCCAGATCAGGGAATCAGATTTCATTATGGATGGTTGTGAATCAGATTTCATTATGGATGGTTGTGAGCCACCATGTGGTTGCTGGGATTTGAACTCTGGACCTTCGGAAGAGCAGTCAGGGCTCTTAACCACTGAGCCATCTCACCAGCCCCCTCAAATGGGTTTTAGTGTGAACATTCAAACCATAGAAAGCAGGACTTATCTTCACGCTTGGTTTGGTCTGTTTGGTTCATGGAGATCCTGGCTACAGCGGCTTCACATTCTTGATATTTCATAGATAGAGTGGAGCACACTTTCAGTCCTGGCTATTCTGGAGTCTGAGACAGGAGGATGACTTTAACTTGAGGCCAGCCTGTCTCTTAAAAACAAAATACAGTACAAACCAGTAAGGTGACTCAGGCCTGTAGTCCAGGAACGAGGGGAGGTAGAGGCAGGAAGATACAGTTTGAGGATAGCTTGGAGCTACCTAGGGAGACCCTGTTTCAAACCCAGAAACCAGCTGGGAATGATGGTGCAAGCCTGTTATCCCAACACCGCTCAGGGGTCAGCCTCGGCTACATAAACAGGTTTAGAGACCAGTCTGGGCTGTTAAAGACTCTCTCAAAAACAACAAATCAAAGTAACAACTTTCGGTTGTTGTAGCACTTAGTGGGGGTGTTACTTTTATTTTGTAGAACGAAAGCTGTCTCAATTCCTAAATCACCAAGAAGAGCCATTCAGTCTAAAATAAAAACTTTTGTGACTTCCTCTTTTGATAAAGCGTTCTTACAGGTTGCCCTGGAAGACATCAAGCACGGTTAGGTGGATGAATTAAGGAAATAGGAGACTGTCACAGTGAACATGAACCGACTGAGATGCGATACAGATAAGTAAATAACGCAAACTGCTCAGGACGCCCAGAGCAGCTCTGAATTATTTATTCTGTCTATCTGAAGTTACTTGAAATATAACTAATTAAATCTACCCTATATACTTCCCCAAATATAAATAGGAATCACCCTTACATCTCTAGTTATATAGAAGTTTTAATAATACGTAACGTATCATCAAACTAAAAAAAAATGAGGCTTTAATTTAATGTCTTTTCAGATATTTTTAGAATCTTGGTTTAGATCTTAAAAACATGGGGACTGGAGTTCAGTTGTTACAGCTCAGTTGTTAAGGTCTTTGTCTGGCATTTGTGGGTTCCATCTCTGGTACCACTAAACAAATCAAAACAAATAGGCAATCCAGGAGATTGATCATTGCAGATATAACATCTTGGAATGCCATACCTTTATATAAAATGGTATAGTTTGCATACACCCTGTGCACATTCTCTTGTATACTTTTTGTGTTGCCTTAATTTATTTTGTGAATGTGTGAATGCAGACATACCTAAGGAGACTAGAAGAAAATATCGGGTCCTCTGGGACTGGAGTTACAGACTGTTGTGAGCTGCGATGTGGGTAGTGGGAATCGAACCCAGGTCCTCTGGAAGAGCAGTGCTCTTAACTGCTGAGTCAGCTCTCCAAGCTCCCTGCTTTTTCATGGTTGTCCCAGGGATTGAACTGAGATCATAAGGCCTGTATGACTACGGCTTTTACCTTCTTAGTCGTTTGTTAGCCTACTGGGTAGCCCTGACTGGCCTTGAACACAATAAACCATATGCTTCTACCTCGAAACCAGGGGTCACCATGCCTGGCCGGAACTTTCACTGATTCTCTGGCCTCTGCCTGTCTCCACAGTGCTGAGATTACAAATGTTTATCACCATGCCTGGCTCTCTTGTACTTTGTCATGTTGAGGTTGCCTAACATACCCTAAGATAGTGTCAGTGTTCTATAAACACCTGTTGCGTTGTTTAGGCAATAACAACAAGAGAAGTAGACCTACTACGTGTTCGGTGCAGACACCCTGTTGCCGCTCCTGTTGTGTTTTCCTTTGGGTTTTGAAGACAGAGTTTGTCTATGTAGCCCAGATTGGCCTGGAACTTGCTGCCATCCTCCTGCCTCACCCCCACCCCCACCCCCACCCCCATGGAGATTGCAGATGTGTGTCTCCATGCTATTCTCCTTCCTTCTCTTCGTTTTCCTCCTTTTCAGCACAGTCTCATGTAGCTCAAGTGGGCCTAAAACTCACTATATATCTGCAGTTGGCCTTGAACTCCTGATCCTCTTGTTTCTTCCTCCAAGTGGAATAATTATAGGCCTGTACCATACCCTGCCTATATTTTTCTGACTATTTCAATATACATTTTTGAATATGAGTATAAAAGGCTACAGGTATAAAGAGGCAGCTGTGTGTGTATAAAACATAGCACTGTAGTGTACCTATGTTTCAATGGTGACTGATAAAGACAAAGTCTGAATTATTTGGGCTTCCTATGACCTTTTTTTGTTTTTGTTTGCTTAATATTATTTAATTTGTTATTTGTTATAATACATGGAGAGAGGGATGCATATGCTATAGTACTTCTGTGGAGGTCAGAGACTAACTTTGGGGAATCAGTTCTACCTTTCTACCATTGGATGGGCTCCAGGGATCAAACTCAGGTCGTCAGGCTTACATGGCACGTACCCTTACCCTCTGAGCCATCTTTGTGACTCTCTTTGCTTTTCTAGGCATGTACCATAGAACAGTCCTGACCCTCTGATCTTCTGGATGTTACATCTTAAACTCTAGTATGGGGGCTGGAGAGGTGGCTCAGCGGTTAAGAGCACTAACTGCTCTTCTGAAGGCCCTGAGTTCAAATCCCAGCAACCACATGGTGGCTCACAACCACCCGTAATGAGATCTGACGCCCTCTTCTGGTGCGTCTGAAGACAGCTACAGTGTACTTAGATATAATAATAAATAAATCTTTAGGCTAGAGCAAGCTGGGCTGACCCGAGCGAACAACCTTCATTCCCAGCAACCACATGATGGTTCACAACCATCAGTACAGCTACAGTGTACACACATACATAGAATCAACCAATCAATCTTTAAACAAAACCAAACCTCTAGCATGAATGGTAATGAATGGTGTGGCCCACAATGCCAGGTGTGCACAGCACTGGGGAATCAAGCTCAGATGTAACTTTGTTTTTGTTGCTCTGAAACAAAGTCTCATTATGTAGCATTGGCTTGGCCAGAATTGGCTATGCAGACCAGGCTATCCCCAACTCCAGAGTGCTGGAAGCATGTGTCTCTATCCCTGGTATGACCATCCTTTTCATAATTAAATTGCTTGTCATAGTAACTTTTTTTTTTTTTTTTGAGACAGGGTTTCTCTGTGTAGCCCTGGCTGTTCTGGAAATCACTTTGTAGACCAGGCTGGTCTCGAACTCAGAAATCCACCTGCCTCTGCCTCCTGAGTGCTGGGATTAAAGGCGTGAGCCATCACCGCCCGGCCTTGTCATAGTAATTTAAAGACTATGTGAATTGTACCCAATGTTGTTCGGTCTGTGTGCATTTCCCTTAAAATGTAGAGTAAGTCACGGTGTTTTACTCCTGTAACTCTTGCACTGGGGGGCTGACAGGACTGAGATTTAAGGGCACCTGTCCCCAAAACATTATGAAGTCTCACTGCAACAGTGTGGATGTGGGGCGTCCTCCAAGGTTCACGTGTTAAAGACGCGTTAAGACCTCCCTGTATTGCGAGGAGCCCTTCAGGAGGTGGCACCGGGGGAGAGGGTATGCATCACTGCTCAGAGGAATGAGTAGTTCCTGTATCCTCAGCTGCAGTTTTGCTGGAATAGGTTGTAATAAGAGCCATCAGGGGCAACATGGGTGAATCAGACAGACAATAGCTCCTCTCAGTAAAGTTCAGAAGAAAAGATTAAACAGTCGTACGCCAGGCCTGTAACCTCAGCACTTGAGAGGTGGATAATGGAGGGTCAGAGGTCCAAGAGCATCCTCAGCTACAAACTGAGGTCAAGGCCAGCTAGAGCTATTATGAGACCTTGTCTCAAAACCAAGAAAAGCGGTGGGGAGATGGATTAGTAAATAAGAATGCTTTCTGTGGAAGCAGGAAGACCTTAGTTCTGGTTCTCAGCACCCACATAAAAGTGGGGGGCAGGCCTTGAGCACCCATTACTACAGCGGCGGGGGGGGGGGGCTGGAGAGAGCCCACACCACACTTACAAAAGAGATGTAAAACCTTTAGCATAATAATATTTCTAAAAATTGTGTCCACATACAAAGGAAAGGTAATTTTTTTATTTTAAAAATTAAAAATTCTGCAGCCGGGCGTGGTGGCGCACGCCTTTAGTCCCAGCACTCGGGAGGCAGAGGCAGGCGGATTTCTGAGTTCGAGGCCAGCCTGGTCTACAAAGTGAGTTCCAGGACAGCCAGGGCTATACAGAGAAACCCTGTCTCGAAAAACCAAAAAAAAAAATAAAAATAAAAATAAAAAATAAAATAAATAAAAATTCTGTCTTGCTCAAGTTGAAGAGACTTCATCACTGTGTGATTCCGTTTCCTCAGCAGTGCCACTACTGAGGCCAAGGAGATTACTTGAAGCTTTTCGTTTGGTTTCTTTTCTTTGTTTTTCTTCTTAAGCTCGGGGACAATTTTTTTTTTTTTTTTTTTAGTGTTTGAGAGAAAGCGACAGGGCAGAGGAGCTGTGAATCTTGACAGTGGAGGTCAGCAGGTCAGCAAGCAGGGGCGTGGTGGAAGAACAGTTTCAGAGGAAGCCCAGAGTGCCTGGGAAACCGGGCCTGACATCGGAAACATTGGAAAGGAAAAGATACCGAGAAAATGACGATAATAGGCTTAGCTGAGAAACAGCATGTTAGTAAGAGGAACTTTGAATTAAGACTCCGCAACAATGGAACTTTTAGTGAAGGCCTGCTGGTGCCAACCTTTAATTGTATAGCTACAGAGAAGCTGAGTCAGGGGATCACAAGTTCAAGCCCAGCCTGAGCTATAAAGTGAATTAGTTCAAAGCCAGTTTGGGCAGCTTAAGGAAACTCTTATCTCAAAATAGTGAAAAGAGTAAAACAGGCTGTTACAGTGCATGCCCAGTCCCTGAGATGTAGAGATGGAAGGACCTGGAGCTCAGGTTCAGCCTCAGCTACATAGAGAGTTGGAGGCCAGGCTGAACTGAGACCCTCTGTCAAGAACTTGGGTCATGCTAACAACGAGAGTAACTTATGCATACGCCTAGCTTCTGAGTGCTTTTCTGTTGCAGCTTTTCATCAGACTAGCTTGCACCTGGCATGACAACACTTAAAATAGGAGTAGAGGGCTGGTGAGATGGCTCAGCGGGTAAGAGCACCCGACTGCTCTTCCGAAGGTGATAAGTTGAAATCCCAGCATCCACATGGTGGCTCACAACCATCTGTAAAGAGATCTGGCACCCTCTTCTGGAGTGTCTGAAGACAGCTACAGTGTATTTACATATAATAAATAAAATAAATCTTTAAAAAAAATAGGAGTAGAAATAAATGTTACATGACTAAACCAAAGAAAAGAAAAGAAGCCGGGCGTGGTGGCGCACGCCTTTAATCCCAGCACTCGGGAGGCAGAGGCAGGTGGATTTCTGAGTTCGAGGCCAGCCTGGTCTACAGAGTGAGTTCCAGGACAGCCGGGGCTATACAGAGAAACCCTGTCTCGAAAAACCAAAAAAAAAAAAAAAAAAAAAAAAAAAAAGAAAAGAAAAGTAAAAAGGGTGCAGGTTATGTAGCTCAGTGCTCTGGCTCGTCTAGACAGCATGAGGCTTCCGGGAGGAGCTGTCAGATGAGTTACAGCCACGGCCATCGGCCAGGCTCTCCAGCTTACTTTTGCAGCTTAAGGAACCCGAGGCCCTTCGTTTTTGTTTGTTCTGCTCTCCTTAGATTCAGCAGGAGCTGTTTCCTTCTTTTTATTTGCTTATCTAATTATTTAGATAAGGTTGCTCAGCGGTTCCATAGTGGGCCTCAAAGCTCCCAATCTCAAGTTGTCTCCCTTTCAGCCTCCTTTGTAGCTGGGATTGCAGTGAGGAGCCCCAGGCCTAGCCTAAGCTAACTTGGGTAGACTCTGATTTTTTTTTCTTTTTCTCTTTCTTTTTGTTCAGACATGCATCCTTACTTTTTTCTTTTTTAAGATTAACTACTTAAGATTTGTTTATTTTTATTTCTTTCTAAAGATTTATTTATTTTATGTAAGTATACTATTGCTGTCTTCAGACACACCACAAGAGGGCATCAGATCCCATTACAGGTGGTTGTGAGCCACCATGTGGTTGCTGGGAATTGAACTCAGGTCCTCTGGAAGCAGTCAGTGTTCTTAACCGCTGAGCAATCTCTCCATCCCTTATTTATTTATTTATTTATTTATTTATTTATTTATTTTTGAGACAGGGTTTCTCTGTGTAGCCCTGGCTGTCCTGTAACTCATGCTGTAGACCAGGCTGGCCTCGAACTCAGAAATCCACCTGCCTCTGCCTCCCAAGTGCTGGGATTAAAGGCGTGCGCCACCACGCCCGGCATCTGGCTGTTATCTCATTGGTGATAGACACAGGTGCTGATCTGATGTGAACCCAGTCAGTTACTCCATCCACCAGAAATGGTTCTCTCCACTTTGCTTCCAAGTGTTCAGCATAATGTCTCTTAATATATATCCATTCTCCAACTTGGTACTTGTGTGGAACCTCTGGGGTACCTGCCACAATTCCAGGTGGCTGATCTGGAAAGCTTGCAAAGGAGCCATAAGATCCTTGTCAGCCTGAAAAGTCACCCTGGGGGGACCAAGGGAATGGGTGTCCCATGCAGGATCTCCAAAGGGGTCAGGTTAAAATGGTAGGGGGTATTCAAAGCCAAGGGGAGGGCACCTGTCTGAGCCAGTCGCCAAGGTCAATTTAGTCAAGTTCTCTTGTAGGGTTCTGCTTATTTTTTCTACCTGAGGCTTCCCAATATCTTTGCCAATCCCCGATTTACCTTAGAGACAAAAGCAGGACCATTGTCCAGTCTTACCTTGGGCACTCTGAACATCTGGAAAATTTCTTCTAATATTTTCTTAGCTACCAACTTCTTAGGTAGCTGCTTCCTGCTTGGTGGGGAAAGCCTCAACCCATCCAGAGAAAGTATCTACAAACACTAGAAGGAATTTGTAACCATATTTTTCTGTAAAATCGACCTCTCAATATACTCCAGGCTGTTCTCCCCTAGGTCCTTTGCTCTGTTTACTCTTGGCTGAATTTTTAGGTCCTTTAACTGCTTGGACAAGCTTTTTATGCCCTAAATGAGTCCATCTGTGCATTTGGCCTAGTAAGTCTTTTGCTTGCTTTCTGGGAGAATAGTTCTCCCTTCTTGTGTGCGCCATTGTCCTTCCTTCTCCAGGTAATAGTTGCTAGGGTGGCTAGCAATCTGAGTCCTTTCATATATATACATATATATATACATATATTTTTATTCCCCTCTGCTCGCTCCGGCCGTCCCCATACAGCCCCACTCGCTCCGGTCGGTCTCTCTGGTCCAAGGATTCGTTTTATTATTATTATTCATAAGTACGCTGTAGCTGACTTCAGACGCACCAGAGGAGGGCATCAGATCTCATTATGGGTGGTTGTAAGCCACCATGTGGTTGCTGGGATTTGAACTCATCACTTTCGGAAGAGCAGTCGGGTGCTCTTACCCGCTGAGCCATCTCACCAGCCCCATCTTCTATATATTTTAAGTGAAGTCATCCTTTAGTCTAGTTCCATTTCCCAGCAGGTGTCTCTAGTCACTTCTCGAGCCAATTGATCTGCCTGGTTAGTACCCCGGACCACTGAGTCTCTTCTCCTCTGATGTCCTGGGCAGTGAATAATATTCACAGTTGCCGGCTTCATTAGGGCATCCAAGAGGTCCAAGATTTCCTGTTTGTTTCTTCTGAGGTGAGCAGTCCTCTCTCTCGGCATATAGACCTGTGGACCTGGGCTGTGGCAAAGGCATACCTGCAATCTGCGTGAATGTTAATTTTCTTGTTACCTCCAAGTTCCAAGGCCTTAGTGAGGGCAATTAGCTCCAGGTGCCGGGGGGTAGAGGTGCTGGGGGTAGAGGTTCTACCCAGATGACGTTTGTGCCTTCCACTACACCTGCTTGTCTCTGACCTTCATGGAGAAAACCACTCTTGTCTGTAAACCAGGTAGCCTCGGCTTTCAGGAGGTTAGTTGTGGCCCATTGTGCAGGAAGTATATCTGGGCCCCCATTTTGGAGAGTATATTTCACCCCAACAGAGGGTAGGGACAGTCTGGGGTGATCCTAAATGAATGGGCCATCCCTAGGTCCACCGTTCTTTGGGTAGTCCATGAATACATTTTGGTGCCAGTGGCTTCTTGAACTCAAGATCTTTTCTTGGAATCAGGGCCATCAGCTTGGAGGACCAAGTGTTGAGCCCCTGTGTCCACCAAGAATTGAGTGAGTTTCCCCCTCCATTCTGAGTTACCCTGGGTTCAGGGAGGGGGTCCAAACCCTGTCTCCTCTAATCACTGTTTTCACCCAGGGCTAAGGCCTCCGCCTTTTGAGGATCCTTTCCGGAAGGCCTGGCTTTTCTTGCTCCCGGCTTCCATTTGTTAAGGCACTCTCCAGCCCAGTGGCCTCTCTTCCTGCAGTGTGTGCACTGGTACTTTTCAAGGGGTTTTCTGTCTCTCTTTGGTTGGAGTCTCTCTTCTCTGCTTTTCCTAACTACTGTTGCCCGGACTCTCTGTTGATTCCTTCCCTGTCGCTTTTCTTTCTTTCTCTTTCTCTGTTCTTTCTCTTTCTCTGTCTCCCTGTAATGGTAGACTTTCTCAGCAAACCTGCACTAAATCCCTCAGCGGCTTATCCTGTCTTTCTAGCCTCTGAAACTTTTTCCTGATGTCTCTTCTAGCCTGGTCTATAAAAGCCACTGTCACAGTAGTTTTATGCTCTTTGCTGCTGGGGTCATAGGGTGCATATTGGTGGAATGCCTCCATGAGCTGCTTTAGAAAGGTTGCAGGCTACTCAACTGGTCTCTGCTTAACCTCACGTACCTTGGTCAAATTTGTGGGTCATCATGCAGCCCCCCTTTAGACCTGCCAGTGGAACCTGGTGGTGGACCTTCAGGTGCCCCTTACCTTTTGCCATATTAAAGTCCCAATCAGGTCTAGTCAGGGAAAGCCCACTGTCCATGACAGCCTGGTCAATCGATGATACCCCTGTGTCTGAGGGGGTATTCATTCTGGCTTCTGGCTTCCTTGCATTATAAATAAAACAGTCTCAAAGAGATTAACTGGCCCTGGCGGGGGTTGGGCCTTCCAGTTGTACAAGTCAGCCAAAGAGAGCTGACAATATGCCAACATTGCATAGCCTGATTGCCCTTTATCAGAGGCCCATGTGCCCTTAGTGGGAGAGCCACCATGGTATCAGGGGAGGCGGTTCTCAGGTCTTCTCCCGATCCTCCCTCCAGTAAATGGGGGTGTAATGGCCCTGGTCTCATATGAGCTGAGGATCCCAGAAACGGTACTGCCACTGGTGAGACCATGGGTGAAGGGTAGGGAGATTTGGAGGAGGAGGGAATTACAGTAACAGGTCCACTGTTGAAGGGTCTTGGAGGATCAAAAGTTTCTCAGGTCTGGATTCCTCCTCCTGCTCTTCCTTTTTCCTGATGGCCAGAACCTGTGAGGTGGGTCTTGGGAAAGAAGGACTTTTACCTATGAGGGTGGAGGGGGGAGTCTTCTACTAGATTCTTCTAGGTAACTAGGATCTCAATACCTATACCTATACCTATACTTCCCTGGCTTGCCTAGAACTTGCTATGTAGACCAAGCTGGCCTTGAACTTGCAGAGATCTGCCTGCCTCTGTTTGTCCAGTGTTAGCATTAAAGGCATATTTTCTCATGCCTGGGCAGTCACCTTTATTTTTTTTTTTTTAAGATAAGGTCTTAGCTAGCTGTGGTAGAACACTATAGCCAAAAATCAATGTGAGGAAATGATTTATAGGGCTTCTACTTCTATCACAGTCCATTGTCTAAGATGATCAGGACGGGATTAAATAGGGCGGGAACCTGGAGGCAGGAGCTGATGCAAAGGCCAGGGAGGAGTGCTGTTTACTGACTTATTCTTGTGGCTCATTTGGCCTGCTTTTTTGTAGCACCCGGGACCACCAGCCCAGGGGTGGCACTATTCATGGTGAGCTAGGCCCTTCCACATCAATAATCAATTAAGAAAATATATTAGCTTGCCCAGATGCTAATCTGGTGGGTGGATTTTTTTTCCTTTCTTTCTTCCTTTCTGTTTTGAGGGTTTGAGGGAGTTGAGACAGGGCTTCTCTGTGTAGTCCTGGCTATCCTAGAACTTGCTCTGTAGACCAGGCTGGCCTCTGTCTCATAGGTCTACCTGTCTTTGCCTTCCAAGTGCAGGATTGAAGGTGTTAGACACTATGCCCAGTTTGGTGGGTGCGTTTTCTGAATTAGGTTCTTTCTTCTCAAATGGCTCTAGCTTGTGTCGAGGTGACATAAAACTAGCCAGCACACGACCCCTCACTATACCTGGAGCTCATTTATTCAGCAAGGTGGGCTGGCCAGTGAGGTGTTTGTCTCCACACTGGAGGATTGTGGTTACAGGGACACAGTGACACACTTGCCTTTTTATGTGTATTCTGGAGTCCTACACTCAGGTCCTTTTGCTTATACGGCAGGCACTTCTCCCACTGAGCCATCTCTCAATCCCTTTTAAATATCTTGTTTCTTTTTCTTTTCTTTTTTTTTTTTTTAAAGATTTATTTATTCATTATATATAAGTATTCTGTAGTCGTCTTCAGACACACCAGAAGAGGGCATCAGATCTCATTACAGATGGTTGTGAGCCACCATGTGGTTGCTGGGATTTGAACTCAGGACCCCTGGAAGAGCAGTCAGTGCTCTCAACCGCTGAGCCATCTCTCCAGCCCCTTTTCTCCCAATCTTTTTTTTTTTTTTTTAATAAATCTTTTTTTAAAGATTTATTTATTTATTATATGTAAGTACACTGTAGCTGTCTGTCTTCAGACACTCCAGAAGAGGGCATCAGATTTTGTTACAGATGGTTGTGAGCTACCATGTGGTTGCTGGGATTTGAACTCGGGACCTTCGGAAGAGCAGTCAGCGTTCTTAACCACTGACCCATCTCGCCAGCCCTCTCCCAATCTTAACTACTAATATTAACTCTCATCCCACACACTACATACCACACGGTAATTATATTTGTATGTATATATGTCGATTACAAGGGTTAAAGAGGCCACAGTAAAGTTCAAGGAGTTCAAAGAGGCTTTATTGTAGGCAAAGGCTGATAGAGATGAGAGGCATCTCAGGCGTGGGAGGCTATTAGATAACAAAGTCTATTGGACAGGTGCTGGAGGTCTTGCGACAGAGTACAGGCAGTCACAGGCTGAAGCCAAGACTCAATTTTGAGCTGGGCAGGGTGATGCACATTAATCCCAGCACTTAGGAGACAGAAGCAGGCACATCTCTGAGTTCCAGACCAACTACATAGTAAGTTCCAGGACAGCCAAGACAGCATCATGGGATCTTGTCTCAAAAAATAAACAAGATTCAGGCCGGGCGGTGGTAGCGCACGCCTTTAATCCCAGCACTCGGGAGGCAGAGGCAGGCAGATTTCTGAGTTTGAGGCCAGCCTGGTCTACAGAGTGAGTTCCAGGACACCCAGGGCTATACAGAGAAACCCTGTCTCGAAAAACCAAACCAAACCAAACCAAACCAAACCAAACCAAACAAAACAAGATTCATGGGTGGGTAGAGCTGCTCAAGTGACTGGGTTCAGGACTGAGTTCAGGGGGACAAACAAGCAGATATATGTATGGCAGTCTGAATAGGCCATGTAGTGGCCAGTCAAGGGATATTCTTTTCCTCTCTCTCTCTCTCTCTCTCTCTGTTTTTTTTTTTTTTGTTGTTGTTTGTTTGTTTTTTGACAGGATTACTCCATGTTTCCCTGGCTGTCCTGGAACTCACTCTGTAGACCAGGCTGGCCTCAAACTCAGAAATCCACCACTGCCTGGCTCTTTTCTTTTCTCTTTTAGACTTATTTAACTTTATGTGGATCAGTATTTTTGCTTGTATGTATGTATATGCATCACATGTGTACCTGGTGTCCAGAGAGTCTGGGAGAGAATCAGATCCCTTTGAACTGGAGTTACAGACAGTTGTGGGTGCCCGGAACCAAACTTGGGTCCTCTACAAGAGCGGCAAGTCTTCTTAAACTCAGAGCCACCTCTCTAGTCCAAGGGATGAAGATATTCTAAAGAGACATTGTACTTTCCTTTTGGCTAATAGACTGTTAAAAGAACATTCCCCAAATAATTGGAATGTCTCAAGGAATCTCACGCTGGGAGAAGGGAAAGTCCCTGAGGCCTGGTGATAGCCATGGAGACACTTGTCATCAAGGAAGATCTCACTCAGCCAGACAACTTGTCAGGTCACTTTGCCGGAGAGACTGGAGCTGGCAGGCGATGATGATGATCAAGGCCACACCTTGAGGCCACTGCTAAATTATACTTCTTGCCCTCCACTTAAACCTAAGCCCAGGCTAGAGAGAGATCTCAGTGGGTAAGGCCACCTGCCAAACTTTGCAACCTGGGTCAGTCAGGAGGATGTAAATGGTGGAAGGGATGAACCAGCCCCCTAACCAACCTCCAGGTGCACAGGTACTCCCTCTCACAGGTAAACAAATGTAACAGCAGTGGTAAATGTAACTGTAGAGGAGCCGCAGCAGCAGAGCTTGATTGGAGTAAATTGGGCTGAGCCAGGCTGACTCCCTGACAGGCTACAAATGAGCAGTTCAGGAGACCAGGCCTGAGTTTCTGCTTTCCAGAACTGGGCAAGTCAGTTACTGGACCCTTCCTCAGCTTGTAAGAGGACAGTTAGCCAAGAGGTATGCCTCGTTTGGCGCAAAGCAAGAAGAGTTAGTCGGAACCATAGCGGCACCCAGAGGTAGAACCCACCAATCAAGATATACATCATCTACCCCTCCCTAACGTTTCTCTCTTTGGCTTTACAACTGAGACTGCAAATTCAGTGGAGGTCCTTCACCCCGACGGAATTGGGCCCCTGCATGCAGGAGTAAACACTCTTTGCCTTTGGATACTACCTGAATCTGGGGTATCATTCTTCATCGACTCATGGACCCTAACACAGCAACAACAACAACAACAAGAAGCCTGTCACAGTTAGACAGCAACAACACTAAGAAGCCTGTCATGGTTGGACTAGGTACGTGGACCTCGGTGAGTAGAGCATTTGTCTTGTAACTACACATCACTGGGTTCTAGTCCTAGCACTGCATAAGTGGGTGTGGTGGTGCGTGCTTCTAAAACCAACACCGGGAAGGTGGAGAATCAGAAGTTGAAGGTCATTTATGGCTACATGTCCACTTGAGGCCACCCGTGCTACGTGAGACCCTGTCTCCAAAATTATTTTATTTTATTTTAAAAAATATTTTTGTTTCTTTTGGATTGAGTATATTTCTTTTCTTTTCTTTCTTTTTTTTGGGGGGGGGGGTTGGTTTTTTTGAGACAGGGTTTCTCTGTGTAGCCCTGGTTGTCCTGGAACTCACTCTGTAGACCAGGCTGACCTTTTTTTTTTTTTTAGATTTATTTATTTAAGCCGGGCATGGTGGCACATGCCTTTGATCCCAGCATTTGGGAGGCAGAGGCAGGCGAATTTCTGAGTTCAAGGCCAGCCTGATCTACAGAGTGAGTTCCAGGAAAGCCAGGGCTATACAGAGAAACCCTGTCTTGAAAAAACAAAAACAAAAACAAAAAACCCAAACAAACAAAAAAAAAGGATTTATTTATTTATTTTATGTATATGAGTACACTGTAGCTGTATAGATGGTTGTGAGCCTTCATGTGGTTGTTGGGAATTGAATTTTTAGGACCTCTACTTGCTCAAGAGGTCGGCCCTGCTCATTCGTTTAATCCCTGTTTGCTCTGGCCCAAAGATTTATTTATTATTATATGTAAATTTATTATTACACTATAGCTGACTTCAGACGCACCAGAAGAGGGCGTCAGAGCTCATTATGGGTAGTTGTGAGCCACCATGTGGTTGCTGGGATTTGAATTTAGGACCTTCGGAAGACTAGTCAGTGCTCTTATCTGCTGAGCCATTTCACCAGCCTATCCAAAATTATTAATGAAAATAAGACAAAATAAACCTAAATCTCATGTCAGGAACCTAAAGATGGACTTATAGTGTTTGTGCATGCTTGCTTGTGTCGTGTGTGTGTGTGTGTGTGTGTGTGTGTGTGTGTGTGTGAGAGAGAGAGAGAGAGAGAGAGGACCTCTGTTGTTTTTTACAGTGTGTTCACATTGAATAGATCTCCTTTCTCTATTTTTTTACTATTTTTTTTATCCATTGAATTGGCCTATTCAGGATGAAGAGCTGTCTTAGAATTTCAACTGCTGTGATAACACAGCATGACCAGAGCCAGGTGTGATGGTGCACGCCTTTAATCCTAGCACCTGGGACGCAGAGACAGCTGGATCTCTGAGATCTCTAGGAGCTTGAGGTCAGATATTCTGGGTCTCCATAATAGTTCCAGTATAGCCAAAGCTGCACAGGGAGACATGGTCTCAAAAACCAAACAAACACAAAACAAAACAAAACAAAACAAAACAAAACAAACCAAAACAAAACAGCATGGCCAAAATCAACCTGCGGAGGAAAGGATTTCTTTCATCTCACATCCTGTAATCTGTCATCCAGGAAATTTAAAGCAAAAAACTCAAACCCGGAACTGTAACAGAAGCCATAGAGGAAGTCAGTTTATAGGCCTGTTCCCCAGGGAGGCTTAGTGTACTTTCGTATACATCCCGGGACAACCTGCCCAGGGGTGGCAGCACCCAGCATGGGCTGGGTCTGTCCACATCAATCATTTATTAGGAAAATGAACTGCAGGACAATTTGGTGGGGGTAATTCCTTAACTGAGCTTCCCTCTTCCCAGATGAGTCTAGCTTGTGTCAAGTTGACATAAAAGTATCCAGCACAGTGGCCAAGCCTAGCTAGGCTAACATTAACTCCAGTAACCTTCCTTTTTACTGGGAGAGCCATGAAGACATGCTGAAAAGACCAAACCTAATACGGATATAAGTTCCAAAATGCCCCCCCCCAGCCCCCAGCCCCCAGCCCCCAGACCCGGCCTTTAAGCTGCCTTTCTCTGAGTCTTAGCTGAATGGAAAAGTACTGAGTTCACCCTGAGACTTCTGTCTGCTGATCCAGATAAGAGACAAAGGAGGGAAATCCTATCACCCTGCTGGCAGCTTCTTGGAACTAGCCCAGCAACTGCACTGCAGATGACTTCTAGGAAGCAGCTACTTGTTTCACTCAACCTTAGCCAGTGCAAACTCTGGCCCTTAGCAATTGAGGACCAATGTTTCTCTGTACAGGAGAGTGAACACATGTCTTTGCTTATGATATCATGGTGCAAATCTCTGTTCCACGTAGTTGTAGCCTAGGGTTCCCCATAACACATACTTTCTTGAGAAATGAAATTCTTTGGAAATTACATTTGTATGGGAGGAGCCCCAACGTCTCTGACGGGCTTTTCGATCACTCTTCATGCAGGCCAGACCTTAGTTTGGGAACAGTGGTCACACAATTAAATTAGAAAAGCCAAATACAGTGGGAGTGGCTGGATGCTAGGATGCAGGAGCCAAAGGTGAGGTAGGCTGAGCTACATACATAAACAGAAGAGTCGGATGAGCAGTCAGAACAGTCCATGTCTCCTCACACCCCCAGCAAGATGGCTAGTATCAAAAAACAAAACAAAACAACAAAAACCAAAAACCAAACTAAAACAAACCAGAAGGCACTAAATTCTGGTGAGGATGTGGATATGTAAGAGCATCATTGGTGGGAATGTAAATTAAATCAGTATAACCATATGGAAGACAGTACGGGAGTTCTTCAAAACGTTAAAAATAGAAGGACTACTAAATCCAACAATCCCACTACTGGATGTCTTATGAAATTACTATATTGCGGCATCTATAGCCCAGTGTTCAATGCAGTCCTGTTCAGGATAGCAGAGAGGTGCAAACTACTGAGCTGCCCGCCAGCTAGCTGATGAAGGAACGGAAAGGGGGGAAAGGCAGTGTACAGAGCAGAGCTCACTGCCGCTGTAGGAAAGATGCTGTCCAGGTATTTGTAACAACTTAACTAATACTGTGGGGGTTTTGTTTGTTTTGATTTGATTTGTTGAGACAGGGTTTCTTTTTGTAACTGTAATCCTGGGTGTCCTGGATCTCACTTGTAGACCAGGCTGGCCCAATTTAGAGATCAGCCTGCCTCTGTTTCCTGAGAGCTGGAATTAAAGGTATGCATCACCACACAGCGTGCTTGCTGCTTCCTCCTCCTCCTCTTCTTCCTCTTCCTTCTTTATATAAGGATTTTTAAAGTTTTTATTTATTTATTTTCTTGAAACAGAGTCTCATTGTATATAGCTCAGGATACCCCTAAATTGTGACCATCCTGCCTCAGCCTCCCAAGTGCTAGGATTACAGTCATGTGCCACCACTACTGATAACTTCATGTTTTTACTATGAAGAGAGGACAACTGGATCCATTTACTAAGTGACACTTAGAACACCTCCCCACACCCTGTAAAGACTCTGTGACAGGATTCTACCTGGCCTTGCCCTCATGACGGACAGCACAACAAAGCCCTTAGACATTAGAGGATGTAGCTGTACTTAAGTGGAGTTTAGGGTACATGTATTTGTGATTTAATGGAGTTTACATTTACCTTTCTGCTTCCTGATGACATTATAATTTATCCCAGCACAGAAATGGCTTCCAGAAACTATACTGCAGCAACTTACTAATGAACATTAAGAGAACAGTGCTGGCTTAGCATACACAGGATCATGGGTGTGCTCTCTCCAGCATCACAAATACAAAACAAAATAGTACTTAATATTTAAGCTTTGTTGCTATCTAAGAGATTTTGAAACATACACATTTTTCTATAGGCTTTATCATCATCATCATTGTAGTCTTCATCATCATCATCATCATCATCATTGCTTTGAGACAGGGTCTCTTGTAGCCCTGGCTGCCTTGGAATTCTCTATGTACACCAGGCTGGCCTCAGGTTTTTTGTTTTTGTTTTTTTGTTTGTTTGTTTTTTGAGACAGGGTTTCTCTGTATAGCCCTGGCTATCGTGGAACTTTGTAGACCAGGCTGGCCTCGAACTCAGAAATCTGCCTGCCTCTGCCTCCTGAGTGCTGGGATTACAGGCATGCGCCACCACTGCCTGGCTCAGATTCTTGAAATACTATAGAAATATACAGTGGTCCATTTCAGTTATTCATTGATACACATTGATTACACAGACATGTACAATTAGCCAACTACACTTTGAGTTAAAGGCTGGTAACAGGACAGTAAGTCATCTGTGACAGCATGGTGGACGCAGCATAACATGGCACAGACAGACCGACCCCTAACACAAATTCTCTGTGTTAGCAGCTACTTTTCTTAATGCTTTTTATAAAATATCAGACAAAAGCAATCAGAAGAAGGAAGGGTTTCTCTCTGCTTGTTTTTTGTTTTGTTTTTGTTTTTTTGAGACAGGGTTTCTCTATGTAGCCCTGGCTGTTCTGGAACTCACTCTGTAGACAAGGCTGGCCTCAAACTCAGAGATCCACCTGCCTCTGCCTCCCAAGTGATGAGATTAAAGGCGTACGCCACCACTGCCCGGTTGGAAGGGTTTCTTATGGCTCTTGTTCTGCAGGTACAATCTACCATGCTGTGAAAATGCGGTGAGAGAGGTGTGAAACAGCTGGCCACAGCTCTTCTATAATCAGGAGTCAGAGGTGAATACTGATGCTTGCCAAGGACTGGCCTCGGCTTGGAGAGGTGTTCTGAGGAAGAGGTGTTCATGACTGGCAAGAAGAACAACTTGAAGTCAAATTGTGGGTACAAGCTGACAGTCCATGTTCTGCCTGAGACAACTTTCTGAAGATTGACAGCTCATCCTGATAGCTCAGCTCTCACAGACCAGAGCCCAGTCTTTTATTTATATCTCAATTCAGTCCCCCACCCCAGGTTCCCTTTTTATTATCCCACCAATCAGAATATTTTGCCCCTATCCCTTGTCTCCTAGGAAAAGACAGCAAGCATTTTTTTTTTTCATTTTTTTGCCACATAACCACTCAAAGGCCAGGGTTTTTCTTCTGCTGTGCTGAAACTCACTTTGTAGACCAGGCTGGCCTCAAATTCAGAAATCTACCTGCCTCTGCCTCCTGAATGCTGGGATTAAAGGCATGTGCCACCTTAACATTGCAAATGAATTCAGAGATCTGCCTGCCTGACTTTGTGAGCACATACAATAAGCTAGCTGGGTCAGATCCAGCTCTGAGATCCCAGCTCCCACTATACCTGGGCCTAAATTCTCTAGGTTCCAAGCTGACCTTGAACTCAGGAATCTGCCTGCCTTTGTATCTGTCTGCCTTTGTATCTTTCTGACAAGCTGGCTCATAGTGTAGCTGTCTCTGTTCCTTTAGATATGTAAAGATCCTTATACAGTTCATATTGCATCCTTGTATTTTATATAGTTGAGAAGTTATATATTTTTGAACTTATGTTTTCAGTGTTCTTTCCTACAGCCCCAGGGGCTATCCGGGAGGTCTCAGTGTTTTCTGTTTTGCTGAGACATAGACAGGCTCTCACTTCCCAGACTCCTGCTGTCTCTGACTAACATGGAGTCATTAACCTTGGCAGAGAGGGCTTTCCTGGAAGGAGGAACATGATAATATGTACACTATTACACAAACACGCATAACTCCCACACCAACCATAAACACTTGTGGAGGCCCACGCCCTGCTGGCTCTGTTCCAGGGGCAGGAAGCCATGTCATATTGTTCCTTACATGGACATGCCAGACATGGCATTGACTCCTGTTTTTTGTTATGTTTGTTTCTTTGTTTTGTTTTGTTTTGTTTTGAGACAAGTTCTTGCTATAGAGCTTTGGCTGGCCTCTAACTCAGTGAGATCCATGTGTTTCTGCCTCCTGTGTACTGGGGTTAAGGGCTTGAGTCACCATGCCTGACAGTTGAATTGTAAGATATTAAAGTGAAGTGGTATCAGTGGAAATGGTAAGTAAACAGATTACAGATTTATTCAGAAAGCAGGATTTCAGATAGGTGAATTGTCTCAGCAGTTAGTCAAGGACATTTGCTTCACAGTCCTAGTGGCCTGAGTTAGACTCCCAGAACCCACAGAAAGATGGAAGGAGAGAATTGACACCATAAAGTTGTTCAGTAGAACACACATACACATGTACATACCTTACACACAAATACAATGCTAGTAAATGAAAATAATAGAAGTTGAGATTTAAGGGCTGACAATGTTCCTTAGTTTGTAGAGTGTTTACTTAGCCCATATGAAAGCCTAGTTTGGATTTTAGCACCATATCAAATATAATTACATAAACCTGTAATTACAGTATTCAAGAGGATCAGAAGTCTGAGGTCATTATTGTTTGCCACATAACCACTCAAAGGCCAGCTTGAGCTACAGAAGACTATCCCATCTCATAAAGAAGTAAATAACTGGGGGCTGGAGAGATTGCTCAGCAGTTAAGAGCACTGACTGCTCTTGCAGAGGACCTGAGTTCAATTCCCAGCAACCACATGGTGGCTCACAACCATCTGTAATGGGATCTGATGCCCTCTTCTGGTGTGTCTAAAGAAACAATAATGTACTCATATGCATTAAATTAATAAATCTTTAAAAAAGTAAATAACTAAATAAAACCAAGCAAGACTTTTAAGATGGATATACAAGAAAGCATTATGAAGTAGAATTCCACATTCTAGCATAAACAGTGAATTTGTGAGGTTGTTGGCCAAAGAACAGGACACAGAGGGCAGCCTAGGTTTGCAAGGCTCATTAGTAGTACATGTTTGATAATACTAAGTTTTGAGATGTCCAAATGTGTGGCATTGGAGGGGAGGTGTTGAGATTAGAGTTAGAGAGATCTGGAAAGCTGAAGATAAATCTTGTGTGTAGAGGTATATTTGACATCTTGAAGCTGGGCAAGTGAAGAATAAAAAGCTGGGCACACCTGCAATCCAAGCCCAGCATTTGGATGCAAAACCAGGAGGATTATGAGTTAAAGTCCATCATCAACTCTATAGCAAGTTCAAAGCCAGCCTGGGATGTGTGGGACCCTGTAAGAGAAACCTAAAATAAATAAATAAATCAAAAGTGACTGGAGCAGGCCAGCTGCTGGGACAGGAATGTGACGATATTGAAAGGCTGGATAGAGAAGTGCAGGAGAGGAGTTCAAAAGAGTGACCAGAAGTGTGTATTGTAATGGAAGTCCGAGAGAAAAAAATGTCCCCCTGGAAATCTGTCCCTGAGTCAAAAGTTCCTGAGTGATCAAGTACTGGAAAAAAAAGGAACAGCAACGATTCAGGTTGATAAGAGTAGGTCAGGGAATGATGCCTTGAGAAGAATGGTGTGCACAAAATGGCATCTCATTAAGTGAAAGGAGCAGAGTGGACTATTTCCAGCCATTTCTCTGAGACAGCAAAAGATAAACACACTATGGCCAGTCATAGAAGGGGATTCGAGCAAGTACCCAGATACCAAAACGGGATACATGTAAGGATTGATTCAAGGTAGATTCTCTGCACCTCATGCCACTTTGGGGGAGGGAGGATATGGGAGCAGATCTCGCTATGTTACTGAAGTCTTTGAGCCCTAAGACATTATATTTAAACTGAGCATAGTGAATTTTATTTTATCTCATGTTTGAGACTAAGCTGACCTGGCACTCACGAGGTAAGTTGGCTTTGAATTCATGTCAGCTCTCCTGTTTCCGAGTGCTTGGGATTACGGTTATGATAGTTTGACATTACAAGTTTGACAGTTTCTTTTTGAAATCTAATTATCGAGCCAGCTGTGGTGGTGCACGCCTTTAATCCTCCACTTGGGAGGCAGAGGCAGGCAGGTCCCTGAGTTGAAGGCCAGCCTGGTCTACAGAGGGAGTTCCAGGACAGCCAGAGTTACACAGAGAAACCCTGTCTCAAAAATAAAAAGCAATCCAAAGCAAAACAAACAAACAAATAAGCAAAAAAAAAAAAAATCCAAGCGCTTAGAAGTAGAGGCAGGAGGATTAGTTCAAGTCATCCTTGACTCCATAGAGAATTTAAAGTCAGTATGGGCTACATAAGACTCTATCTGGAAAAAAAAAGAGAATGAAAATTTATATTCATATATTAGCTACATAGAGATGTTTGTAATGATTTTATTTGAAGTAGCTGTAATCAGGAAACCACCAAAAATGAGCCTACTGGGTGACATGGAACTCCATGGAATGCTGTGAACTGAAGGTTTAGCCTAGGCTAGCCTCAAACTCACATCTATCTTCCTGACTAAGTTTTGAATGTGAGCCACCTCTCCTGGGTGGGACAATTATGTGATTAGCATATATGATTGTAACACTGTGTATTAGTGTATACATATGTGTGCACACAAATGCCACAATGCATGTGGAAGACAACAACAATGCGTGGTGGTTTCTTTCCGTCCACATTTATGTAACTATCAGGAACAATCTCAAGTCACCAGGCCTGCTTAGCAAGCACATTGAGCCTGCAGAACTGTTTTGCCGGCCCTGGAAGAATTATGGATACACAAAATGACTTGGAAGACTCTCGAGGCATTGTGTAGAACGAAAGTCAATTTCAAAAAGATCACACTGGATTCTTTGATTTATAAAACATTCTCAAAATGACAGGTTTTCAATTACATTCTGTTTATTTTGTGTGCTGCTGAGGGAATGTGAGCGGGTCAGAGAGACAGCCCGCAGAACTTATTTTTCTTCTTTCATGGCGGGAGTCCTGGAGACTGAACTCTCCTACTCAGAATTGGTGGCAAGTACCTTTATCTGCTGAGTCATCTTTATGTCGCCTCAAATGACAAATTTTAGAGATGGAAAATGGATCTATTACTTAATGGTTATGTGTATTTATATTAAGTTGTACTAAGTAGGCTTGTTTTTTACTTCCAGATAATTAAATATTAAAACACTGTATAGTTAAATCTATTGGTAAAGCTGAAATCCACTTGAGGAGGGGGGTAACAGTTGCTTTTCTCCTCACTGTGATCTGATACCTGACCAAAAGCAACTTTAGGGAGACGCGGCTCATTGAAACTCAGACATTAGGATGGAACACAGTCAGTCTACCATGACGGGAAGCCACGGTGGCAGTCAGACATGAGACAGCTGCTCACGTTATGTCTACAACAGAAAACAGTTATGAATGCCGGTACTCCATTTGCTTGATTTTCATATACTCAAGGTAGGACCACAGCCCATGAGATGTTGCCAGGCACATGGAAAAAGATATGCATCAATTTTAAAAAATAGTGACTACCCCAGAGGAGAGAGAGGAAAGTCATTAGATCTCTGGTACATCTACAACTGAAAACATGTATAGACAAATTAAGATTTATGGGAAAGGCTCTATCCTTTCTGCACACTGAAGAAATAAATCTAATAAAGATGAGGCCAGGTATAGAAAGGTCTAATGAGGGGAAGGTAAGGCTGGAAGTGGAAAATAGAAAAAAATCATTAAAAGAGATAGGAAATAGTCTACAGTAAGGAATCACTCGGTGGGAATAATTACACAAGCAGAGTGAAAAAACTCACATTCATAGCCAATAAAGAGTAAACACTAGATACACATTGGCCAAAGCAAACACAATGATAGAACGCTGAACCACCTCTGTGGCAATTTGGTCCGAGTGGGCCAGGGTTTCTGCCTGTAATTTCTAGTTTTCCTCTCTATATTCAAATTCAAGACCAGACCAGACTAAATAATCTCTCTGTGGTGGTTTGCTAGAAATGGCTCTGATAGACTCCTGTGTTTGAATGCTTGGCCATAGGGAGTGGCACTATGAGAAGGTGCGGCCTTGTTGGAGAACGTGTGTCTCTGTGGAGGTGGGCTTTGAGGTCCTCCTTCAGATCAAAATATGCTCAAACTCCATCCAGTGCACCACAGTCTCCTGTTGCCTGCAGATTCAGATGTTGAATTTACAGCTCCTCCTCCAGTACCATGCCCACCTGCATGTCGCCATGTTTCCCACCGGGACAATGATGGACTAAACCTCTGAGCTGTAAGTCAGCCCCAATTCAATGTTTTCCTTTATGAGAGTCGTCATGGTCATGAAGTCTCTTCATGGCAATAAAACCCTAACTAAGACACTCTCTATGCCAAGCATGTAAGATGTTGCCCCCGCTCCAGTTTCCTCATGTGCCTCATGGTCTCCGAATCTGATTTTTTAATCTGCCTGCACTGACATCTTCCCATGCTTGCAGTAGATAGCCTCCTGCTCACCCTTCAGCCTCTGCCAAAAGCAAGGGGATGACAGCCAGGTCTGTTGCTTGGCAGGTGCCGAGTGCAGTAAACGGCTTCTGTTCTCACTTAAACAAGCTTCATTTACTTCCAAATGGGAATGGTTGAATTCTTGGTCTTGAAGGCAGAACTAGAAATGATAGTCTGAGAAGATGCAGAGGTGGATTCTGGTGGGGTCTGTTAGAAGATGGAGAGGTCAAGAACCTGGAGCCAGAAGTGGTGGGGTAGAGGGTAAATGGAATCAGAAGATTATGAAGGAAAGTATCTTTAAAAGATTTCTGGGGGTGGTAACTTTGATGCCAGCATCCCAAAACCCACCCCACCCTTACACAGACTGTACTCCTACAAGGAAGTCTGCCCAGCAACTGCTTGTTCAACCTGGGACCACTACCACTCTTAGGAATCATTGTGAAGATGGGTTTTTGTAGCACACACCTGTAATCCCAGTATTCAGGAGGCTATAGGGAAGGATCTTAGGTTTGCAGTCAGCCTAGAATAGATAGTGAATTCCAGAACAATGTGGGATGGACTCTATTTTAAAAAATTAAGGGGTGGCTCTCATTTTTCAGATGATGCTTTCAATAGTCCGTAACTCCAGTTCCAGGGGACCTAACACCATTTTCTGACCTCTGTGGAATGTACACGGTAAACATACATATGTGCAGGCAAAACACTCATAAATGTAAAATAAAAATAAACATAAAAAATAAAATGACTCCCCCAAATGAGGATTACATCAGGCATTTAAAAAATAACACTTGGATATTTATGATTTATTTTACTTACATGTTATTTATTTATGAGACAGGAGAGCCCAAATGGAGATGAGCTGAACTTTTTTTTTAAACATATATAAGAAATAAATGTCTTTTTAAAACATATGTAAGAAATAAATGTAATAAACCAAATACATGGACAAAAAATACAAGAATCATATGATCATCTCATTGGAAGCAAAAAAAAAAAAAAAAAAAAAAAAAAAAAAAAAAAAAAAAAAAAGATTCAACAGGTGGACTAGCATGATGGCTCAGCAGGTAAGAGCACTGACTGCTCTTCTGAAGGTCCTGAATTCAAATCCTAGCAACCACATGGTGGCTCACAACCACTTGTAATGAGATCTGACACCCTCTTCTGGTGTGTCTGAAGTCAGCTACAGTGTACTTATGAATAATAATAAATAAATCTTTGGGCTGGAGCAAGCAGGGACTGAGTGAGCAGGATAGACCAGAGCGCGTGGGATTGACCAGAGCGCGTGGGATTGACCAGAGCGCGTGGGATTGACCAGAGTGAGCAGAGGTCCCTAGTCTTTAGACACACACCAGAAGAGGGCACTGGATTTCATTACAGATGGTTGTGAGCCACCATGTGGTTGCTGGGAATTGAACTCAGGACCTCTGGAAGAGCAGTCAGTGCTCTTAACTGCTGAGCTATCTCTCCAGCCCCTCAACATGCATTCTTAATAAAAGCCTTAGAACAAGTAGGACTGTAGGAAACATATTCCAACATAATAAAGGCTCTGTATGACAAACTCATGGCCAATATCCTAAATGAATAAAACCATTAATAAGCCCCATTAAAATCAGGAATGGGAGAGGACTGCCCACTGTTCCTACTGCTCATCCATAATGTGATTGAAGCATTAGCTGGAGCAATAAGGCAAGAGAAGGGATACAAATGGCAAAATATTAAGTCAGATAATTTTCAATTGAAGATAATATTACCTTATACCCAATGTTCCCAAAATATGACTAGAAAAATTATAGACATTATCAATAATTTCAGCAAAGTGTTATGATGCATAGTTGACTTACAAAATTTACCAGTCTTCATACATACGAATAACAAGCATGCTGAGAGAGAGATCATGGACATGCTTCTCTTCCCAGGTTCTCAAATACAATATTTAGAATATACATAACAAAACAGGTAAAAAACCTATACAATGAAAACTTTAAATGTGTGAAGACAGAGAAGACTAGAAGCTGGCCATGGTGGCGCACGCCCTTAATCCCAGCACTCGGGAGGCAGAGGCCAGCCTGGTCTACAAAGTGAGTTCCAGGACAGCCAGGGCTACACAGAGAAACCCTGTCTCGAAAAACCAACAACAACAACAACAACAACAAAAGTACTAGAATTTGAAGACCTCCCAAGCATATAGCTTGGTAGAATTAACATTGTGAAAAAAGACCTTCCTACTGAAACAATTTCCTGATTCAACGAAATCACAATCAACATCTTCATCTCATTCTTCACATAATTAGAAAGAAAACCCTCAATTTGATATGGAACAACAAAAGACCCAGAGTAGCCAATTAGTCCTAGGTAACTGCTTTGTGTCTATGCATTCTGCTCGTGTAAGTGCTAAATGCATCTGTCTATGACCCCAACTTTTATACATCTGTTTCTATTGAGTCGATTCTGTTCGATATTAGAATGGCTACTCCAACTTGTTTCTTGGAATCATTTGCTCGGAAAATTGTTTTCCAACCTTTTACTCTGAGGTAGTGTCTGTCTTTGTCACTGAGGTTGAGCTGAAGTTCTGATCCTCCTACGTCTACCTCTTCTGAACAGACATCTGGTTTTATATGGTGCTGGGGATTAAACCCAAGGCTCAACCAACTGAGCAACAGCATGAGCTCTTATTTTTTTATTTGATGTTGTAGGTCATACAGCCCACTCTAGCCTCAAACTTGCCATGGAGCTGGGGCTGACCTTAAACTTCTCACCCTTTCCTTTACCTCCTAAATGCTAGGGTTACAGGTCTGCACCAACATGCCTGATGTATGTGGTATTGGAGATCAAACTCAGGGTTTTGCACATGACAGGCAATCATTTTATTGATTTATATCATCAGCTCCCTTAAAATTTACTTTACAGCATCTTGCTATTGCAGCCCTTTCGGGTCTATAATTTCCTAAGCAGTACAAAGATGGCCTCGAATTTGTGGTGATCCTCTTGCCTCTGACTCCTAAACATTGGGACAATAGGTACTGTTCTGCGTGATTTCCTACCCAGTTTACCTTTCAAACCTTTCCCTTGGTGGCTGAGCAGAGGCACACTGAATAAAGGCAGTGGGTCCCAACTCTACTGATCTGAGTCTGGTCCTTAGGACTCGCAAGTTGAAGGAGAAAACTTACTTCCAAAGTTGTCCTCTGATCTCAACACAGGTATATGTTAAACAAATAACAAACAAAACAAACGTAAGCTGGATGTGGCGGCACTAGGCAGAGGCAGGTGAGTCTCTGTGAGTTTGAGGCCAGTCTGGTTTATATAGTGAGTTCTAGGCTATCCAGGGCTAATTAGTGAAACCCTGTCTCAAAACAAAACAAACAAAGAAAAACATATATATATATATATATATATATATATATATATATATATATATGAACCATATATATATATGAACCATATATATATATGAACCATATATATATATGAACCATATATATAGTTCCTACCTTGACTGTTTTGAGTATGTCTATAGTTATTGTGACAGATATTGTCATAGACATTGCAATGCTTTACTGTTCAAAACTAAGTGTAATATCTCTGGACACTTTCTCTTGGTTGACAGTTATTTATTTTTTACTTTACCTTATGAGTAGGGACTGGAGAGACGGCTCTGTGGTTAAGAGCACTGGCTGCTCTTCCAGAGGTCCTGAGTTCAGTAACCACATGGTGGCTCACAACTATCTGTAATGGGATCTGATGCCCTCTTCTGGTGTAGGAAGACAGCTGCAGTGTACTCATATACTATATATATATATATATATACACATATATGTATGTATATATATATACATATGTATGTATATATATGTGTATATATATATATATATATATATATATATATATATATATATATATATATATATATACTCATATACTATCTATCTATCTATCTATCTTATCTCTCTCTATATATATATCACCCCAAACCTGTATGAGTATCTTGCCTACATGTATGTATGTGCAAGTGTTGGAACCCTGGTCCTCTGGTGCTCTTAACCACTGAGCCATCTCTCCAGCCTCTGGCTCAGATCAGTGCTGTCCAGGGAAGAAAGTAAGAGTACATGGAAGCCCTGTAGGAAGAAACCAAGCAAGATCCTGAGGAACTGGCTGGTATTTTCCTTCGGCAGTAATATTCACGCTGTGTCCTGTGTGATGAGTAGAGAAGACAAGCAAAGAAAGTAAAGTTTCCAGCTGCTTTAGGTTGACATCTGTACCCAAGAGCATTACCGGGTTTCGTGTTTGAGAGCAAAGGGGGCGGGGATGAGTTTATCTTGGCTCATGGTCCGGGAGCTGCAAGGTTGAGGGTGTGCATCTGGAGATAATCTATTTACTTGCTGGCGGTCATAAGCAGAGGCCATTGCATGAGCAGAGACAGGAGGTGAGCATGTGTATGTGTAATGAGCATATTAGCTAGTACTGGGTGTAACTCCATAGGAGAGTGTGTGCCTAGGACACAGGAGGCCTGAGTTTAATTCTCAACAACAAAAATTTTACTATGGTTTTATAATTGGTCCTTTGTTTATTTGTTTATTTGTTTTGTTTTTCACCTATACAGGGTTTTTCTGTGTCAGCCTGGCTGACCTGGTACTTACTTTGTAGACCAAGCTGGCCTTGATCTCAGAGATCTGCCTGTCTGCCGCTGCCACCGCCACCACTACCACCACCACCACCACCACCACCACCACCACCACCACCACCACCACCAAGCATTAGATTTTTTTTTTTTAAGATTTATTTTATGTATTTGAGTATACTGTAGCTGTTTCCAGATACACCAGAAGAGGGCATCAGGTCCCTTTACAGATGGTTGTGAGCCACCATGTGGTTGCTGGGAATTGAACTCAGGACCTCTGGAAGAACAGCCAGTGCTCTTAACTGCTGAGCCATCTCTCCAGCCCCAGGGTTTTTGTTTGTTTGGTTTGTTCTTTTTTATTTTTTATTTATTTTATATATATATATATATTGGTTTTTCATGACAGGGTTTCTCTGTATAGCCCTGGCTGTCGTGGAACTCACTTTGTAGACCAGGCTGGCTTCGAACTCAGAAATCCGCCTGCCTCTGCCTCCTGAGTGCTGGGATTAAAGGCATGCACCACCATGCCTGGCTTTGTTCTTTTTTATTAAAGTTCTTTTCTTCTTCTGTCTGTCTCTGAAAGACATGGTGTCACTAAGTAGCTCTAGACAGCTTGAACCTCACAGAGACCCAATTGACTTTGCTTCATGTGTGTCATATCAGCATGCAGGAGGCAGGAGGCAGGAGGCAGGAGGCCAATCTGGGTGTGATAGCTATTCCCAGTTGCCAACTTGACTATATCTGGAATGAACTACAATCCAGAAATGGTGCACTCACCTGTGATTCAGATCTAGAGGCTGGAAGACACGGGCTTTTTGATCTAGATCTTGACATGGGATGACTAAGCTTTTGATCTGGATCTTGAGGCATAGTGGCTATAAAAAGCTCAGGCCCAGGAAAGGTGGTACACATGTTTAATACCAGAAGATACAGGCAAGCTGACCTTTAAGTTCAAGGCCAGCCTGGGACAGAGCTAGTTCCAGGTAAAGCCCTGGCTAAGTCCAGCTAAGGTGCTGGCATCATGGTACACTACACTCCTTTAATCTGGACCATGCCTTTTGCATAAGGCCTGCATCAGGATGACAAGATGATGGAAGAAGGAAGGCTCACTCTTCTTCACTTGCATGCACCTACCTGCCAGCACATCTGTTGGAACCTGCTTATTCAGGATCCCAGCTTATGCAGAAGATCAGCTGAAACACCCAGCCTTGTGGGACTGAGCAATTTACAGACTCTTGAAGTTCCCGTTCACAGCTGGCATTGCTGGGTTAGTTGGACTGCAGGCTGTAAGTCATCCCCTATAGTTTCCCTTAATATTTAGGGGCATTCCATAAGTTCTGTGACTCTGGAGAACCCTGACTAAGATCCCTGGGCAACACAGTAAATTCCAGGTCAGCCTGGGCTACACAGAAAGACCTTGTCTCAATGCACTGTTGGTCAAAAGGGGGCTAGTAGGGAAAACGACACAATTTTACTCAGCGGAGTTGGAGAAGGGGTTTGCTTTTAAAGAAAGGCCAACTGAATAGCAGACACATATTCTTAGGGTTTACTAATAGCTAAGAGAAGAAAAATGATGTCAAAAAAGTAAGGGAGGGCTAGGGACATGGCAGAGGGTTACCTCTGAGGGCAGTCATGAAGATGCAGACCCAAGGACAGCATAGAAAGGGGAGTCTGTAGCCAGGCAGTAGTGGCGCACACCATTATTCCCCCCACCACCACCACTTGGGAGGCAGAAGCAGGGGGATTTCTGAATTCGAGGCCAGCCTGGTCTACAGAGTGATTTCTAGTACAGCCAGGGCTACACAGATAAATCCTGTCTCAAAAAAGCAAACAAATAAATAAATTAAAGAAAGGAAGAAAGGAAGAAAGGAAGAAAGAAAGAAAGAAAGAAAGAAAGGGGAGTCTGTGAGGAACAAGGCAGGAAGAGGAAGAAGGGAGAGCCTTAGTGAAAGGGACTGGGGCTAGTGTGACAGCTGTTCTCTGCAGGCTTGGCCTCTTGGTGGAACGTGGGAAGTTGACTGCATTTATCCCACACCATCGCTGTGTGGGTGTTGGGCCATAGGGAGGCGCTAGGACATAGCTACGTGGGTGGGGGAGCAGAGTTTGAGGCACAGCTGGAGCTGGCTCGAGGTTCCCTGGGCCTGTGAAGAGGCCAGGGCCATGGAGTTCCCAGGCTCTTTGACATGCAGGCACCACTGGAAGTTGCAGAAGAGCTGAGAACAGAATCTGGGCCCTCAGG